>JAGFNQ010001698.1:0-27774 GCA_024364735.1 Boesenbergia rotunda | reverse complement strand
TCGACGCTTAGGGTTTCCCAATCGATTACCCAATCGATTACCACGTCAGATCTAGTCGTTCAACGGCTATTTTTTGAACCTTAATCGATTAGGTAATCGATTAAGACTACCCTTAATCGATTGACCAATCGATTAAGGGAAGGTTGAATCGATTACCCAATTGATTTAGCCACCTTATGTTCTCGCAACAAAACTCTCTTAATCGATTACCCAATCGATTACGGTCCTTCTTAATCAATTACCTAATTGATTACGGTCCTTCTTAATCAATTACCCAATTGATTAAGATCCTTTCTGTTCTCGCAACAAAACTCTCTTAATCGATTACCCAATCAATTACGGTCCTTCTTAATCAATTACCCAATTGATTAAGATCCTTCTTAATCAATTACCCAATTGATTAAGATCATTATTAATTAATTACCTAATTGATTAAGATTCTTTCTGTTCTCGCGAGACAACAACCCAATCGATCTCCCAATCGATTGAGTCCAACCTAACTTGTGTTCACGGTCAACCCCTTTGACCAACCTGGATTTCTCCTTCCTAGCTCTCAACTAGGACTTAACCTGATTCTCAACCAGGTCTGCCTAATCCTCGAGTTAGGTCTAGTCTCTTGGTAGACTTCCACCTTACCAGCGTGCGATCTCCCCGATCCACCAGGACTTTACCTAGTCCCACTAGGTGTGTCTGGTCCCACTAGGTCTTTTTCCATGCCAGCGTGCGATCTCTCCGATCCACCTGGACTTCACCTAGTCAAGTCTCCAGTCAACCTTGACCCACTTGACATCATACGACATTCAAACATCATTATCAAACATCGAAACATCCAAACTTAAGCTCACCCGAGCCTAGTCAAACTAGGTCAACCTTAACCTAACCAAGATTGCACCAACAAAATCAAATTTTATTTTAAAAATTAAAATATTTTTTTGTATATTAATATCAATATTAGTATGATCATGATGGAGTATTGAGATAAAAGTGAAGAATTATAGGGAAAATAGAGAAAAAAGACGTTTTGAATCAGTTTTTTTGGGTTATTCGGGTCGGGTTCGGGTTGGTCGGGTTCGGGTTGGTCGGGTTTGGGCGTTTCAGGTTGAATTCAGGTGCGGGTCGGGTTTAAGTTGGGAGTTTTAAAAAAAATTCTAACCCAACCCGACCCACCCGAATTGACAACCCTAAATTCCCCCTTTGCCAACAAATGCTCCCTCTTCACCTAAGCTCCCTCTTGAGCTTGGCTTGCTTGCAAAGGTGTGTTGGTTTCCCACTTAAACTCAACACTTCTCCCCCTTTGCAACACATCAAAAAAAAATCCAACAATCTCCCCAATTATTGGATTCTTTGACCTCTAATGATCATAAACAAAATGTATTAACCCCCCATAAAATTATACACTTGTTTTACATCATTGGGACACTTTTCGATTGTTGAATAATAGTTTCAACCTGTATCAGTCGACTGCGACAGTTACCAGTTAATTGATTCCCATCGAAAAATCATACAGTAGCTAGTCTCTCTCCAAAAATACTGTTACCAGTCGACTGTCCCCTACTCTGAGAACTGCATTTTCAGCATTTCTGACCTAATTTCAGAAATGCACCAGAAATTTCATAAATCTTCAAAAATTCTCAAATTTTGTGGAGAGGTTTGTGGTATCCATGTCTACTTGGGGAAAATACTTTCAAAAAGGTATCTATCACCAATCCTAAGTTGACACAAAAATCCAAACTATCTAAATGGTTCAATTGAACATTGACCTAAAGTTCTAGTTTTGGCTTCCTCTTGCCCCCGTGATTTACCTCCTCCGTGTTGACCCTGGGAGGGTTGGCGAGGGCGCTGGGGGCGAGTGAATCACCTTTTTTCACTAAGTTTTGGCTTCCTCTTGATGTATCTTCCCATACCAAACCACAATGCATCCCTAACATTGGTTTATATGGCATCTATACATCAACAATCAATTTTCATGTAATATGACCCCAATGTCATATTTTCATGCATGAAACTCACTTCCAATGTACCAAATCCCTATGATTGAGACTCAAATCTGTCTCCAAATCCTTTGGCACACTCTATGGTCTATCTAGACTTCTGGAAGAAAACCTCCCGATATCTATTTACCATGGATCCCAATTTGACTCCTAGAGTTCTCCCTTGAGCTCTTAATCTTAGACACCTCCCTAGGTGACTCATCCAAGGTTACTAAGTCACACTGGTGTACCTCCGGTAATCCTTGGCTCTTACCTGTTACCTTCTTAATCTTAGACGGCTTGCCCTTGATTACTCCTCCCTTACCAATGTCTTGTGCCCTTCTAGCATTTGACATTCTCTTGGTCTTGGAGGTACTCAATTTAACATTTTTGGGTTTTTGAATGTCCAAACACGTGTCAAGTCCCTTAGGCCCAATAATGAACCTATCTAGGGCTCTCTCCATTTCTTTAAGTCTTGTCTTCAATACTTGATTTTCCAACTCTAGAGCTCTAACCCTAGAGTCAACATGTCCACCTTGGACATTCCTAGACCTACTCACCTTTCTAAGCATATGTCTCCCTTTCTTGAGATTAATGTCTTGCTCATTTACTACCTTCCTTCCCTTAAGCATGGTAGTTTGGGTCCTATTTGGTCTAGACTTAGGGAATGATTTCCTAGGGTTATCTACCTTGTTAACCATATTCTTATCATTATACCTAAATCCATGATTATGTTTAACAAGCATATAAGAATTAGAAATTTAATTTAATTTTAAATAAGGGATTATCTTTCCTTTTACCTTTGAAGCTCCCGCTTGACTTGAGCTTCTATTCTTCTCCAATTTCTTCATGTGCGCCAATTTCTCGATTTTTCCTTTCTGTGGGCACTTGGTGTGGTAGTGTTCACGCTCACCACACATGAAGCAAATTATATGCTTTTTCTCCTTCTTTTCCCTACAACGCATGTTAGTTTTCGAAGAAATTGACTTGAGTTTAGGGTTCACCTCCTTTTTCTTACCCAATGGATACTTGTCTTTGTAGTGTCCCTTTTGATTGCACCCAAAGTAAATTATGTGTTCCTTTGACTTTGCTTTGGTGGAGGTGGAGACTTCTTCTTGCACCGGCATTGAGATTGGTAGGGGTGTCAAAAATCAACACGACCTGACGACCTAACCCGAATCGATCCGAAAAAAATCAGGTTCGGGTTGAAATTTTTCGGGTTCGGGTTGAAGGGTTTCGGGTTGAAAATTTTCAGGTCGGGTTCGGGTTGGGTTCGGGTCGTGTTCGGGTTGACCCGAATTTGATGTTGGGTGGATTTTTTCGAGATTAAATCAAATTTTATTTTGAAAATTAAGATATTTTTATGTATATTAATATCAATATTAGTATGATCATGATGGAGTATTGAGATAAAAGTGAAGAATTATAAGGAAAATAGTGAAAAAAGGCATTTTGAATCGATTTTGCAGGTTATTCGGGTCGGGTTCGGGTTGGTCGAGTTCGGGTTCGAGTTTGGGCATTTCGGGTTGAAATCGGGTTCGGGTTGGGTTCGGGTTGGGAGTTAAAAAAAAATTCTAACTCGACCCGAACCCGACCCGACCTACCCGAATTGACACCCCTAGAGAGTGGTCTCTCCTCCTCCTCCATCCTTGAAGTGTAGACTTCTTCTATTTCTTCCTCACTTGAGGATGTGGACGATTCCACTTCCTCCTCCTCTTCAGATGTTGAACTCAATTCAACTTTCGATTGGTTCTTCTCCTTCTCTTGGACCAAAGAGTCCTTATCCTTGTACTCCTCCACTCCTTGTCCTTGTGTTGAATTCTCGTGTAGAGCTATCACCTTTCTCCATGACTCTTAGGCATTTTTGTAATAACCTACACGTGACACAATATGAGAAGGTACTAAATTTAGAATAATTCACGTTATCTCCTTATCTGACTCCGCTTTCTTTATTTGATCCTTGGTCCAATATCGAGGTCGGAGACGTTTTCCCTTCTTATCCGTTGGAGCTTCGAACGAAACCTCCAATGCGATCCAATGATCCCAATCCATTTGGAACCACGTCTCCAACCGCTTCCTCCAATAATCGAAGTCATCTCGATCGTATGGAGGTGGGATCCGAGTATCCCATCCAAGCGGACCTTCCGAATCCATCTTCCTGTAGCACCTTTGCTCTTTTAGCGGTTATTACAACAAGAGCGACCCCAGCTCTGATACCACTTGTTGGGACCGGTGCGCTGGCTAGAGGGGGGTGAATAGCCGATCACCCATTTCAATCGTGATTCTCTCCCTACACGTTGTTAGTGCGCAAGCGGAATAGCCAATAACTAAAAGCTAACAACTAAGAAGACAAACTGTTTACATGGTTCGGAGATAAAGTTCCTACTCCACGATTTTCCGTAAGGTGGACGATCCCTATCCGTCGATGGATTAGTCCCCGGAAGACTTCCGGCTAGCTCGTGTTGCTCCTTGTGGGTGGAGAAACCTCACCACAAACTTCCGACAGCACTTGAAGACTACTAATAAGCTTTACCCAAGCTTATTTTGTCAATCTTTACCCAGCCAAACCGAGCTCTCTTAAATAGAGCTCACAGCTGAAACAATCGTTACCAGTCGACTGGTCCACCTTGGATTCGAACATTACAGCCCAACGTTCGAATTCTAACCGACACCAGTCGACTCCTACATGCAGCAGTTGACTGATCTTTCTGTGTCATACATCAGTCGACTGATCCAAGCATCAGTCGACTACCCAGACGCTAAACCTAGGGGTTCAACTCTGAGTACAGTCCCTCAGCACTCGTCCTCACCCGACCAACCTAGACCTAGCCTTCTAGCCTCCTCCATCAGCCTTGCGTCCCTCGGATGTCTCTCCATCCTTCACGCCTTGCCTTTTGGAGCTTCCTTCAGCCTCGGTCCTTGTTGTCGGGTCTTCTATTGCTACGATGTCACTTGGACTTTTCTCTTTTGTTGTTCCTGTATCCTGCATACTCACAATGCATATTAAATACAATAATAATCTTAACTTAAACCTTTGCCCAAACATCAAAACCAAGGTACCTAGATTACTCCAACATGACTTCTCTACGAAGCCGCGAGTGGTTGGCTTGTCTATTTTCTATTCACTCGATCGCCAGTTAGGTGGTGGTCGGGGTGCGTATAAGAATAGATCATTGCATCAGGTGAATATGATGCATTGCACCTTTGTTGGTACTTGTTGCATTTGAGTATTGTATATGTTTGACATGCACTTACAGATGACATACGTATTTGGATTGTATATTATTCTTGAGGTTATAGGGAATTGTTACACCTACCCGCAGGATATATAGACGGACTCTGGTATGTACTTACTTTCAGTCTTCAGTTATACATTATCTTCTATACACGAGACTGTATCAACGTGATTCTTATTGCTAGTATAGCTTACCATGCATATCTGGTTCAATATCCGTTGAGTTTATCTGGGCTCACCAACGTTCATCATGTTTTATTTTCAAATTGATTGGTCGCCAGGGGAGCCTCAATTGCTAGTTCCAAGTCTCGACGACTCCAGTTGGGTTTCTTCCGCGTGCGTATGATTTCCGTTTTAGCTTGTTTCATATTTTATATTTGATTTGCGATATGACCTTGTATTGAGCGTTATGTAATTCGTAATTTGTATTTTGGACCCCTATGTTGAACTTAGTTTGGATTGTTTTGCTACGCGTCTGCCCAGAGGGCAGCTCAGGTGAGTTTTATGAATTTTATAGCCATGGAGACATTCCTTTTTATATGTTATTTCTTGTTTTGAGGCGTGAGACTTATTATTATGTTGTGTAGTATGTATGAATATCTAGAGTTGGGAGAGGGCAGCAACTATTGCTATTTGGAGAGGAAGAGGGAGGGAGAGTAGTTAGGGCTGCTGCCATTGTGTTAATGAAAATAATAATAATAATAATAACAATATTATATCTGTTGGAGAAGAAAACAGTAGGCCGTGGTGGGGGAAAGAAACGGAGGAGAGAAGAAAACGGAGGAGAGAAAAGAGAAAAGCGGCAAAAGGTGGTGTCATAAGCGGTGGGAGTTGCTTGCCGCGTAGGAGAGAAAAAAAAAATGAAAAGAAGAAAAAAAAAATTATTTGATAGGTTTGTTTTTTATTTTAATTTAGGTGGAAAATATAATTTTTTAAAAAATGTGAAAGCGTATTTGATTTGTATTTTTTAATTTTATTTTTTAAAAAAAGATATAATATTTTTTGAAAAATTAAAGAATGAAAGAAAATCATTTTTAAAAAATATAATTTTTTAAAAAATGAAAATAAAAAATAAAGCAAATAAAATGCCCCCGAAAATTTTCTCAAAAATGCCATAAACCATTATAATTGATTTAACTCATTAAATTTGGTTCAATTGTTATTTAGCCATGTCAAATCAAAATAACTTCAATTTAAACCAATAAAATTGCAAAATAAAGAGAGAAAAAACAAATGCTAATCGGGGCTCACGTAGGGGTATTAAAAATCAACACGACCTGACGATCCAACCCGAATCGACCCGAAAAAATCGGGTTCAGGTTGGAAAATTTCGGGTTCGGGTCAGGTTCGGGTTGGGAGTTTCGGGTTGAAAGATTTCGGGTTGGGTTCGGGTCGGGTTCAGGTTGACCCGAATTTAATATTTTATGGATTTTTTAGGGTTAAATCAAATTTTATTTTGAAAATTAAGATATTTTTATGTATATTAATATCAATATAGTATGATCATGATGAAATATTGAGATAAAAGTGAAGAATTATAGGGAAAATGGTGAAAAAAGACGTTTTGAATCAGTTTTTCCGGGTTATTCGGGTCGGGTTGGTCGAGTTCGGGTTTGGGTTTGGAGGTTTCGGGTTGAAATCGAGTTCGAGTTGGGAGTTAAAAAAAAATTCGAATCCGACTCGAACCCGATTCGACTCATCCGAATTGACACATTTAGAAGCTTGAATGATCCATGAATTAATGACGGAACTAAAAAATATTAATAAACATCATAGTACTTATTATTATTTTTTAATGGATTGGAGCCATCCTAGCCTACGAATGACTTTGCATTTGATCTCACAAAAATTTCTCTATCATCAAAATAAATAAGGCAGCGTTAATAAAAATCATCACGATAATCAATATTTTTAAATTCACTTTTCATTAGAGAAAAATATCTCTTATATACCGCATTTAAAATTTAAAATTTACAATTTAGATGGTTGAAAACTAATTAGCTATTGCATCACCTATTCTTTCTCATTCAAAGTTGCAGTTAATCCGTCATTTCATAAAGTCACATCATGATTCCATTATGGACCAAATAACGCCACGACTTGGTGTTGATTCCACAACTTAAATTGCTAGTTATAACGTGACAATTGTCAAATATTGCATGCCCCTTAACTTAATTAATCCGACGAAGTCACATTCTCGTCGAGTTTGTTCTAATTAGGATTGCCTTATACTCATCATTTAGTCATCTCAATCATGACTTTATGTATACACAAGTTAAAGTTTGCCAACAGTTAAGCTGAAATTAATTTACTATTTTAGTTGATATGGAACGAATAATTAGAGAGGAAATTAATTGGATGGTTGGAAATTAATTATTTGTGACATATGAAACATCAATATGTATCAATCATGGTGGAAAAAAAGTGATTCACTTGTCTCAGTGTTCTCGTTAATTCATCTCAAAACTAATACGGAGTAGGTAAATCATGAAAATTACTAATCTGGATGTTATGACTAGAGCATAGGAAAGGCAGACACACTGACTTTGTCGAGTTTTGACTCTCAAACTTCAAGATAACAACATTATACGTGTTAATCATCAATTCATTCCGTGAGGACTCATCGTGATGGCAACAGGCGATTCGCTCGCCCCCAACGCCCCCGCCAACCCGTCCCATGGTCAACACGGAGGAGATAAATTATGGAGGCTACTAGCCCGGATATTGTGGCTAGCACATGAAGAGGATGGGCATATACTGGATATTATGATTAGCACGTGGAGAGAATGGACATATACTGGCTAGCGCGTGAGGACTCATCGTGAACTAAATATTCTGTGTCCATAAATTACAATATCAAGCGCTACTATATTTTAACGGCAATTTATCAAAGGGCGTACGCAACAATAGGTAATTACCAACGGGCGCATCATGGTTTTATTTTCACTAAAGGGCGCACTCATTATAGTGAACTTCCTCTTATACCCCTCATGTTATCTATTGCCTTTCTCTTTCTCTCTCAGTAATAAATTCTGTGACGTCAGCACATGCAACGTGACTTAATTACTGACTTTTATTTTAAAATAATATCTAATGGAATCGGCGCTAAATTAAAAAACGTAAGGTAAAAATTAAAAAAAATATTTCACTTTAAAAATTTCTCATCCAACGTAATTTAAAAATATAAATAAATAATTTTTATTTTTATTAATAAAAATTAATATATTAAATAATATTTAATAAATATATTAATGTATAAAAAGTTTTTGGAAACAAACTGTTGGATTTAAAAATATAAATAAATAATTTTATATTTGATTAATAGAAATTAATATATTAAATAATATTTAATAAATATATTAATGTATACATATGTTTTGAAAAAACTGACCGTGGTAGCTTTCAGGCCTATGCTGGGCCTGAAATAAAAATATTTCAGGCCCACGCTGGGCCTGAAATATTTTTATTTCAGGCCCAGCGTGGGCCTGAAATTTTTTATTTCAGGCCCACGTTGGGCCTGAAATCTTTTGATTCAGGCCCGACGTGAATTCAAATTTTTTTTTATTTAAAAAATATATTAATATATAAAAAAACCTATCAAAACACTTAATTTTGGATTCAAACGCAGGGCCTGAAGTCATCCCAGGAGAGTTTGAAGTCAAATAACTTCAGATCCTATAAATAATTAATTTAATAAATAATAATTAAATATAAAAAATATTTTTAAAATAAAAATTTTTTAGTGAGGGCCTGAAGTCATCAGTGACTTCAGGCCCTCTATCTGAAAAATTTTCCCTTAGGCCTGAAGTCGGCCTGAAGTCATCAGATTCAGGCCCAAGGAGGGCCTGAAGTCTGATGACTTCAGGCCCTCCATTAAATATATAAAAATAATAAAAACTTTGTTAAAAAAAAGTATAATATATAATTACATAATAATAAAATGTTATAGGAGTGGTTTAGGTATATCAGTGAGTTTTGAGCAAAACTCACTGATGGACCTACCATATTTGGAATTCTGAAAACTCATTATCAGTAGACAGGGTTGAGCTAAGAGATGAGATTTTGGGTGTCGAAACCTCTAATCTTGCCGTATCACCAATGCTATAGCAGTGGTTTAGGTATATCAGTGAGTTTTGAGCAAAACTCACTGATGAACCTACCATATTTGGAATTCTGAAAACTTTATATCAGTAGACAGGGTTGAGCTAGGAGATGAGATTTTGGGTACCGAAACCTCTAATCTTGCAGTATCACCAATGCTATAGGAGTGGTTTAGGTTTATCAGTGAGTTTTGAGCAAAACTCACTGATGGACTTACCATATTTGAAATTCTGAAAACTCATTATCAGTAGACAGGGTTGAGCTAGGAGATGAGATTTTGGGTGCCGAAACCTCTAATCTTGCTGTATCACCAATGCTATAGGAGTGGTTTAGGTATATCAATGAGTTTTGAGCAAAACTCACTGATGGACCTACCATATTTGGAATTCTGAAAACTCTATATCAGTAGACAGGGTTGAGCTAAGAGATGAGATTTTGGGTGCCGAAATCTCTAATCTTGCAGTATCACCAATGTTATAGGAGTGGTTTAGGTATATCAGTGAGTTTTGAGCAAAACTCACTGATTGACCTACCATATTTGGAATTCTGAAAACTCATTATCAGTAGACCGGGTTGAACTAAGAGATGAGATTTTGGGTGCCGAAACCTCTAATCTTGCCGTATCACCAATGCTATAGCAGTGGTTTAGGTATATCAGTGAGTTTTGAGCAAAACTCACTGATGGACCTACCATATTTGGAATTCTGAAAACTCTATATCAGTAGACAGGGTTGAGCTAGGAGATGAGATTTTGGGTGCCGAAACCTCTAATCATGTTGTATCACCAATGCTATAGGAGTGGTTTAGGTATATCAGTGAGTTTTGAGCAAAACTCACTGATAGACTTACCATATTTGGAATTTTGAAAACTCATTATCAGTAGACAGGGTTGAGCTAGAAGATGAGATTTTGGGTGCCGAAACCTCTAATCTTGCTGTATCACCAATGCTATAGGAGTGGTTTAGGTATATCAGTGAGTTTTGAGCAAAACTCACTGATGGACCTACCATATTTGGAATTCTGAAAACTCTATATCAATAGACAGGGTTGAGCTAGGAGATGAGATTTTGGGTGCCGAAACCTCTAATCTTGCAGTATCACCAATGCTATAGGAGTGGTTTAGGTATATCAGTGAGTTTTGAGCAAAACTCACTGATGGACCTACCATATTTGGAATTCTGAAAACTCTATATCAGTAGACAGGGTTGAGCTAGGAGATGAGATTTTGGGTGCCGAAACCTCTAATCTTGCTGTATCACCAATGCTATAGGAGTGGTTTAGGATTATCAGTGAGTTTTGCTTAAAAATCACTGATATACCTAAACCACTCCTATAGCATTGGTGATACAGCAAGATTAGAGGTTTCGGCACCCAAAATCTCATCTCCTAGCTCAACCCTGTCTACTGATATAGAGTTTTCAGAATTCCAAATATGGTAGGTCCATCAGTGAGTTTTGCTCAAAACTCACTGATATACCTAAACCACTCCTATAGCATTGGTGATACAGCAAGATTAGAGGTTTCGGCACCCAAAATCTCATCTCCTAGCTCAACCCTGTCTACTGATAATGAGTTTTCAGAATTCCAAATATGGTAAGTCCATCAGTGAGTTTTGCTCAAAACTCACTGATAAACCTAAACCACTCCTATAGCATTGGTGATACAGCAAGATTAGAGGTTTCGGCACCCAAAATCTCATCTCCTAGCTCAACCCTGTCTACTGATATAGAGTTTTCAGAATTCCAAATATGGTAGGTCCATCAGTGAGTTTTGCTCAAAACTCACTGATATACCTAAACCACTCCTATAGCATTGGTGATACTGCAAGATTAGAGGTTTCGGCACCCAAAATCTCATCTCCTAGCTCAACCCTGTCTACTGATATAGAGTTTTCAGAATTCCAAATATGGTAGGTCCATCAGTGAGTTTTGCTCAAAACTCACTGATATACCTAAACCACTCTTATAGCATTGGTGATATAGCAAGATTAGAGGTTTCGGCACCCAAAATCTCATCTCCTAGCTCAACCCTGTCTACTGATAATGAGTATTCAGAATTCCAAATATGGTAAGTCTATCAGTGAGTTTTGCTCAAAACTCACTGATATACCTAAACCACTCCTATAGCATTGGTGATACAGCAAGATTAGAGGTTTCGGCACCCAAAATCTCATCTCCTAGCTCAACCCTGTCTACTGATATAGAGTTTTCAGAATTCCAAATATGGTAGGTCCATCAGTGAGTTTTGCTCAAAACTCACTGATATACCTAAACCACTGCTATAGCATTGGTGATACGGCAAGATTAGAGGTTTCGGCACCCAAAATCTCATCTCTTAGCTCAACCCTGTCTACTGATAATGAGTTTTCAGAATTTCAAATATGGTAGGTCCATCAGTGAGTTTTGCTCAAAACTCACTAATATACCTAAACCACTCCTATAGCATTGGTGATACTACAAGATTAGAGGTTTCAGCACCCAAAATCTCATCTCCTAGCTCAACCCCGTCTACTGATATAGAGTTTTTAGAATTCCAAATATGGTAGGTCCATCAGTGAGTTTTGCTCAAAACTCACTGATATACCTAAACCAGTGCTATAGCATTGGTGATACGGCAAGATTAGAGGTTTCGGCACCCAAAATCTCATCTCTTAGCTCAACCCTGTCTACTGATAATGAGTTTTCAGAATTCCAAATATGGTAGGTCCATCAGTGAGTTTTGCTCAAAACTCACTGATATGCCTAAACCACTCCTATAACATTTTATTATTATGTAATTATATATTATACCTTTTTTTTAACAAAGTTTTTATTATTTTTATATATTTAATGGAGGGCCTGAAGTCATCAGACTTCAGGCCCTCCTTGGGCCTGAATCTGATGACTTCAGGCCCTCCTTAGGCCTGAAGTCGGATGACTTCAGGCCTAAGGGAAAATTTTTCAGATAGAGGGCCTGAAGTCATCAGTGACTTCAGGCCCTCACTAAAAAATTTTTATTTTAAAAATATTTTTTATATTTAATTATTATTTATTAAATTAATTATTTATAGAATCTGAAGTTATTTGACTTCAAACCTGGGATGACTTCAGGCCCTGCGTTTGAATCTAAAATTAAGTGCTTTGATTGGTTTTTTTATATATTAATATATTTTTTAAATAGAAAAAAAATTTGAGTTCACGTCGGGCCTGAATCAAAAGATTTCAGGCCCAACGTGGGCCTGAAATATTTTATTTCAGGCCCACGCTGGGCCTGAAATAAAAAATTTCAAGCCCACGCTGGGCCTGAAATAAAAATATTTCAGGCCCAGCGTGGGCCTGAAAGCTACCACGGTCAGTTTTTTCAAAACATATGTATACATTAATATATTTATTAAATATTATTTAATATATTAATTTCTATTAATCAAATATAAAATCATTTATTTATATTTTTAAATTTAACAGTTTGTTTCCAAAAACGTTTTATACATTAATATATTTATTAAATATTATTTAATATATTAATTTCTATTAATAAAAATAAAAATTATTTATTTATATTTTTAAATCACGTTGGATGAGAAATTTTTAAAGTGAAATATTTTTTTAATTTTTACCTTACGTTTTTTAATTTTGCGCCGATTCCATTATATATTATTTTAAAATAAAAGTCAGTAATTAAGTCACGTTGCATGTGTTGACGCTACAGAATTTATTACTGAGAGAGAAAGAGAAAGGCAATAGATAACATGAGGGGTATAAAAGGAAGTTCACTATAATGAGTGCGCTCTTTGGTGAAAATAAAACCATGGTGCGCCCGTTGGTAATTACCGATTATTACGTACGCCCTTTGGTAAATTGCCGATATTTTAATCTTACCATAATCATTTGGCCTAAGTATTTTATATCTTTTTGTTACAAGTACAGTTTTGAAGCCCTGAGATTTTGTCCGATTTGTTTAATTTGTGGGCCGGGACACCCAAAGCACTACCTCTAATTGCGCTCTCTCTCTCTCTCTCTCTCTGAGCCCTGGGACTATGGTGCAGCGGTAAGGTCATTAGTTGTTAACCCATATATCCGCGGTTCGATCCCCAACTATGGCGCATTTTGTAGGAATTTTTCCTCCAAAATGAGACGCGAACCCTGGGTTGCTGGGCTTCTAGACTGGCCACCGCGAGCGCTTCCCGATTTACCCTGGTGACCGGTGGGAAGTTTCCGTGGGGCTGGGCCGATCACACCAGATTTAATTTGTCTGTTGCCTGGTTCATCATTTTTTCTAATTGCCTCTCTGATTGCTGCTTTGGTGGGAAAATGACGACTATATAGCACCATCCTCCTCCTTTCATCGCAAGGATTTCGAAAGCCACACTCGAGCAATGGCGGGGAAGGTCAGCGATTCTTCACAGAGTTCTTCGGTTTGTGATCAGTTCTACAGTGTTAATTTCATTTTTCTTTTACTGGTTTCTTTGTAGAACACTACGTTGATCTTGAAAGTTGATCTGGAATGTCGCCGGTGCAACAAGAAGATAAGGAGGATTTTGGGCAGGCTTCAAGGTAATTCTTATAGTATTGTTTTTGAATAATTAAGAATATTAAGCATGAATTAACTCTGACGACTTGGTGTTGGTTAATTATTTAGATGAAGTGAACATCACGGCGATCTCCTACGACGAGAAGAACGGGACGGTGGTGGTCTCCGGCGTGTTCGACGCTGAGAGAGTCTCCAAGAAGCTCAAGTACAGGGCGGGGAGAGTGATCAAGAATATCGAGGAGAAGAAGGAAGAGAAGAAGAAAGAAGAGAAGAAAGAAGAGAAGAAAACGGAAGAAAAGAAAGAGGAGAAAAAGGAAGAGAAGAAAGAAGAGAAGAAAAAGGAAGAAAAGAAAGAGGAGAAAAAGGAAGAGAAGAAAGAAGAAAAAAAAGAGGAGAAGAAAGAAGAGAAGAAGAAGGAGGAGAAAAAGGAAGAAAAGAAAGAGGAGAAGAAGGAAGAGAAGACCAAGGTAGAGCCGGTGGTGATGCCGCCGTACCTCTACTTCTGGCCGCCGGGGCCGCTGTGCTGCCACCGGCCGTACCTGGAGAGCTACCATGGCTGGTGCAGGTGCAGCTCCTGCGGCAGGGTGACGGAGCAGCAGCCTCCGGCGGTGTCCTATCCGCCGGCGGCGCCCTACTACTACCCTGTGCCTTACAACGCGTGCCAATTCTTGTGTGAAGAGGACTCTTCAACCTCCACCTGCTCTCTCATGTAATGCAATCTCCATCCACATCCCCATTACCAATATTTATCATTATTATTTCTTAATTTTTGTTTTTGTTTGAACTCAAACTCTATATTATATTTGTAAAATAATTATGGAACATGTAATCGACAAGTTATGTTATGATCTAAATTGGAGGGTGATCCATATCTTTCAGTGTTCTAAGTTGTAATTGACTGTCATGGTCCATGCGCAACCTTATTTGGAGACGGTATATTTTGAAAGACAATTAATGTGTTTTCATAATTAAAAAACCAAAAAAAGGTCATATGTAAATAGATAAATTAGAAAATTATAATAATGAAAATAATAATAATAATAATAATACCTATCACTGCTAGCTAATTTAGTCATTGCTCTGAGAGTCATAATTAAAATAATAAGTAGATAGAGATAAAAGTGCGATAATAAAAATAATATTGATGGTAATAATAAGAATAAGAGGAGAGGAATAAATATGCTTGGTTGGTTTGTTAGGTGGCATGATGATTACGGACAGATTGGTGTTGACGGTTTGGTGTTGACATCCACTGAGTTTATCTTCTATAAAATGTATTAATTGCTTAATAAAATACAAATAAACAAATCTAGTGCTTGGAAAAGGAAAATGACGGCTTGAAGGTTGCAACTTCTATTATTATTATTATTATTATTATTATTATTATTATTATTATTATTATATCTAAAAGTCTTTATTAATTTATATATCATGAAAAGTATCATTCATCACAAATACTTCTGATTTATTACTATCGATAAAAAAAATTATTAGACTGATTCAATTATCCTAGATGATATCCGATTCGTATTTACCATCACATCCATTGTTCTATCCCTCTCAATCACCAGCAATTTTGACTTAAAATCAGAACCAAATTTAATTCAAGATTATCGTCTATAAATTTCGTTTTTATTTTAAGTTTGTTTTTTTTGGATATTATATTAAATGGCGGTGATGATGGGTGATGACAATTACGTAATCATTTATTATAATTAAATGAGAAAGGATAGGAACAGTAAAAATAAAAGAGTAAAAATTATAATAAATAATGTAATATGATATGGTATGATGTGGTATTTTATATATATATATCCGATTATCACTTGGATATTATCGGCGTCCAAAGGCCGTCGTCCCGAATCAAACTATATCCTGGGGGCACGGTGAACTCGTCGGAGAACGTGCATGTAAGATGTCACGTCATTTATTATGATTTTCACTCTTTCAATTATTATTCTAATTAAATTATTGTCGATATATATATATATATATATATATATATATATATATATATATATATATATATATATATATATATATATATGAATAATTAGAGTCAATTTTTAATTGATATCAAATATTTGATAAAAATATTTAATTTTTCATATAAAAGATAATTATACTAGTGTAGAATATCTTTTATGATTTACATATATATATTTATATAGTTTAAAATGAACATTATCAATTATCTCAATGATTACTAAAGTATTTGTTAACATGATTATTAAAATAAAAAGTGATACTCTTCCTCCCAAATAATTCATTATCATCATCCCCTAATAAAATCTAGATAAGTAAATTAATAAAAATTAAAGTTGACGGCCGGTGGAAAACTTCCGTGTGACCGGATCGGTCGCCCGAGTTTGATTGGAAAAACCTCGTTAATCATTTTTTTTAGATAAGTAAATTATGAAACCTAGTTATCCGAGGTTTGATCCCTAGCTACGACGTATTTGTAGGAATTTTTCCCCTAAATGGGGCGCGAATCCTGGGACGATGAACTTCTAGACCGCCTACCGTGAGCGTTTCCCGATTTATCCTAGCGACCGGTGGGAAACTTTCGTGAGGTCGGACTAGTCGTCCGAGATTGAAAAAATCTCGTTAATCATTTTTTTTTTAGATAAGTAAATTATGAAAACTATTTTACCCTAACACAATTACTTTTTGCATTAGATATGATTTACCTATTTATTTCTAACTTGAGAAACGATACTAGACACTTGAGATGAATATTATCGATTGCTTCTTACTAAATTATTTGTTAACACGATTATTAAAATAAAAAGTGATAATACATCATAAACGGTCCACCGAAAAGAGACATATTGATAAATTATAAAAAATATTTTATCCTAATACAATCATCCTTTTCAAGAAAAAATTAAGTGCCCAATAAGATATTTAATATTTATTGAAATTTGATCTTACAATTTATTGAAACAATTAATGTAATTACTAACTAATTAAACCATGAGGCATTTATTAACACTGTTATGAAACTATGGGATATTCTTCCTTTTTATTAAATATATTTTTTTATTGGGGCAATCGATCCAAGTATGATCAAGTGAATCATAGGTTTTGATGTATGTATCAATATGATTAAGTTAGATTGTCATGTTGGTTTGATATGTATGATTGAGTAATGTAGGACTTGATGAATCACACATGAAGTACGCATCCGAAGGACCAGAGTCGAAGGAAGAAGACTCCAAGGGAAAGCCGGGGAAGCAGACTTTAAGGGCATACACGAAGGCTGACATGGAGGCAAGCTGTGAGTTTGTGTGCGCATCCGAGGGACGAAAGTCAAGGAAGAGAACTTCAAGGGGCAAGCTAAGGGAGTGAACTTCGAGGCATACGCGAAGGGTGGTAGTCGGAGTGAGTTTGAGTGAAAATGTACACTGGGCAGTCGACTACGGGAGGAGCAGTCGACTGCCAGAACACACAGAAAGATCAGTCGACTGGTCCTGGACCAATCGACTGATTAGTTCAAAAATATAATCGTTGGCTAGCCACTGGCTGGGCATCAGTCGACCGCTCTTGGGGCGGGCAGTCGACTAGTGGCGAGCTGGGTTGTTTGTTTAAACAACTCTCTCCACTATTTAAGTAGTAGCTTAAGGCTAAGAGAAGATTAGCTCTTCATTGTAAGATCTTCTCTCTAGTGCTCATCTTCCTCCTCAAACTCTAGATTCATCTTGTAAGGAGGAAGAAAGATTGTGAGAGGTTGTTCTCCACTGAGAAGGAGAAAGACTTAGCCGGAGGTTGCCAGGGCATGATCCACCGAAGGATCAAGGGATCGTCCATCTCAAGGACACGCCGTGGAGTAGGAGCAAGAAATCTCCGAACCACGTAAAACGGTATTGTGTTAGCATTGTTATTTTTAATTAAGCTTCCATTTGTGTTAACCTTGTAGGGAGAATTGCGACTTGGGGTGACCGAGCTATTCACCCCCCCCTCTAGCAGTGTTATCGGTCCTAACAAGTGGTATCAGAACGCAAGGACGCCTTCAACGGACTAACCACCAAGAAGAGCAAAATCTTTGGAATGACCGACTCACACATCCAACCACCAAAATTCAAGGGGGAATTCTCATGGTGGAAGAAGAGGATGGAGGTATTTTTCAATATCGATTTTGATATAATGTTAACTATGCAAAATGGGTTTGAAGTGCCTAGGGATCAAGAGAACAAGTTACTTGATGAAATAAGTTGGAGCAAGAAGCAAAGAGATTACCATCTAGCAAATTTCAAAGCTTTGCATCATCTACTAAGTGTACTCCCTCAACAAGAAGTAACAAGGATTGAGAGTTACTCAAGTGCCAATGATTTAAGGGAAAAATTAGTAGAGCTTCATAAAGGCACTTCGGAGACGAAGATGGCAAAGAGAGATCTTCTCCGATCCCAACTCAACAATATCAAGCTTGATAAAGGGGAGAAGGTATCAAATTTACATGTTAGATTTAAGGAAGTGTTTAATGGACTAACAAGTGTAGGAGAACAATTATCAAACCGAGACATTTTGATGAAAGTCATCAATGCATTCCCAAGAACATCAAATTGGAGCTCCATGGTGAACTTGTACTATATTTCCAAGGATCTAGAGAAAATATCTCTAGAAGAATTCTGTTCAACCATGGAGTTTCATGAAACTCGAGTTGGAGGAACAATTAAAGAGATATACAAGCCAAAAAGTATAGCCCTTGTGATAAATAAGGGAAAAGGTAAAAAGAAGAAGGTTTTCTCATCCGATTCGGAGGAATCAAGTGCATCAATGGATAGTGATGCGGAAGCTTACATGGTAAGAAACATGAGAAAAGCATTTAAATATGTTTCTACTAACAAGTCTCATGATAGGAAAGGGTCAAGAAGCAAAAGTAAAACGAGGAAGATCATTTACTACAATTGCCAAGGAGAAGGACACATGAGAGATGAGTGTCCCCTCTTGAAAAAGAAGGAAGGAAAGAAGAAATAACCGAAGAAAAAATCAAAAGAGAAGGGGAATAAAGTGCAAAACTTGAAGGCTACATGGGATGATTCATCCTCATCGGAGGAGGAAGAACATCATGTATCTCATTTCGCACTAATGGTAATTGTCAGCATTGCCTCCACGTCATCCGAATTTGAAGAAAAGAAAAGCTCAAGTGAAGATGAAGAGAGCTCAAGTGAAGGGGGAGGCTCAACTTCGGAATCGGACGTCTCGGTAAGTGAGGTATACAACTTACCCACTTCTACTCTTGTAAAAAAAATTCTAGCACTAATGATAATTTGGTTAATGCTAGAAAGAAGATTAAGTGCTTGAAAAATGAGATGAGCATGCTAAAGGAAAAAATTAGAATCCATGAAAATTAAGGATGGTGTGCATGCTCCTTCTTTTATTTCAAATGACTCATGTTTAAAAGAAGAAAATAATGATTTAAGGAAAAAGGTAGATAGTCTTACTAAAGCCCTTAGAAAATTTGAAATTGGCTCAAAAACACTAGATATGATAATTGAAAGCCAAAGAGTAAACTTCAAGAAAGAAGGGTTAGAGTTTGGAAAATCTAGCAATAAAAGAACCTATCATTGCTTACTTGCTAGAGAACAAGCAAAGACCAAGACCCTAAGTAAGAAATGGATCCCTAAGGAGTACATAGTTAACCCAATTAGGAAACATTTCTATTGGGTACCAAAGTCAATCCTCAAGGATTAAAGGATTTGGAGTTAAGCCGACCATTGTATTAAAATTTCAAAATTTTGAAATTTGGTTGGCTTGAGACATTAAGGGGGAGTTTGTAGCCCATATTAGAATTTCATGATGAATTGGGCTAAATATGGTTTACTTTAAAAATATCTCATATTACTTTGCATCATGATTATATTTATGTATATAAGAAGATAGGATGATGCAAATAGCACACTTATGCTTGTGGCATTTTGTTGGGTAATTGGATATATCACATTATTGAAAATAGACCAACTATGGGGAAAGTAAATGTTTAATTAATGGACATCTTGCCCATAGATCATAGTTGGACATTTCAAATGATTTGAAAATATTTCTGTGTTTTATTTGCTATGGTATGGGTTTGCAAAACACATGGGTTCAAATCTAAGATAGAAGATTGATTCAAAATGGATTGTTTTCAAAGAATTAGAATTTTCATTAAAAAGTCAAGTATATTTGGTATTTTCACGAAACTATATTTTTTAGGATAGAATACATCATAAGAAATATACTTGCAAAATTTCAAAATTTTTCAAATTTTGTAGAATTTGTTAGGAGTTTCTGAATTTCGGCAGAAAATTCAGACTTCTATGTATCAGGGCAGTCAACTGATCTTTCTGTATGATTGTGGTTTGCAGGCACCAATCAACTGATAACTAAATCAGTCGACTGGGACATGTAGTTTCTGATTTCTGGTTTTTTTTTTAATATGAAACGTGTCCTGAATTGATACCAATAGGTAATATTGCTTGGAGCAATCTTTTTGATGGCATTAAAGGGGGAGAATTGAAAGGTTTAAGTTAGTTTTGTAACTTAAATTGTGGAAAATTAAAAATTATGTGGAGAACATAGGTTAAGGGGGAGGATGCATGTTTATGATTCTTAATTTACTATGTCTTTAATTTTCAATTGTTATTATTATACCTAACTTAAACATATTGTCACACATAAAAAAGGGGAGATTGTTGGGACAATCGACCCAAGTATGATCAAGTGGATCATAGGTTTTGATGTGTGTGTGTTTGTAGGGATCTCCCGGCGACATAAACAAAAAATGCAGCGGAAACAAGATCCCTCGAGCGATCCATGCGAAAGAAAACTCGTACAAAGTCGATCTACAACTACTTATCTCATAAATATACCTTTGATGTGTGTCCTTTCGTTTATCCCGCTCGCCCAAGGTACGCTGGATCTCTTGCACGTTCAAGCGCTCGTGCCTCTATGCATATCCACATGGACACGATCTCTTAATTTTGAGAAGAACTACCTTAGTTATGCTAGCAACTTGAGGTAGTTTGCGAAGCACCAAGAACCCCAAAGAAAGGGTTTGGGCCAAAAGGGAGAAGAGAAGGAAGAGTGGAAGGGAAAGATGACACACACCACATCCAAATGACAAGTCTCTCTTTTATACTCATCCCATGAATATGAAGAGGTTTTTGTCCCTTTAACTTTCCTTCATTAAAGCCAATAAAGAGCACATCTTCTCATGTGACTCTTCAACTTCTCTTCATTCAATGAAGAGAGACTTTTTCTTTTTCCATTATTATTAATTCATTAAACTCTTTAATGAATTAATTTCTCATAAGTTCTCGACTAGGGCTCCCAAGCTCCCGACCAAGTCTCCCGAGCTCCCGACCCGAGCTCCCGATCAAGTCTCCCGAGCTCCTGACCCGAGCTCCTAACCAAGTCCCGAGCTCCTGACCCAAGCTCTTGACCAAGTCTCCCGAACTCCCCAAGCATCGTGTCCTTAGTGTGTGACCCAATAGGTTCTTGTCACGTTGGCAATGTGCCAAAACTGCTTTAGACACATAAGCAATGAGTGACATCTAGCAATGCATCATTGCCACCCAAGTAACAAGAAAAGTCGAGATCCGACTTATCCTCCGTGACTATGACAATGTATGACCTTGTCCTTCTATCCTTGATATCTAGATTGACCAATGAGGCATAGACCGTGTCATCCTCGAACAATCTTTGTGTTTCTTGATCCCCGAGTAGACTCACTCAAACAAATGAGCTCAATATCTCATATTGACTCATTTGAGTATGGTCATGCGTTTTAGTAGTCCTACTCGATCAAGGGGCCCACAGATATCACTCCCATTATATGGGAGGGATAGATCTCATCTACATCATTCACATCCCTCTGCATGATTTATTACATACCCAGTGATCGCCTTTATAGTTCATCCTATTACGGGTGACGTTTGACGATACCAAAGTACATAATTCCTCATGTAGGGAACCGTAGTGATTTTAGGTCTAAGAACTATTCATACTAATAGTCACATGAGAAAATTTATGACATTCATATGACAATCTATGAAACTTTCTCATGGCGGGTCAATTCAGTACACATTCTCTAATGTATACTCATGTGTCAACTTGATATCACATATCCATGACTTGTGAGCTCAAGTCATCAATTGACCTACATGCTAGTCTCCATGCATTAATATTGTCCTTGAATATTAATGCTTGACTAGGAATAGTTTAGTGTAGTGTTCTCTACATTATCTCACTATCAATTCGACAAATCGATATAATGTAGATAAGAACCTACTACCCAAGGACATTATTATACTTAGTTATTTGACACAAGTATAAAGTAAGTATAATAACCAAAACATGCATTTATTAATGATAGAATATGATACAAAAAGTCCCTAGTCAATAATCATATAATTGGCTCTAGGGCTCCTACTAACAGTGTCAATATAATTAAATTAGGTTGTCATGTTGATTTGATATGTGTGGTTGAGTCATGTAGGACTTAGTACTGAATCACACATGAAGTCTGCATCCGAGGGACGAGAGCCGAAGGAAGAAGACTCCAAGGGAAAGTCGGGGAAGTAGACTTCAAGGGCATATGCGAAGGAGGGCATGGAGGCAAGCCATGGGCTTGTGTGCGCATCCGAGGGACCAAAGCCAAGGAAGAGAACTTGAAGGGGCAAGCCAAGGGAGTGGACTTCAAGGCATACGCAAAGGATGGTCGTCGGACTGAGTTTGAGTGAAAATGTACACTAGGCAGTCGACTGCGGGAGGGGCAGTCGACTGCCAGAACACACAAAAAGATCAGTCGATTGGTCCTAGACCAGTCGACTGATCAGTTCAAAAATATAGCCGTTGGCTAGCCACTGGGGGGCATCAGTCGACTGCTCTTGGAGCAGTCAACTGGTGGCGAGCTGGGTTGTTTGTTGGGTTGTTTGTTTAAACAACCCTCTTCACTATTTAAGTAGTAGCTTAAGGCTAAAAGAATATTAGCTCTTCATTGTAAGATCTTCTCTCTAGTGCTCATCTTCCTCCTCAAATTCTAGATTCATCTTGTAAGGAGGAAGAAAGATTGTGAGAAATTGTTCTCCACCGAAAAGGAGAAAGACTTAGCCGGAAATTACCAAGGTGTGATCCACTGAAGGATCACCCCCCCCCCTCCCCTCTAGCCGTGCCATCTGTCCTAACATTTTTATCATATTCAAAATATCTCACTCTTTTTTAATCAATTTTATATATTTATAAACACTCAATCTCATATCAATTAACTAAAAACTTACTTAAATACAAAACTCATTGCACACCCTCCACTGATATATTAACTTCCAACGGACAAAAGGCATATCATTTATTTTCAATTAATAACTAATATTACGTAGGAAGGAAAATAGAGTTTCTTTTTGGAAAAAGATTCAACAGAAAGTTTGTACATGCGAATACTACAAACTTCTTTCCATTACAGAGCAATTGCTAGAGCACCACAAAGAACTACATCCAAGAAAGTAGTAACTACGAGCATTAAACATACAAACAGGTCTAGTCACTTGACATAGTTTCAACCAAACTAGTTGCAGCTAGCCTAGAATATTCTTTTACAATAATACATTGACAGTTCTTGTGGCAGCTACAACAGGGGAGAATCGTTTCATGCCATAAAAACTCTTCTATCAACCATGTTTCAGAAACTTCTGCCACTCAAGCTGCCATAGTATAATGTCTTCTTATCTGCCGGTAGAGTAGTCATTGGCATGGCCTCGAGCTATCAAATATATAGTGCTGATCAGTGCGTTTTCCCCCTCAAGTTTACGCATAAAATAGTACTCTAATTTAGAACTTTCCTTGGCTAAGCATCCAATGAGGCAACCTCTTCCAGGTAAGGGAATTCGAAGGATGTTCATCCTCTGGAGGAGTGGCCACGGCTTGGTAAGTTCTGCATCATGTATAAGACAGTATTTGCTGAAAAAAAAATCCTTAAAAATGTAACAAAGATTGCTCATAATATTGTGATAATGTGCCTTCTCTAATCGGAGGCAAAGATATTCCCCGTACCTGATATTGGAGTTTGGGAGAAGGTCCCTTTGTGATGAAGGTGAAGGCAAAGGGGAGATCATTGTGGCTAAAGCCGTGTGCTTATGATTCTCTCTGAGCTTTTTTCCATTTAACTTGTATATGCGATTCCACATAATATAATGAAGTTAGTAGAAGTGTATAGGATAGTTGAGTTCAAATAAGAAAGATTCAGGTGTATTATGCACCTTGTTCTCCAGAATGTGATTTTGCTCTTCCATTGTCCTTCCCTGTCAAGTTGGAGCAAATTGAAATCATGTCACATGAAATGCTAAATGTACAAATAGTGAACTTCATTCCTGTTCTCAAAATTAATCAAATTTGTCTTGATGAAGGTGCGCAGCTTAATAATGTAAGTTCCCCTGTTTTGTACTTTAATGGCTACCGAGAGAGCATCAATTTTATATTCACTGTAAAATATGATAATTGCATTTAGATTCCTAAATATTTAAGGCAACCTTCATCAAATTGTATGTGGAATCTTATCTCTCTCTCTCATCTCCAATTTATTTTTAAAAATATTTTCTAGGTACGACTGGTACGAGGGAAGCACAGCCTAAGGTAGATTGAAATGAAATGGCACTTTAATGTACTATGGCTAGGCTCAGTAGTCAGTTCATTGCCATTTCTAGTTCACGGAGATAAAAAATAAAGCCAGATTAATTTTTTACGAACTTTGTTTCAGTGTCTTCTCTCCAATAATACACAAGTAACCAATCCATCTTCTAATCTAACCTATTTCAACAAGTGGAAAAAACAATTTGAACAAGGAAAGAGGCTTACCTTTTCGACAAGCTCCTCGATCCCATCCACCATCAGTTGGTTCTGTAACCAATGAACAAAAGGGGAAATTAATTGACACCAATTTCTCTATTTATTTGCCAACAAATCACGATAATGCCTCTGCAAACTATGGATTCAGGCGAACCTCACCTTTCTTGATCTTGTAAGTCTCAAAGAAGAATCAAGTTGCTGCTCCAGTTGCTGCAGTTCTTTGGGTCCAAACGATTCGAGTTCTTCCCCCGCCAAGTGCCTAAATGAGCATACCACCAACAAAAACTACTGAATCAAACGAGAAACCAACAAGAAAAACCCTTAACATCTCCATACATCTGTCTTATTTGCAGAGCCTCCATCTTATCCTTCAACTTTCCGCACTCATGCCTCCAATTCATCTGTAAACAACATCATGCACAATCAAATATGGTTCACCATTTTCGTTTTCGTATTTCAACACCAACAAGTAAATCACCTGGGACACAGAATCCTCTGCTACTGGTATGCCAGTTTCCACAAACGAATGGAGACGATAACGTTCGACAATCTTTTCCATGCTACAAGGAATCAAAAAATATTGATTCGTTCCATCTCGATCGAATCGTGACGATTCGAAACCGAATTAATTTAAACTCACCTGGCGTTGGTGGAATACTCGTAGAGCTTGCCTTTGGGGGAGAAGATGAGGAGGCCTACCTGGGCGTCGCAGAGGACGGAGATCTCGTGAGCCTTCTTCAGCAGCCCCGATCGCCGCTTCGAGAACGTCACCTGCCGGTTTACCTTGTTCTCGATCCGCTTCAACTCCACCCTCCCTCTCCCCATCTCCTTCGTCTTCTTCGTCCTCTTCAACGCATCACTCTGCCCCGAGGTTTAATATATAGCAGAGAGCTCTAGGTTTTGAACGCGAACCGGAATTGGAATTTCCTTTTTTAGTTTTTCGGGAATTCGTTGTCTAATTGCCAGAGGCGGAAGGCGGAAGGGGCCCATCTTTTCATCGCCTCCCATTGGCAGGAACTACTGTTGCTTGGCGATAGACGTGTCGCGCGGTGACACGTGGAGAATCGTACGGATTCTGGAGGCCGGCGCTGTCTTTTGATGCTCCGCTGCTGCAGCGTACCCCGATGATTGTGCCTGATCACATGCGCGGCTCGGCCTGATCGAGTCGGGATCGGTTCGACCGGACGGTTGAGTCTTCCAGAGGAAAATTGTGACGGGGAACGCGGGTCCGATCCGGTTTGAGTCAGATCGGACGAACCGGTCGAGATTTGATAGGAGCACAGACCGAGTACCGAAGGGGCCCATGATGACTCTACGCCAGCTGGAGGCGACGAGGGTTCATGTTGTTGGGTGTACGTCATGGCTCATGTGGTGCAATAGTTGAGTGAGCACGAAGAGGGTGCTCCTTGAACCGGACCGGATGGACGCGAGGAATCCAATGCAAGGTGAAAAATTCATGTGAAAATAAAATGATTGAAAACTTGTCTGAAATTTTATTTTGCACGCTAATGTAGAAAATATGGTGAGTTAGAACAATCAGTTCCAGCACAAGAAGTTGGCAAACACTAATGGAGTAGGCATAAGCTCAATATATTCAAAGAAATTATTCAAGCTCTGATGATAATCCTAAATGTATCTATAGTTTAATTTTATGTGCATAATTAAGGGAAGGTTTTGTGTGTTGTTATAAGCTCAAACTTTGGATTTTACTACTGTAAGGGGAACAAAATGCAAAATGGATAAAAACTTACTGTTGAAGCAAACATAGTGTTTGGTATTTGAGGAAGAAGAACAAAAGCTGTATACATGCTTAACAGGGATTGAGGAACTACAATGTTTGCTAAACCGAGCGGCAATGGGACTCCCTCTTCACAGCAGCTACCCTCAAGAGAAACAATTTTTCGGAAATCGATCTACAGACACATTTACTGGACCTTTTACACCTATCACATGGCTTCTCCTGAACCACCGTTGCTGACATCGCCGAGCGAAGCGGCTGAAGAATCCAAAAACCACGCCAATTTACCATCAGTTGGTCGAACCATCCTAGCGGGCAACGAGAATGCATTCGAGTTCGAGTTCGAGTTCTCATGGGAAATGGCAAGGCCCACAGCCGTGGCCTTCTCCTCACCTGTAGCCACGATGACAACATTAGAAGCTGAGTTGATCACAGGGAGTGTGAAAGTAATCCTTTCGGGTGGAGGTATAGGTGAATCAGCGATATAGGTAACCCACTCCTCTTTCAGTTTAAGAGCTGGGTGATTAGGGAACAGTGAAGCAATATGCCCATCCTCTCCCATGTCGAGAAGAATAAGATCAAACTTGGGGCAGTCATTTCTTTCAGAAACGCCTACAGTTCGGACCTTGACAAGCTGGCGAATCGCAAATTCATACTCTCCAGCTGCATCCTCCACTGTTGCATTGTGGTTAATGGAGAACACATGACTGTTGAGTATAGACACCTGATAATACAATTATAATAGATCAGGAACAGTTTGCAAAAAAAGGTTGCATTAAACAAAACCTCTTAAATCAGAATCAGAATAATATCATGTATGCAGGATCGATCGCATCACATGCTGAAACTTGCATTCACAAGCGAGGCCAGGTAACACGTATTTCACAGGCTTCGGTTTCAAACTGAAGCATTAGCATTAGAATGATCTCAGCAGAAAGCAAGTCTAGAACTGTATCAATGAATTAGTAACTCATTACTCAAACCTGATGAATAATCATAGTATGATAATTTTGTACATTGTGGGGTAATGCACTGAGAAATGCTATATAGAAATAATAATATTGATAAATTGTCCATAATTTAGTTGCATAGCAACGCAAAAAACTGGCTAGAACATTTTGCAATATGTCTTTTTCTGATATTTATGTAAAGAAAACAAAGAGTCCATAAAGGATGAAGCTAGTCAGCAATATGCAGAAGATTTGTGACTTCTTGTGAATCATATGCAATAATTTCCAGCATATTAAGTATTAAAATGTAATTACAAGTTGATGGAAGATGAATAAATGTCCAGTTATTCCAACCTCATTCTAACTTAAAAAATCTTAAATTGTAATTATTCATTATATGAGCTAAATTCAAGCTTTCAAGAAACATTGTCTTAAGGGACCACCTTGGCT
>JAGFNQ010001697.1:805065-854594 GCA_024364735.1 Boesenbergia rotunda | reverse complement strand
ATGACTTGAACACCGCAAGTCAAAGGAACATCGCACTTAAGCTGCAGTAAGAACTTCATTGACATATCTACATGTAGATTCCCATATGAAGTCTTACAGCTAGTCACTCCAATGAACTAGTTCCCTTAACTAGCATCCATGTTTATCTCCAGACATCCCAATGTCACCAGCCAGTGAGAATCAGCTGATTAGAGAATAACCCATGCTAGTCTCAACAGAATTGATAGTGTCCGTTTTTATCAATTCATCGACTAGGGATAATTTCAATACTTCACAATTGCACATTTAGAGATAATCACTAGTTGTGATCCCATCACAAATTCTCTTATGCTGTGAATTGTATTGCGGATATTCAGTAGATGAGTTTAAGATCCAAATCAAATACACAAAACTTGTATACTCAAATAGTGAATTATCATTTATTAATATAAATGTTTACATCATAAGGCGATTGCCTTAGGACACTTCTCTCATATCACTAACAAACTCCCACTTGGCCTAATGCCAATCGCTACGGTATCCAATACCATAGGCTCTAACATGACCCTCAAACTTGCTTTGAGGCAAGGCCTTAGTTAAAGGATCCGCTAAATTCCTTTCAGTGGGAACCTTCTCAATTTGTATGTCATTCCTACTTATAATCTCTCTGATCAGATGATAGCGTCGAAGCACGTGTTTGGATCGTTGATGAGACCTTGGTTCCTTTGCTTGTGCAATAGCTCCATTGTTGTCGCAGTAAACCGGCACTGCTTCATCAATGGTTGGAACCACACCAAGTTCTGAGACAAACTTCTTGATCCAAACTGCTTCCTTTGCTGCTTCCGAAGCTGCGATATATTCCGCTTCCGTGGTAGAATCCGCTACGGTGTCTTGTTTGGAACTTTTCCAACTTACTGCGCCTCCATTCAAAGTAAATACGTATCCAGACTGCGATTTGGAGTCATCCTTATCTGTCTGGAAACTGGCATCTGTATACCCACGTATTACCATATCTCCTTCTCCATATATTAGGAACACATCCTTAGTTCTTCTTAAGTACTTAAGGATTGTCTTGACAACCGCCCAATGATCCATTCCTGGATCCGACTGGTATCTGCTTGTGACGCTCAAAGCATACGATACATCGGGCTAGTACATAACATAGCATACATTATAAATCCTATTGCAGATGCATAGGGAATCTTATTCATGCAAATCCTCTCGTCTTCTGTGCGCGGACACATAGACTTTGAAAGGTTGATCCCATGCCTGATGGGAAGGTAACCTTTCTTGGATTCCGACATGCTAAACCTTTTTAGCACTCGGTCTATATATGTAGACTGCGAAAGACCAAGCAACCGTTTTGATCTATCTCTATAGATTCTAATCCCAAGGATATAGGTTGCTTCTCCTAGGTCTTTCATGGAGAAAGTTTTGGACAACCAAATTTTAACTGTCTGTAAGACTGATATATCGTTTCCTATAAGTAATATGTCATCGACATATAATACTAGGAATACGACTGCACTCCCACTAACCTTCTTGTACACACAAGGTTCGTCAGGATTTTGTGAGAAATCAAACTTTTTGATTGTCTCATCAAAACGGATGTTCCAGCTCCTAGATGCTTGCTTCAGTCCATATATGGATCGTCGAAGCTTGCATACTTTTGTTTTATCAACCGATGTGAAACCTTCAGGTTGTATCATGTATACATCCTCAAGCAGGTTTCCATTAAGGAAAGTTGTTTTCACATCCATTTGCCATACCTCATAATCATAATGAGCTGCTATGGCTAGGAGCATCCGAATGGATTTAAGCATAGCTACTGGTGAATAGGTTTCGTCATAATCAATTCCTTGTTTTTGACGATATCCTTTTGCCACTAATCTAGCCTTAAAGGTAACTACATTACCTTCCATGTCGGTTTTCTTCTTGAAAACCCACTTGCACCCTATGGGCTTAATCCCTTCAGGTGGGTTAACCAAGTCCCATACTTGATTTTCGTACATGGAATCCATTTCCGACTTCATGGCCTCAAGCCATTTGTCCCTTTCTGAATTTTTCAGAACATCTTCATAACTGATAGGCTCATCATCGCTTATGAGTAACACGTCGTTCGATTCACTTATGAGAAATCTGTATCTCTCTGGAATATTGCGTGTCCTATCAGACCTACGAAGAGGTGGTGTTGTTTTAGGTTCAACTGATAGCTCATCACTATGAATTATCGGTTGGGGTTTGGACTAGGTGTCTCTGTAATGTCTATTGGAGTTTCTTGAACTTCATCAAGTTCAATGCCACTCCCACTGTTTTCTTGTAAAAGAAATTCTTTTTCTAGAAATACAGCATGCCTTGAAACAAACACCTTTTGCTCCAAGGGATGATAGAATTGGTAACCCTTCGTTTCCTTAGGGTATCCAATAAATAGACATTTATCAGACTTAGCATCCAATTTGTCTGATATAGTCCGCTTCACATAAGCAGGACAACCCCATATCTTAAGGTGAGTTAAGTGAGGTTTCTTACTATTCCATGTCTCATATGGAGTAGTAGAGACTACCTTGGTCGGGACTCTGTTTAGCAAGTAAACAGCTGTCTTAAGTGCATAACCCCAAAAGGATTTTGGAAGAGTTGCATGATTCATCATAGACCTAACCATGTCCATCAAGGTTCGGTTACGCCTCTCAGATACACCATTATGCTGTGGTGTATACGGCGGAGTCCATTGAGACAATATCCCATTGTCCCTTAGATAATCTTGAAACTCTTGACTCAAGTATTCACCACCCCGATCGGATCGAAGTATTTAATACTTTTGCCAAGTTGTTTCTCTACTTCATTTCTGAACTCTTTGAATTTCTCAAAAGCTTCAGATTTGTGTTTCATCAAGAACACATACCCGAATCGTGAGTGATCATCGATAAAGGTAATGAAGTAGCTATAGCCTCCTTGTGCAAGAGTTGACATTGGTCCACATACATCAGTATGTATTAGACCAAGCAATTCTTCCACTGGATTACCTTTTCCTGAGAAGGGTAATTTGGTCATCTTGCCTTTTAAGCAGGATTCGCATGTATCAAATGAACCGGGTTCAAATGATTCCAGAATTCCACATCGGTGTAATTCGGTCATGCGTTTCTTACTTACATGGCCAAGATGGCAATGCCAAGTGTAGGAGTCTATTCGATTATCTATTCGAGCACGTTTGTTGCTAATTTCGATATTGAAAACGTCACTGGATAAATCTAATGTGTAGATGCCATTGCACAAAGTTCCATTCCCATAAAGAACGCCATTTAAAGTTATGTAACAACAATTGTTACTAAAAGTTAAATGATAACCTTTTCATTCAAACATGAAATAGATACAATGTTCTTTATTAACGAAGGAACGAAATAACAATTATCCAACTCTAAGACACGTCCAGTGGGGAGCTTTAGCAAATATGTTCCGATGGCAACAGCAGCAATCTTTGCTCCATTCCCAACTCGCAAATCTGCTTCTCCTTTGACGAGTCTTCTTCTATTCCTTAGCCCCTGTATGTCATTACATATATGTGAGCTACACCCAGTATCAAGTACCCAGGTATTTGAGGAAATAGAGTGACATTCAATAACGAAGATACCTGAAGAGGATGGGGCATCGGATGCCTTCTTCTTCAAGGACTCAAGATAAACCTTGCAGTTTCTTCGCCAGTGACCCTCCTTGCCACAATGATGGCAAGTTCCTTTTGGTTTCTTTTCAGTCTTCTTGGCCTTTTTCTTCTTCCCTTTGTTCTGTTCCTTGGCCTTCCTCTTAGAACCTTTCTTCGAGAACCAACTAACAGTACCGCCTTTTGATCCGCTTTACAGAAGGCTCTACAGTCTTCAGCAGGTTGAGCAACTCAGGAATGGTGGTCTCTAGTTTGTTCATCCGATAGTTCATCACAAATTGTGAATAACTCTTGGGCAAACAACTCAGAATTAAGTCAATACTTAGTTCATGATCCATTGCAAAACCGAGTGCGCTCAGTCGCTCAATGTACCCCAACATCTTTAACACAAACTGTGAGGCAGAAGTGCCTTCCTGCATCTTAGTGGTGAAGAGGAGTCTGGAGACTTCGAACCTTTCGGATCTCGCCTGCTCTTCAAACAACTCATGAAGATGGAAGATGATGGTATAAGCATCCATATGCTCATGCTGCTTTTGCAGCTCAGGTACCATAGAGGCTAGCATGATGCAACTCGCAAGTTCAGAATCGGTCACATGTTTCTGATAGGCCAACAATTGGTCTGGAGTTGCATTCTCTGGAGGATGGGTGGGAAGTTGATCTTCAAGGACATAAGCAAGCTTCTCTGCCTTAAGGACTATCCTTAGGTTTCGAAGCCAGTCCATGTAGTTCGGCCCAGTCAGTTTATTGGTGTCCAAAATGGAACGCAAGTTTAGAGAAGACATGATCGAGTGATTATCCTAGAAATACAAATTGAGCTTATGTGAGAAGAATGATTAAAGAATGTATCAACATACATAAATAAAATCCTATTTATTTTTCAAATTGAATAACCCTTTTTATCAATTCGGGAGATCGTAGGAACATCTCCAAATAGGTTGATATCCAACCACAGATAAGAACCACCATGGCTGTGGCCATCAAGTTATTCTTAGCTGTGAAGGTAGGTAATTATACCGATTACATATCACATATATGTAACTATCACATTATGCTATCAACTAATTGAATGTTTGCATAAATCATTGGGTTGTTAACTCATTAACAAGTATGCAACATTATACATAGCACCCAACTGCACCTCTCTTTACATCGACCTTGGCTGTGGCACAACAAATCGATGCTCCAAGCTTAAGGCTGACCCATTAATCAAGAAATAGTTTTAATATGGTTGGAGCTCATTCAACCGTTTAGTCAGGCTTGGATGTGTCCAACAACCAAAACTAAGGATTGACCTCTGACTCCAACTATATTATTCATAAACTAATTCCATGGTTTGAACATATTGGGGTTCAAGTCGGGCATGGATGTGTCCATCAACCCAAACGAGAAACAAAACTCCGATTCTAACCATATTAATGGAAGGTGTTAGCCTTAATATTTTGTAAGGGGTTTTGGGTCTCATCTTTTCTAAGCACATTCATGATATATGATTATGTCATGACTAACGATTTCCTTAATAAAGTATGTATGTGACATAAGTTATCAAGTCTCATTAATTGAATTAGGAACCGGATTTCCTAATTCTAATCTCATACTATATTAAAGGAATTGTTTTGGGAAACAATTTCCTAAATTGTCATAATCAATTTCGGAAATAATATGTTCAAGACTTTGATTTCTCTAAATCAAAACTTATTAAATTAAGAGACAATTCCCTTAATTCAACCACATATTATTTTCATGAAAATCTCAATTAAGAAACTCTATAGGAAACCATTTTCCTAATTAATTTTGGAGACAACAATATGTAAGAGCATCACCTCTTAAAGCATATTTTATTCATGGATTTAATTAATTACAACAAATCGTTTTCAAAGGGTGGCTCCCCAAGGCTCAGATACCCAAAGAAAAATAATTTGTTTTAAATCCAATTGGACGGCTCCCCGAGGCTCAATCCAAATCAAACATGACAATTTCAATTAAAAATTTGGAAATTAAAATACAACAACTAACTTTAAATTGGACGGCTCCCCGAAGCTCAATCCAAAATAAAGAATTTTGTTGTCAATTTAAAGACCAATTTAAATTTAATTGTTAATTAACTATCCATGAATTTGTCTAGACTTTCTTAAAAGAAAGTGCCCAAAATTGCGAGATTTCATAAATTGGTTTTCAGAATAATTGTAAGTTTCTGGTACAAAGAAAACATACATATTTTCAAAGTTGGAAAATTTCTAAAATAGAAAATTTCCAAAATTGGAAAGTTTCCAAAGATGGGAAGTTTTCACAATTATTATAAAATTTTTAGAAACTAGGATATTTCAAAAGTTTGCGAAATTTCATGAGGATTTCCAAACTTAGAAATTCCTAAATCTAAAATTTATTATAATTGGAAAGTTTCCATAATTGAATTTTTTTTTCCAAAATTGAGATTATGACAAAGTGTTCCGCAAAACAATTATATGATTATGTCGAACACTAACCGGCTCTGATACCAATGTTGGGTCCGGGTGCATGTCGACAAGGATACGGGTTCGTAAAATTTTAAATTTTTACGTGCAGCGGAAGAATTAGAATAAAATAATTTCCTAAATTATTTTAACCACGTATCTAGCATGCAACCTTATGATGTGTTGACATAATCATAAATTAAAACTTTGAGGAAAAAGTAAACTAATTTACTAAGTACCTCTCGTAACTCGAAGTAAGGGACGAGATCCAACCGTAGCGTCCCTTGGAAGCTCCTCCTCTATTCGCGTCCACGCCGATTTCTCTTCGGGATGACTTCGCAAAACCATGAGTTTTGTGCCGACGAGAACTACTAGATTCTCCGAAGACACAACTAGAAGAACAAGAGAAAAGATAGGAAACTAACCACCCGAGAAACGGAATCGAATTCCGAGAAGGAAGGAGATGTGATCCACTTCTTCTTCTTCTTGGTTGGCTTCTCCTTGGTGTAGATTGCTCACGCCAACTCCTTGGAGAACAATGAAGGTGCGCCGGCCCTAGGAGATCTAGGTTGGGCGCCGGCCCTAGATGGGAGGGAGAAGGAGAAGAGAATAAGAGAGAGAGAGGGAGAGGATTAACTCTTAATCAACTCTATTGATTGGAATTGAAGGCTAGCCTTTGGTTCCTTTATATAGCAACCTCTCCCTTGCTAAGTCTCCTCTTTAACGGAATTAACGGAATTAATTTTCATAAGAAATTTATCTTATAAATTATTCCGTTAGGCCTAGTTTTATTATAACTAACTTTATAATAAAACAATTAATTCTCTTCTTTAATTATGGAATAAATTTTATAAGAAATTTATAATTTTTCTTTTAATGGAAAAATCAATTCATAATTGATTTTATAAAATTAAAATAAACCATTCCATGGATTATTTTAATTTCTAAAAAAGAAATAAATTTCTATAAATTTATTTATATAAATTTCTTTATACAAATTTATTTATCCATAATTTATAAAACAAATCGCGCTAGATTTATTTTATTAATTAAACCAAATTAATTGGTTTTCTCCCTTTTAAGTGGCCGGCTAAACCAAGGGGGTTTGGCACCCTCCTTGGCCGGCCAATCAAGCCGCATCCATCGTGAATTAAACTCATTTAATTCGCCCAATAAGCCTTCAAAAGACTTAGCCAATTTTAGCTTCCATTGCGCCTCTGATTAACTCAGATTCGACTTATTTCTCTTGATCGGAAAATCCAATTTTCAACTCATTTTAAATCCCTCGGATTACTCGTAGTGCGTGTGACTAAATAGGCTTTCGATTTATGTTGGCTGTCTATAATCAACCAATTATAAAACGGTCATGAGTGGCACCTAGTAGTACATCATGACCCCCAATTAATCGAAAGATCAATGGTTTGACCTCAGAAGTAATTCTGAAACCCTTCAGCAGCTCTAATGAGTCGTGCCTCATTCACTTCACCACCTTATACCCACTTGGTTCAGGACACGGTCTATATGTGTCAGTCCCCACTAGGCTGACTATGTCACACCTAGCCCAACTAGTGTCTTACTCGTCCTTTGGATTTCTAATTACTCTCATGTATTTAAGAGACTGGCACTCTAAACATGATATACTCTGGCCAGAGGTTTTGAGTAACAATCCGACGATAGGCCTGGGTATACATCTCCTCGCAAGGAGTGGTGAATCCTTTGTAGGCTGTTCAAACATCTTCGGGCACTTCGGCTTATACCCAATCATCCTGGGTCCACACCTCCTTGGAGATGCTTGCTTAAGATGTTAAAGTATAAGTCTCCATGATCAAGATGACTTGAACACCGCAAGTCAAAGGAACATCACACTTAAGCTGCAGTAAGAACTTCATTGACATATCTACATGTAGATTCCCATATGAAGTCTTACAGCTAGTCACTCCAATGAACTAGTTCCCTTAACTAGCATCCATGTTTATCTCCAGACATCCCAATGTCACCAGCCAGTGAGAATCAGCTGATTAGAGAATAACTCATGCTAGTCTCAACAGAATTGATAGTGTCCGTATTTATCAATTCATCGACTAGGGATATTTTCAATCCTTCACAATTGCACATTTAGAGATAGTCACTAGTTGTGATCCCATCACAAATTCTCTTATGCTGTGAATTGTATTGCGGACATTCAGTAGATGAGTTCAAGATCCCAATCAAATACACAAAACATGTATACTCAAATAGTGAATTATCATTTATTAATATAAATGTTTACATCATAAGGCGATTGCCTTAGGACACTTCTCTCATATCACTAACAGAAAGGTCTCGGGGTTAAATTCACTTTGGATCAGTCGACTGCCCCCAGGGTAGTCGACTGATACCTGAATTTCAGGTTTTCAGCCCAATTTCAGAAATGCCTAGATAATTCCACAAATCTCCAAAAATTATGAAATTTCATGGGGAGATTTGTGGGGCCAATGTCTACTTGAGAAAAATAAGTTTTCAAATGAATGTACTCCGGATCCCAAGATTGACATGAAACTCAACTTTCTCTAAAATGTGTCATTTAAACTGAACCCAAAAGTTTTAATTTTGACTTCTCCATAATGTATTCTCTTATCCTTGATCATAAGTCATTTCTATCATTAAATTATATGGTATTCACACATTTAACCTCAACTTTCTCGAATATAACCCTATTTTCATTATTTTCTCCCTAAATTCCCTTTTAATGTGCCAATTTACTAGGCTTAAGACTTACCCAAGTCTTTTAACCCTTTTTGGCACCTTTCACCTAATTTCCTAGGGCGTCCTAGAGAACCCATCTATTGAGATCCATTTACCATGGACCCCAAAAGCTCCTAGAGCTCCCCCTTGAGCTCTTAGCCCTAGCCACCTCCCTAGGTGACTCAATCCACACTAGGCCACACCGGTGAGTCCCCGGTGATTCTTGGCCTACAAATCTAACCTTGGACACCTTGTCCTTGGTTAAGTCCTTATCTTTCCCTTTGATGGAACCCCCTTGCCATCCTTGGACTTCTCCTTCTTTCCATGATCATATGTCTTCCCAGCATATTTCTTTTTGTTGGCCTTGGAGATTCTAGATCGGTAACCCAAACCTGATCTATCATAGTTGGGTTTTAGCCTACCCAACACCATGCTAAGCCCTTAGATCCAACCGTGAATCTTTCTAGGGCCTTTTCTAATGTATCAAGCCTTTTCCTCAAGGCTTGATTTTCCCTTGCCAAGTTTCTAACTTTAGTTTCCATATGTCCACCTTGGAAATTCCTAGACCTACCCTCCTTTCTAGGCACATTCCTCCCCTTCTTGGGATTAGTACCATGATCCTTAGGTCTAGAGGTCTTGGGCTCATGATGCATATTTTTCCTAGGGTTATGATCTACCTTGTTAACCCTAGTCCTATCATTATATCTAAATCCAAAGTTGTGCACAAGTAAGCAATTTTTATGGTTTCTAGCATGCATGGATGAGTGATTAATTCTATTTTTATCATGCATAGAGAAACTTAAATTTGAATTAAACTTTGGCTTAAGGTTAGAAGTTACCTTCCTTACCTTTGGAGTTTCTCCTTGATGTAGGCTTCTTCTCTTCTTCCTTTCTTCTTTCTCCAATCTCCTCAAGTGCTCCATTTTCTTTAGCTCACCTTTTCAAGGACACTTGGTGTGGTAGTGCCCTAGCTCCCCGCATGTGAAGCATCTAATCTTCATTGTCCTCTCTTGGGCTTCTCTATTTCTACAATTCATACCCAGGTTTAGAGAGTACCTCCTTTTTCTTACCTAGAGGGCACTTATCCTTGTAGTGCCCCTTTTCGTGGCAACCAAAGCATGTGATATGTTCTTTTGATTTAACTTTGGTGGAGGTAGAGGCTAGGTTGACTTCCTCTTCAACCATGGATGTTGTGGAGGCCTCCTCTTGTTCTTGTGTAGATGAGGGTCTCTCCTCCCCCTCAATCCTTGAGGTGGTGACCTCCTCCTCTTCTCTAGATGAGGTGGATGACCTCTCACTTCCTTATTCCACTCCACTTGATGATGTTGATACTTCTCATCCTTTTTCTTCTTCGGATGTCAAAGATCTCTCACTCTCTTCTTCCACTTCTTGAACCAATGAATTTATTTCTTTGGACTCTTGAATTTTTGTAGGATTTTCATGATATTCTTTGACATTATTCCATAATTCATGTGCATCACTATATTCACCTACACAACTCAAAATGTTATTAAGCAAAATATTTACCAAAATTCTAATTACCTTCTCGTTTGCTTTTGCTTGATCTTATTGTTCTTGACTCCAATATCTAGGCCTAAGCCTCTTCCCGTGCTTATCCTTTGGAATCTCATATGGCTCTTCAAGCGTGATTTAAAGGTCTCACTCCATCCTGAACCATGTCTCTATCCTTGCCCTCTAAAAATTGAAGTCTTCATGATCATAGGGTGGTGGAGTGTAGATGTCGCCCCCAAATTTGTCCGCCATTGTTCTTCTTCCTCTAGTGTGTGCTCCCTCGGTGGTTAGTCCAATCGAGAGCGGTCCTTCGTTCTGATACCAATTGTACGATCGCTTGTGTTTGCTAGAATGGGTGAATAGTAATTTTTCGAACCCCTTTCTTCCTACACGGTTAGTTGCACAGCGGAATATATAATAAAACAAAACTAACAATGAAGAACAATGCTAACAACCTGATTTACTTGGTATCCACCCCAGACGAGTGACTAATCCAAGAATCCATCGGTGGATCAATCCCCAGATAACCTCCGGCTAGCTCTCGTCGCTACTTGTGGGTGGAGAAATCTCACCACAGCCCAAGCAAACCTCTAAGCACAAAGACTACTATCTTGCCTTTAACCAAGACAAGATTCGTCATGAATCTCAGCCACCACGAAGTCCTCTTTAAATAGGACTCGGGCTAAAACCCTCTCCACCAGTCTACTGCTCCGAGGACAGTCGACTGGTGCCACTGAAATTTAACCGTTGTAACTCCCAACGTTCGAATTTTAGCCAACTCACCAGCCACCTACCAGTCGACTGCTCCCAGAGCAGTCGACTGGTCCCTGGCCAGAACCCATCTGTGAGTTCCATCAGTCGACTGCCCTCAGGCCAGTCGACTGGTCTACTCACCTACCTAAGGTTACCCTTCCCGAGTACATTCCACTCCGCACTCAACCCTAGGATTTCCTGAGTACAATCACTCAACACTCGTACCCTCACGACTCGACTGACTCCTCATCCGTAGCCTCGACTATTGCCTTCGCGCCCTCTTCATCTTCAGCTCCCGTCCCTCGGATGCACGCAAGCTCCAGCTTGCCTCCATGCCATCCTTCACGCATGCCTCGAAGTCCTCACCCATCAGCTCATCGTCCCTGCTCTCCAAGGTCCCTCGGGTGTACATAAGCCTCCAGCTTGTCTCCATGCCACCCTTCACCATACCGAGGTCGTCCAGCCAAGTCCATATGTGTAACCTGTACAACCTGCACACTCAACATACACATATAAGAACACAAGGGTAAACCTAACTTAAACCCTTTGCCCAAACATCAAAACACTTGGTCACTCCGGACCAAAGATTGCCTCAACAAAAGGTACGATTCTTGAGGGTACCATAGTGTTGTTCGTGCTATAAGTCCTCAGTTCTTCCTCTCGCTTTCAATTCCATCTTGTAAAGAGGAAGAAGACAACCTTGTAAAGGTTTTCTCCACCTTGAAGGAGGCTTTTCTTAGTGGAGGTGGTGTGCTCGTGTGGATCCTTGGATTAGTCACCTCTCTGAGGTGGATACCATGTAAACAAAGGTGTTAGCATTGTTTTCATTATTTTTCATTATTTTTCTTGTGTTGCTAACCCTTCTTCTAGAGAAAATTGAAAATTACTATTCACCCCCTCTAGTATGGCGCCACGATCTAACAAAAACAAGTTTCTCATCAATGGTACCATAAATTTCATCAAATAATCATCTTATATGGTTTTGAGGTGAATGTGATAGATGATTGTGTGTATCATAAGTTCAGTGGGAGCAAGCATATTGTTTTTGGTTTTATATGTTGATGACATTTTTCTTGCCACAAATGATATGGGTATGTTAAACGATACCAAGAGATTTCTATCTAGATATTTTGAAATGAAAGATCTTGGTAATGCATTTTTTATATTAGGAATCCAAATACACCGAGATCGTTTTCAAGGTATTCTTGTATTATCACAAAAGAACTATATCGATAAGGTATTTAAAAGATTTGGCATGCAAGATTACAAACTAGGAAACACCCCAGTCGCTAAAGGAGATAAGTTTAGTCTTAAACAGTACCCTAAAGGAAGCCTCGAGACTAAAAAAATGCAATGATTCCCTATGCTTCGGTAGTTGGAAGTCTTATGTATGCTCAAGTTTGTACACGTCCGGATATTGTGTACATTGTTGGAGTGTTAGGCAAATATTTAAGCAATCCAGGAATGGATCATTAGAAAGCAGCAAAGAGGGTAATGAGATATTTAAAGAGAACTAGTGATTACATGCTCATATATAAGAGGTCAGATACTCTTGAGATCATGGGATATTATGACTCTAATTTTGTTGGATGCCAAGATAGCATGAGATCCACTTCAGGCTATGTTTTTCTATTGGCTAGAGGAGCTATCTCTTGGAGAAGTGCCAAACAGACACTGACAGCTTCTTCCACTATGACAGTAGAGTTTATAGAATGTTATGAGGAATCTAATCATGGAATATGAATAAAAAATTTTATCTCTAGGTTGCGTATTTTGGAAAAGGTTGAGAAACCACTAAAGCTATTTTGTGACAATAGATCAGTTGTATTGTATTCCAACAATAATAGGAGCTCGACAAAATTGAAACGCATCGATATCAAGTTCCTTGTTGTGAAAGAAAGAGTACAAAGTGGATTGATAGAACACATAAGTACTAACTCCATGATAGCAGATCCTTTGATAAAGGGTCTACCTCCCAATGTCTTTCATGAGCATACCACTCATATGGGTGTTATTCAATTTGGTGAAATCTAGATCTAGTAGGATTTTGTATTATATATGTTTGGTTATATCTCTGAAACTTAAGTATTTAGAGATTTTCTGATCAGATATAAAGTTTTAATGTTTGGTTACTTCATTATACTTTGTATAACTTAAGTTAAAGTTTTGATCTCATTTTGGTTAAGGAGGTCCAGTTAAAAATTGACATGAATAGATCACCTTGCATGTAATTTTCATGCCACAAATTCATAATTAATCTATGTCATTTGATTATATTGATATACATGACCATTAAAGGTTTAGTTGTGAAAGATACAACGAAGACTATTTTGATCCTATGTCTATATAATTAATGGATGAGATTGTTAAGGAAACCCTATGGTTATGATGACAAAAGTTTTTTTTTGAGTACATTAAAGTTAACATATTTATGAGTTTACACATATGACCCAGTGGGAGATTATTAAAATTTTGGGATCATAATTGTAATTATAAATGTTGAATGTCATCAATTAAATAAGTCAAAAATTAATGTGATCTTTATTTTGGAATTGTGGAATTTGAGTTTAGGGCTTAATTGTTATGAATAAAATAATATGGATACCATGTGTGTTACATACCCAATTTTAAGGGGTCAAAAAGGAAAAATTCAAAATATAAGGGCTTAGTTGGAATTATTTGAACTTGGTGGGATTTATTGCAAAAAGCCAAAACTATATTAAACCCCCTTCTCTTTTCTTTCCCGGATCCACTTCCTTTTCTTCCCCTTCGCAGCAAGCGTCGCCGAAACCGCCGAACCCCCACACCGCGCCCTTTCCTTCTTCCTTCTTCTTCTTATTCTTCTTCTCCTTCTCCTTTCTCTCCTCCTTCGAGAGATCCAACGCCCACTTAGTCGCGTCGTACTCACGTGGAACCCTAGCCGACACCGCGCCTCACGCTGCCTTTGCCTGCCTCCATGCCGACCATCGCTCGACGCCGCAGTTTCTTCACCATCAGTGGTCGTTGACGGTTTCCCATCAACCAAGGCCAAGCCATCGTCGACTTCAATTGCCACCGGAGAGGAGAAACCCTAAGGTAACAATTGTTTCCCATGCTTCTTTATATTTCAATTTAGAGCAGAAGCTTTGGTTGGGAAAATTGATACTTTGCTATAGGTTTGTGCATTATCCTATCATTGGAGTTTGGGTGTTGTCGTGAGGTTTGGAGGTCTCCTTTGATTTTCAAATTCTGCCGTGAGTAGATGAGAAGAGGCTTTTTGGTTTACTGATCTAATTGACTTGGGATTTTCTATAATCTATTTTGGGAATTCTACAAAGGCTTGGTTAATGAAGTTGCGGTTATTGTTTGTACTCAACTCTGTTTCTAACTGGGAGTGTTGTGTGTGAGTTGTTATTTATTTTCTGATTTTGTAGCTTACTATTCAGGTGGAGCTTATTTTGGTTGTTGTTGTGAGTGCAATGGGTTGGAGGTGTTTGGTTGTTACATGGTTGTGAGTGTTCACTAGTGGATGTATGGTTGTAATTTGGGAATTTGATCTAATAACATAATTACAATAATTAGGTTAGGGAAACAAGTGATTCATTGTGGGTTACAAGTTAATTAAATAGAGGTTGTAATTAGGATTTGTCCTAATTGTGTTTAGAATTTTATTTAGCTAATTTGTTAATTTTGTAATTAGCTAAACCTTATCATTTATACAGGACCTTAACTTTGGACTCGCACGACTGATTGTGGGAGATTTTTTTCTCGTATACGTTCTACATAAAAGGCGGGTACTTCTCCTTTATACTCGTGTAGTTCTTTTATCTTAAAGTATGCTTGTTTATGTCTAAATAAGTTGCTTGACCTTGTTCTTTGCCATTGATTGTTTATTGTCGTCGTTGATACCTTTCTTCGTTGATCTTCGAGTTATTCGAAATTTCACATCTATACAGTCATCCGTTGAATTTTTGTTCTTTAAAGTACCGCTTGTACGCAAGTACTTAGAGGTCCATTAAACACAACTAGGTTTATTTGATATTAGAAATATCCTACCTAGTAATTTAGCTGCATGTTCGTTGGTTTCTGGTTGGCTTCTGGTTGGCTTCTGGTTGGTTTCTGATACTTGTTGTTTCTACCGGCACATAGTTATTTTTCGGTTGTTCGTGCATCTTGTATCATGCACCATATCTGCACGTTGCATACTAACGACTTTTGGCTTTCATTTGATTAAGCCGTCGTTAGTCATTTAGTTGCTCAGTTCACTCAACCACTTGTTGTTGTGGTAGTTGCTAGAGTGCGAGCAACTGTCCTGTTATATCACACATGTTGGAGTTGTAGGGAAACAGTGACACCCTCACCGTTATTTTAGAGGGATATTAGAGCTATTAATAGCTCCCCCTTTATTCCGGGGTTTGGAGCAGTTGGCTCCCTAGCATCCTATCCACTCAACCACGTGTATTGGTGGTATCTGTTGGAGTGCATACAGTTGTCACAGACCTACCCACTCGGTCACACAGATGTGATGTGTTGGCGGCTTGACTAACGTCAGTGGTGACATATGTCATTGCATCATATGCATTGATTGCATTTATGCATTATCTTCTGTTTGTTGAATTTATATGAGTTATGATTGTTGCACTTGGTTGACATGCATGTATATGTCGAGATTTTGATGTCGCGCTGTTTTATACGTGCTTAGAGTTTTGGTTTAAAAAAATGATTAACGAGGTTTTTCCAACCTTGGGTGACCGGCCCAACCTCACGGAAGTTTCCTACCGACCGCCAGGGTAAATCGGGATACACTCACAGTCGGCGGTCTAGAAGCCCAGCGTCCCAGGGTTCGCGCCCCATTTATCATGTGATTTTTCTTACATATTTAGTTGTCATTATATTCTATACCATGTCATTTTATATATGTTATATATGTTTAGGTCTCCTTATATTCCTTATGGACTGTACCTATTGTATCTCTACTTATTACAGCTTGATTATGTCATGCTATTGTCTAATCATATACCCGCAGAGTCCGCCCTAGACTCACCACCCCTGCTTCTTATTTTTGTTTCAGGTAGCAGGTAGTTGCATTATTTGGAACCAGGAGAGGATTCAGTTGTCAGTCCCATGGTGTCGAGTTTGTTTCGTATTTGGTTTGCTATCGCAATACTTTGTTTCTGCATTTTCGTTATTTTTCGCATTTACTTCATAGACTGGATATGTTTTATTGGTCTAATATTCTCATAGTAGATATATGTTTATTTTGGACTCATGTTGGGGTTTTCTTTGTATTCGGACTTTCTGTTAGTTTTATTTCGTTTAAAAGACGTTTAAGGTTTTGCTATGTTTAAGTTATGGTATCTATTATTTATATTGATATAAAACTGCGTGGTTGTGCTTTTATTTTCAGTTATGATGGCTGGGCATCTTATGTGATGAGATGTGATGTATTGTATATTTGTCCAACTTGTCCGCTGTATAGGGGAGATGCTGCCCGATTTTCGAGTAAGCATGTGTCTCTGGCGGCATGACAATGTGCTAATTCTAATTTGTTGAGGGGTCAAATTAGAAATAAGAAAATTTGGATTCTATAAATAAAGGTTATGGTCTCAGTTTACAGAATGACAATTTATTTTTGTTCCCCATCGACAAAACTCTCTAGAAAATAAGAAAGTCTGCAGTTGAAGATCATTCTCAGGATTGATTGCAAAATATGAATTCTGGTACGCTTTCGTAATTGTGTTCTTCATTATGTTTATAATTTCTTAAGAATGGAATATAGATCAGGATTTTGTGTTGAGATTTCTCAACCCTATTTTTTTTTATCACGCTACCCTTTGCTCCTGCCATGAGCAAGACACCAGAGATCTCCTAGGCGCCTCGCATCAGTTGCGCTACTATGGGGAAATCAATTGGATTGGCTTCTTGACAGGCTACAATCGATGCTACATGAGGATGCTTATTTTTGCAAATCCGTCAACTTGTTGTATGGATTGTAGCACTGCCTGATGTAAGTCAACTGTTGTTGTCGACGTTTGTGACGTGAGCTGGGGTTATGGAGGATGAGAGCATATGGCGATGTGATGTTGCAAGGGATTTATAAAAAGGATTTCTTCCCGGAAGTTTCAGACGTGGGTCTTGACTATGGTGTCGAGCTTAGCGATTTTTCATGCAAGATATCTGTAGGAGAGAATTCGAGATTTCTTCACTTCAGCGAAGAGAGTGAGTTTGAGTTCCTATAATTTAGTCTCTGACGATTAATGTAGGTTCATAGCAAGGTTTAATTGAAAACATTGCTGATTAGACTTAGTTATTCGATTGATGTTAGGATTTGCAATAATATATGTGTTATGTTATGGGTATTGATTTTGATTGAAGCAAACTCGTGGATACTAAGATAGTTAGCATGGTTTATATTTAAGGTGAGTACTTTTGACCTTGTCTCTTTTAATTCATTGACCTTGAATTTTGATTAGTAGTTGTGTTTACCTTGACTTTATTCACATTAATTGTTACACCCTCATGGTCCATGCTCACTCGAAAAATGAACAGCATCTCTCATATATAGTGGACAATCTGAAACATCAATACATTCATCTCAACAATATATAGCACAGTCTCACACAGCTAATATCACAATAGTAAAGAAAACATTACAACCATGCATTTAATTACGATATAAAAATATAACCATCAACCTCAGGAGAAAACCTAACTTCGAATAAAACTACTGTACAAAGTCTATAGGAAATAAAATTATAGTTCATAATGAAAATCAATCTAAAGAGACATAAATAAGTATAAGACTACTAAAAAAAGTACAAAACAGTTAAAAATATTCAAGACTAAGGACTAGCAGATCTGGATCCTTTTCTGGCTCCAAGTAATGCATCTACTGACTATCTGAAACAAAATTAGATGCAAGGGGTGGTGAGTCTGGGCAGACTTTGTGGGTAAACAGATAGATAAATGCATGGCATATAAAAGGTACTACAAGCAAGTAGAAACAACAGTATGTAGTCTCCGAAATAGAATAACATATATGCATGTGTAAACATTGAATGAAAGTGCAATAATAAACCATATATGTATATCAACCAAATGGAACAATTATAGCTCATACAAATACAGTAACCACAAATAAAAAATACAAAATGTAATAAATGCACATGATACAATGACATGTCTCACCCCTGACGCTAGTAAGTTGTCATCACATCACATCGGTGAGGCTGAGTGGGTAAGGCTGTGACAACTTTACGCACTCCAACAATTATCACTACTATAAGTGGTTGAGTGTACAGGATGTTGGGGAGCCAACTACTCAAAAATCCTAAAAAAAAAGGGAAGCCACCAACAGCTCTGCTATCCCTCGAAAACAACGGTGAAGGTGTCAATTGCTTGCCTACAACTCCAACATCCACTACCCATGACTGGTCGAGTATAGCACAATAGGACGGCTGCTCACCCTCTAGCAACTATAGCTACCCATGAGTGGTTGAGTGGGTAGAGAAAACTAAATGACTGACGATGAGCTTAACCATAAGGAAATCGATGATTGTCAGCATACAACTATGTAGATATGGTGCATGATACTAATATGCACAATCAACCAGGTCATAACTATACAATGGTATGAAAAATAAATTTCAGAATCAATAAACATGCAACTATTCTACTGGGTAGGATATATCTAATACCAACCAAACCCTAGTTGTGTTTAATGATTATTCCTAAGTACTCGCATACAAGCGGTACTTTACAGATCATAAAATTAATAAGTGAGACTGTATGAACATAAATTTGATTACATTAAAGATCAAGCAAAGAAAGTATCAATGGATGATATCAAAGACAAAGATAAGTTAAAGCAATCCTACTCGGAAACAAAATAGTTCATGCATTTATGTTTAATAAACTACAAGATACAAAGGAGAAGTACCTACCTCTAATGTAGACTGTTTCAAAATAGATCGCACCTCCGGAGGCTCGTATCAAAATTCAGGTCCTGTATTAATATGTATACTTTAGCTAATTGTAATATACAAGTAGTTAAAATAAATCCCCCACTCACGATCTGAACCTCAAATATAGGGCAACAACAACTAAACAATAAAACATTCAAATGATCTTCTCTTATCAAATACCAAATCCAATCAGGAATCAAACCTAAACATAACTATCCACGATAAATCCCAAAAACAACAACCATACCACACAAATCAAAACAAGCACCAACCTCACACTCAAACAAAAGTTCCCGAACTGTTCCCCAGAGAAACAGAATCCTTCTTCTACAATCCAACCTCTGCGCCAAGAACACAAGCTAAAGGCCAACGACAAAATTCTCACACAGCCACCACCAAAACTGATTTGTCATCAAAAACCCTAATTCAATCACTGAATTAATTCTAATTTCATCTACGGATCAATTCATGCAATCATCTAATTAGTAGCCAAACCTAGAGAGGAACACTCACCTGATCGGGCCCGAAACAATGCTCCCCTGCCAGATCCCAAGTAACCAACAACTAAGGTAAGGAATACAGGACCCCTAGGAGTAAACCTAGGTTAGCTTCAACTAAAAAAAATTGTTTACTATCCAAGGGAATCCCCACTTACCAAGAAGGCTACCGAAAGTGGAAACACAACCTACTTCGGACAGGTGGCTGCAACCGGTGGCGCCGGCGCAAATCAGAGAAGGAAAGGAGGGAGGGTAGAGTTTGTCGGCTTCCACTACGAAGCGATGATTGGCTAGGGTGGTCAGCATCAATTGAGTGGAGGAGAAGAAACGATGTCACTCGAGAAGGTGTCAATGATGATCACAAGGTCGATAGCATGGTTGTTCTCCCTTCACGCGTAGGGTGACGTCGACTCGTGGAAATTGGGAAGGCGTGTTGGCGATCAAGAGTAGAAGGAGAGGGGAAGCAGTTTGCCAAGGGTTTTGCGGCATTGAGAGGGGGAGGAGGGATTTGTAAGTAGGTGCATATTTGTAGTTTAGCCCTCTAAATTCGGCTAATCTGAAACATGCCCTTAGTTTAAGGTTTTTAAGCTCTTAGCCCCTCAAATTTTTGATATTTAACATTCTCCCGCACTAACAAAAAATTTAGTCTTCAAATTTCTCTTGTAAACTACAACACGTGCTAACAGCTCATATACATTATAAATACTAAATGCAAATGAACTATACACACCTCAAGTAAATAGATGAGGACAACAAAATCTGATCGTATCCTCGAGCTCTCAAGTAGCCTCCTCGTCCGGAGGTGCTACCAACTGGCTTTGACCAACCGAATTGTCTTATTTTGCAATCGATGCTTCTTGTGCCCCAATATCTATATAGGCATCTCCTCGTAGATCGTGTCTGATTGTGGTGTGATCAACACATTTGATAAGATATGTCTAGGATCTGGTAAATATCTCGTCAACATGGACACATGGAACACATCACGAATGCCAGTGAAAGATAACGGTAATACCAAATGATAAGCTACTACTCCAACCCTCTCCAGAATATAGAAAGGTCCAATATAGCGTAGAGCTAGCTTACCTCTCAAACCAAATCTCTTCACTCCTTTCATGGTTGATCGATACTCGTAAGAACACGTGATCACTCACAAAAACTCTAGGGGACTTTGTCTCCAATCCACATAACTCTTCTGGCGATCCTGAGCCTCTAGCATCTGATAACTAGCATTTTATGTCATTTTATTTGCTCATTTACTTATCATTTTTTCATCCTCTCGTACGTTTAAATCATGTTTATATCATATTTTACGATTAGGATCTATTTTTATAGTTCATTCTAATTTTCTCTAAATTTTGGCATTATTTCATGATTTTTGTAGGGAATTAAAGATTTGACCTTGAACGGGTCAATTCAAATGAAGATAGGTCAATTTAGCCAACTCAAATTGGACCTAAGCCTTGGCTGAACCAAGTGCTGGGCTGGGTTGAAAGGCTTGGACTGGACTTGATCTCTCCACGGGCCGAACCCAAGTGCTGGGCTGCTGGGCTGAACAGGAGCTGGTTGGGTTGAACCCACGCGTAAAAAGGGCAGCAGCTTCACACGCGAGAGCATCATCTGCTTCTCATCCCGATCGCCCGCTCCATCTCTTCCCCGAAGGCCGGCGGCTCCTCCCACTCTTCCCGCCGCCGGCCGGTCTGCCGACCTTCCTCACCATCTTCTCTACCACCTCCGACCATCACACCAAGCTAGGGTTGAGCTCTCATCCGCAAAACCCTAGTGCCGGCCATCATCCAGCCCCGACGTGACTTCTCCTCTGGGACCCTTCATCCGCAAACCCTAGAGGGGACTCCATTTCTTCTTTCTTCTCCACTTAGCATCTACTCTTCTCCATCTCTTTATAGCAAGCTCCGGATTTCATCTTCCTCTTCGGGTCGGCTTGGAAGAGGAGTACTCAGCACTTCCATTTCCGGCCAGCAGCTCCTTCATCCGAGCTTCGATCAGCCGCGAAGATCCATCCGAGCTTGGGGCTTTCTTCACTTGTTGGTTGTGTGATGGTTGAATTGTTATTTGTTAATTAGTAGATGATTGTATTTAATGGATCCCCTCATGTTTCAATTTGCTTGTACTTGGGTCATTTTGTTTGATGCTCATTAAGTACTGTTTGATGGAATTCCCAATTCATTCACGTTACTTGAATTGTTGCATTTGAGTTCGTTAGATTCTTGCACTTCTTTGTTTATTGAATGCTTCATGTTTTCCTTACGTTTTTGCACTTAATTTGAATGCAATAGGTTAGGTCAGATTAGATTTCTTTCATGCTGTATATTTTGCTCCATGTTTAGTTTCGTTGATGCTTTATTTCAAGTTGTCATTTTCTTTTCTGCAATTGTAGTTAGGTTAGATTAGATCTCCTTTATTCGCATTGTCTTTCATTAATTAGGATTAAATTTCATACTTGCTTTGCTATTTCGTTTATTAGTCTTAGCAACTCAAATCCAAACCCCAGTTAACATCCAAAATCTAAAAGCAATAACTTGGAATCCTAAGATTATTAACCTGTCATTACATTCCTTGAGAGAGACGACTCGAGTTACTCTATACTACATTAGTTTAGAGGAGTTCGATACTTTAATTGTATTTGAAACCGTAACACGACTAGAACGGTTATCAAATTTGGCGCTGTTGCCGGGGAGTGTAGTAGTGTTTGATAATTTTAGGATTTGATTCAATTCTTATTTGCTTTATCCTTTTGTGTACGGGTGCTGCCATTTTGTTTGTTTTATGACAGGACTGCAGGTTCAAAATGTCTTCAAATGAACAGTTAGAGATCAAATTTTTGATGGAGTTAAAAGATATGTTTAAGCACGCTTATTCATCTACTTACCAGCAGTCGGGTCAACAATTTCAGCAAGGGCAGCCACAATTTCAGCCTTTTCAAGAATTTCAGCAGCCCTATTCAGCTTTTCAGCAAGATTTTCAACCATTTCAGCAGCCACAACAGCAGTTTCAGCAGAGCTTCCAAGATTTCCAACAACCATTCAATTATGAACAGCAAGGATGGTCACATTCACAGCAAGTTTATCAGCCACCATTCCAGAACTTTCAGCAAGACTTTCCATCTTCACAGCCCCAGAATTTTCAACCTTTCAACCAACACTTTCAGCAAGCAGATCAGCAATTCCAGAGTCACATTCTTCAGCAATCTCCACCAAGTTGTCAAACTGATTTTCAACAACCTCAACAGTCAGATAGGTATAACTCATTTTCTAATTCCTACGATTCTAATTGGGGGGATAATTCATATTTCAGGTATGAGGATACACAAAGCCAATTTACTGAGCCATATCCAGCATATCAGAACCTACAGACATTCCAGGATGATCCTATGCATTCATGGTTACATCCGGTTCAGCAACAAGAACCAGAGTTTCCACTCACTTTGGAGCCCTTTTTCACTCAACTTTTTCAACAAAATGAGAGGAATTTTCAGCAATTTAACACTCGATTTCAGCAGCTTAGCGCTCAGCTTTGCACTCAGATTCAGCAACAAATTGAGAGGGATTTTCAACAATTGAGTGCTTCATTTCAGCAGGATCAGGAAGACTATAGACAGAATCAGAGTAGGACTGATGCTTCCAGTCAGAATATAGAGCAACAAATTGGACAGATATCCTCCACCATTAGTCAGATGCAGACTGCAGGGACCAGGATCGAGGTTCAGAGAGGATATTCTAGTTCAGATGAGGCAGAGGAAGTGTTAGCTACAGGGGAGGCTGAAGATTTGAAGACTGTATCTGACTCATTTTTTGTTGCAGATGATTCTATAGGTGTAGGGGATTGCACTAAGCCCCAGGGATCACCTATATTGATTGAGATGCCTTCAGAGGATAGGTTTGAGAGTATAGGGGATTGCACTGAGCCCCAGGGACCACCACCATTGACTGATGCATTAGAAGATTCAGAGGATGAGTGTGAAAGTGTAGGGACTTGCATGGTGGAAGCAAGAGCCCAAGAATCACCTCTTTTCGTTGTATGTCCACCTGCACCTGAACCTGAGATGAAGTGTCCACCTGACCAGGAGGAAGTCATAGCTACATCCATTCTTGTAGAACCTTCAGGTATTTTTCAGCAAGACCAGGTAAGTGTTTCTCCTAATTGTTGTGAAAAATTCATGGATGTACCCAGTGTTGACTTTGTTGGCTGTGGTGAAATTTTTGATACATTTATTGGCTGTGATGCATGTCCTGATACATTCCTTGTAGAGGATAATTTTGCAGAAAAACTCATGGAGGTACCTAAAGTTGATTTCATTGGAGGTGATGCATTTATTGATACACCTTATCTAGAGAATGATTATGAAAGATTCATAGAGGTACCCAAAGTTGATTTTATTGGTTGTGATTCATTTCTGGATACATTTTATGTAGAGGTGGTTTGTATTTCATGTCTTCCTTACCCTGCATGTGTGCGGGAAGTATTTTCTATTCATGGTTTTGCAGGGTCTCGTAGGATTCTCGAGTGGGTGCTACAACTAAATAGATTCCAACCTCCTGGAAGGACTTCCAAAAAGCATCAAGAGGGAGGAGTTGCTCTTACTTTGACTCGTAGCACTTCTCCGCTAAAGTGGGTTTTGCTTCTTAATCGTCTCCGGCCACCGGAGCACACTTATGTAAAGTTGAAGTGTGGGGGAGCAGTGCACTATGACAGTGATCACGTGAGGAATGCTCTCCCGACTACCCAGACCCTACCACTACCTGGATGGATACTACTCCTAAACCGACTCCAGCCGCCAGGAATAAAGGGGAGTTTGTTCCTTTTCTTTTCTTTTCTTATTTTTCTTTATGTTTATACTTGCATATTTGTTTGCTTTTATACTTTGCATTCACACTTTGCTTTCTCATTCTGCATTTTGTTTGGTCTTGAATAAACCTTGTTTGATTTTCAGTTGTATCTTCTTACATGTTCCTTTATTATGCTTTGAGAATCATAAAAGATGGTTAAGTCTGACTATTGAGTTTTGGTTTCCTTGGTATGCTTGGGGACATTAATTGCATTTAGTCATTTGTTGTGGTGATGGACTCTATCTTGTTAGATTAAGCATGACATTTTATTGTTCACCTAGTGAGGATATTGCCATGCCTATCTTTAATCCTCTTATGTGTGATAGCATTTGTGATACTTGACACTCTAGAACTTGCTTTGATTCTTTTTGAAATTACATTAGCATAAGCTTACATGAATATGATGGAGGCAAACTTTCTTATTGATCTCTTAGTTTTCCCTCTACTTTGCTATTGTACTAGTGAGCATTTCACCTATTGCTTTCATGTCTCATTGTCTTTCCTTTCTCAGATCTTCTCATTGTCATTACATTCTCACTGTCATATCTTTATTAGCTTATTCTTTCCTTAAGCATGAGAGCATAGGGTGATTGCATGATGAGTACATTTTTATTTGTCTATTATCAGCCTCTATTATTGTGAGTTTTAGATGTTATCATACTTTGTTACATTGTCTGAGGCAAGTTTTAAGTGTGGGGGAAGACAAGTGTGTATGGACGAATGCTTGTTGAAAAAAAAAGAGAAAAAAAATTTAAAGAAAAAAAATCTCTCTGAAAAAAAAAAGAAAAAAAAGTGGAAAAAAAAGAAGTGGAAAATAAAAGAAAAAAAAATGAAAAAAAAAATTCTCAAGCATTTTGGATGTTGTTAGTGAGAAACACAAGAGTTAAGTTGTTGATACATACATACATTTTTAGAGATGTTGTAAGTGGTTGTTGTGTATTGCCTGAAAAATGTGCAAGGAGAATTTTGAGCGTTGGATGCTTGATTGGGTTTTTTATTTTGGCTTATTGTTTGATTGTATACATCATATTAATTACCCCAATGCTCTCATATGCTCTTTGTGATCTTCTTTGTTATCCCTTTCTTATTCTCTTGTTAGCACATGGTTTCATCATTAGTCATTGAAAAGTCCTCTTGATTTGTGTACTTATGTTATAGTAGTGGAGAAGTAGAAAATAAGCAAGCATATGGTAGTGCAATGCCATGAATGCTTTGAGAGAACTCTACTTTCATATTTGTTATTTTTGTGAGCATCAGTGCATATATCTATCTTGTGAGGTTTTTGTCATGCTTAGTTTATTCAAGTTGATGAAATTACTATGCCTTTTGACTTATGTGAGAATTGGAACCATAAATAAATTGATTCTTGAGACTTGATGATCCTAAGTAACCCTCTTTTATTATTTTTAAAATATCGATAGGGGATGTAATGTTTGGGAGATATTTTACTTTCTTTTCTTATAGTTTTGTTTGCTTGCTCGAGACGTGCAAGAATTAAGTGTGGGGGTGTGATAACTAGAATTTTATGTCATTTTATTTGCTCATTTACTTATCATTTTTTTATCCTCTCGTACGTTTAAATCATGTTTATATCATATTTTACGATTAGGATCTATTTTTATAGTTCATTATAATTTTCTCTAAATTTTGGCATTATTTCATGATTTTTGTAGGGAATTAAAGATTTGACCTTGAACGGGTCAATTCAGATGAAGATAGGTCAATTTAGCCAACTCAAATTGAACCCAAGCCTTGGCTGAACCAAGTGCTGGGCTGGGTTGAAAGGCTTGGACTGGACTTGATCTCTCCACGGGCCGAACCCAAGTGCTGGGTTGCTGGGCTGAACAGGAGCTGGTTGGGTTGAACCCACGCGTAAAAAGGGCAGCAGCTTCACACGCGAGAGCATCATCTGCTTCTTATCCCGATCGCCCGCTCCATATCTTCCCCGAAGGCCGGCGGCTCCTCCCACTCTTCCCGCCGCCGGCCGGTCTGCCGACCTTCCTCAGCATCTTCTCTACCACCTCCGGCCATCGCACCAAGTTAGGGTTGAGCTCTCATCCGCAAAACCCTAGCGCCTGCCATCATCCAGCCCCGAAGCGACTTCTCCTCTGGGACCCTTCATCCGCAAACCCTAGAGGGGACTCCATTTCTTCTTTCTTCTCCACTTAGCATCTACTCTTCTCCATCTCTTTATAGCAAGCTCCGGATTTCATCTTCCTCTTCGGGTCGGCTTGGAAGAGGAGTACTCAGCACTTCCATTTCCGGCCAGCAGCTCCTTCATCCGAGCTTCGATCAGCCGCGAAGATCCATCCAAGCTTGGGGCTTTCTTCACTTGTTGGTTGTGTGATGGTTGAATTGTTATTTGTTAATTAGTAGATGATTGTATTTGATGGATCCCCTCATGTTTCAATTTGCATGTACTTGGGTCATTTTGTTTGATGCTCATTAAGTGTTTGATGGAATTCCCAATTCATTCACGTTACTTGAATTGTTGCATTTGAGTTCGTTAGATTCTTGCACTTCTTTGTTTATTGAATGCTTCATGTTTTCCTTACGTTTTTGCACTTAATTTGAATGCAATAGGTTAGGTCAGATTAGATTTCTTTCATGCTGTATATTTTGCTCCATGTTTAGTTTCGTTGATGCTTTATTTCAAGTTGTCATTTTCTTTTCTGCAATTGTAGTTAGGTTAGATTAGATCTCCTTTATTCGCATTGTCTTTCATTAATTAGGATTAAATTTCATACTTGCTTTGCTATTTCGTTTATTAGTCTTAGCAACTCAAATCCAAACCCCAGTTAACATCCAAAATCTAAAAGCAATAACTTGGAATCCTAAGATTATTAACCTGTCATTACATTCCTTGAGAGAGACGACTCGAGTTACTCTATACTACATTAGTTTAGAGGAGTTCGATACTTTAATTGTATTTGAAACCGTAACACGACTAGAACGGTTATCAGCATCCTGCGTCCAAGAAAACTAATCCATCGACCTACAGTGCCCTCTCTCTGGTGACAAAATAAAGCCGATCTATCTCCTGATCTAACGATGGCATCGTCTGAACAAGCTATGGTTGAATCATCTGAATTGCGGCTGGCTGCATAGGCTGAGGTGCTGGAAGTCTGACCGTCTGCTGAGGCTGATAAACTGTAAGCTAGTATACTAGGTATGGCTGAACCGTACATAAATAAAAATTAGGATAAATCCTAACAACAACATTAACTTAATTAAATTGTAAATAACAACGAGCTACTTCTTAAACTAATCATTATAGTTAGGTTAATTCCTAAACTCAAATATAATTAACCAAACTCAATTCTACCGAGATTCAAGTTCACATCAACACATGATCACCACAACAAACCTAGTAAAACCTCCCCAAAACAACAAACAACTTTCTTATCACAGATCTAACACAAAGAAAACTTATGGAAAGAATTCCAATCTGAACGGATCAGCATAGGGCTTCCTCCAAAATAGAACAGTGAAACTAACCAACAAGATCAACCTATTCAAAATGGGATTCTAAACCAAAGCAACATCAAAGATCATATCCTATACAACTCCATTTCACATAGTATCAATGTTAAACACAACTATAACTCATAAATGACTCACAACAATCTACTAAAAGCAAAATCGAAACCAATTAATATCACCATAACAAATAAACATTTCAAAATAAAATCATCCCCAATCATGCTAGTTCAATGACAAATCCACACAGAATTTCTGAATTCCCAACTTCATCTGTCATAATTGAGATAACTTCAAATTTAGGCCAAATAACCGAAGAACTCAAATTTAGAAACGCATGCAAACAATGGTTTCCAGGAAGAACCAGCCTGTCCTATTAAGTGAAGGTAAAATATGGATAGCAAAGAAAATGATAATGGAATTCAAGCATCTCAAGTTATCTAAAGTTTCTTCTTGCATGTAAACCATCTAGAAACAGCTAGATGCAAGCGACAAGGGTAAACTACTACAAGAAAGTTAATTTCTTGACGAGAGGTACTATATTGAACCAACCCAAAAATACTATCGACAACCATCTCTTTTGACGTTAACTACCAAGTCATGGAAACCACCCACTCAATTCATCATGACAATTGTAATCCTACTAGATTGATCATGGTATGTATATTATGATGCAAGGGTCACACCCATCCCCACTTATTTATCCAACTACATTAATTCCTATAGTCACGATATAGGAGTCACACCCATCCATTCCTCCAATCCCACATATCACTACTATGACCAACACACATTTTAAATCAGGAGTCCATATTTCACCCAATATTCATTAAACCATGATTCAGTTCTTATCTCCCACACCATCACTTTGGCATAATATCCTATACAATGAACTGCACTAAAAGAAACCCAACTTATCAGCCATATTAATTTCACCTACCTTACATTAGAACAACTATCTAAATCTACTACCAGAACATCAAGAACCAACCCAAAAAAAAACATTGTCACAACTTAGAGTAGATTACCATGTAGTGTTTACCCAACTTAGTCTCATAATCAGATTGTTCAACCTCACTTTCAAAACACAATTTCAATTCCATATCTACTCCTCTTACCTCCTCACAACCATAGCAACATTTGTGAAAATCTGATGCAAAGCACAGTCTTTTGTTGCACTTTGGTACACGGGCTATACACAAGTTAGGTTCTATGTACCAGGCCAAACTAGATCAAGAGCATTAGTAAAATTCACCCATAGCACGAAACTGCCACATCTTGGTCCGTCAAAACTACACACGGAACCATTCCATTCATAGCACTCCTAAAAATTCTCTTCTAACCTTCCACCATAACTATCCACCAATCAACAATTCAATTTAATCAATCTCCATTGACTTCAACATTACTAGTTGGAACCTTTCCATTCATAGCACTATTAAAATTCTCTTCTAATCTTCCACCATAACTATCCAACAATCAACAATTCAATTTAATCAATCTCCATTGACTTCAACATTACTAGTTCTATAAGTTGATTCAGTTACAAACATAAAGCTTCCATTATCAAATTCAACCACGAGACTCTCCATAGATTGATGTATAAATAACAAATCTACTAAATGTTTCACAAAAGGAACAAACAAAGAAACAGTGCTAAACTTATAGCCAACAACCAAAATAGATATTTGATATAGACTATAGCTACTAAGAAACCAATAAACTAAGATTGGCAACTTCTACATAGACCCTTGTCGCATTTAATTCATCATCCCCTAATTCACAACATTGCAAGTCAATAATAGTAGCCACGCCCCAAATGTGCACTGCCATATGATGCATATGTATAATCATTGTAATTTGGACCAAAATTAGTTGTTAAAAAAATAGTAACCACTTAACCTTTTAGTATATAGGGTATGTCTTCATAGTTAAGTTTAAGAAGCGACCTTGACAAACTCTCATTCCAAAAGACACAGTTCAGCATCAATAAAAGTCAATCTCAATGGAACTCTTGAAAAAGATCTTGCACATAGATAGCGAGTTTGCTTATCAATCACAAGAACAATAAACTTGATCGTAGGTGCAAAACTAATAGGTAAGAAGTCATGGAAAACTGGATACCATTGTATAGCCATAGCTAACTCAATCAAGATTTTTATTGTTTACCACATCTTAACTTATATTACCCACAGATTGTCTTTGAACATATTTTACCATTTCAATCTTCTCTCTTTTTTTTCTAATTCATTATAGTTAAAATTGTTCTTAAATAATATATATTTTCATGTAATATTGTTTGTTAGGGGCCGGTGTGGTAGACAGGGTGAATAACAATTTCTTTTTTCCATGCAGTTATTGTTCTGCTAAAATATGCAACATAATATAAAAGAAACATTAAAATCATGATCAAATCAAAGTGACTCAACATTTTATGTGGTTCATGATTCCCACGGTTCCATAAGACTTTAGTACAGCAAAATATATAGGAATGATTTGAACTTGGCTGTTGTTTTCATCTTGCAACCCATTGAGGCTCTTTTAAAGCCTTCGGTCCAAATCTTATCGTTTTGTTAAATAGGTGACCTTTAATCAACCCTCTAGATCACATTGTTGGATCTTCACATTTGAATTACACGTCTTACCAACAGTTAAGTGATCAATGATTAGTCCTCTTGGTCAATCAACTTGGAAATCATGCATATTATATGATATGAAATGCTATTTATTTTTTTTCCAGCGCCCCCGCCAACCCGTCCCAGGGCCAACACAGAGGAGGTAAATCACAGAGGCTACTAGCCCGAATGTTGGGGCTAGTACGCGGGGAGGACAGGTATATTGACTTTGTCAAGTTTTGACTCTCAGACCCCATACTGACAACACCCGCATACTAATGAAATACTATTTATTATTTAAATGAACATAACTCTCAAACCTAGCGATAGACACTTACCTCAATTCTCTAGTCATCTTAGAGACATCAAACCATGACTAAAGGAAACCTATCTCCGTGTAACAGTAAAATAGAATGTTATAACAAACACATGCAACTTATTTAATGCAATAGCTTATTTCAATTCTCATCGAAGACTACGTCTAACAAATGAACATAGTATATTCTCTAAATAAAAACGGGCAACTATAAGCAATAATTACTAAATCTCACCGACCATAGCTTATTTTCATTCAATTTGTCTAACAATAACGTAAACAAGGTAGTGAACACAAAAGATAAGATAATCATCCAAAATATATCTTATCAACTTACATGCTTGTTGCTTAAAGAAGTATCGTCGCCAAGTCCTAATATAACCAAGTCAAGAAAATGACTCCATAAAATCCAAACACATACCCATCTAATACCCTAAAAATTTGGTATCAGAAAGACTCCGTAAAACTCCAAAGATCAGGAACTAGGAAAACTCAACAAAATCCAAATAATACCCAAGTTACATTCGTAAACCTCGCTCTAATATCAAAAATTATCACGCCCCTAGGGTCCTTGCACACTCGAAAAATAAGCAGCATCTCCCTTGTATGGCGGACAATCTGAAACATCAATACATACATCTCAACAATATATAGCACCACCTCACACAGCTGGCATCACAATAGTAAAGAAATATCTACAACCACACATTTAATAACTATATAAAAATATAACCATCAACCTCGGGAGAAAACCTAAGTCCGAATAAAACAACTCACAGTACAAAGTCTATAGAAAATAAAATTATAGCCCGTAATGAAAATCAATCTAAAGAAACATAAATAAGGACAAGACTACTAAAAAGTACGAAACAGCTAAAAATACTCAAGACTAGGGACTGACAAATCTAGATCCTCTCCTGGCTCCAAGTAATGCATCTACTGATGACCTGAAATAAAATTAGATGCAAGAAGTGGTGAGTCCGGGATGAACTCTGCTGGTAATCAGATAGACAAATGCATGGCATATAAAAGATATTACAAGCAGTAGAAATAACATTATACAGTCTCCAAAATAGAATATCATATAAGCATATATAAAATTAAATGAAAGTGCAATAATAAACCATACATGTATGTCAACCAAATGCAATAATTATTGCTCATACAAATACAACAACCACAAGAAAATACAAAATGCAATAAATGCACATGATGCAATGACATATGTCACCCATGACACCAGTCAAGCCGCCATCACATCACATTTGTGAGGCAGAGTGGGTAGTGTTTTAACAATTGTACGCACTCCAACAACTATCACTACTATAAGTGGTTGAGTAGATAGGATGTTAGGGAGCCAACTACTCCAAAACTCCAGGAAAAAGGGGGAGCTATCAACAACTCTGCTATCCCTCAAAAATAACAAAGAGGATGTCATCTATTTGCCTACAACTCTAACATTCACTATCCATGAGCGGTCGAGTATGGCACAACAGAACTGTAACGCCCGCCCTTCTCACACTAGGGCAGGGTTACGCGAACATAATTTTTTTTCGTTTTAGCGGAAGCATTTTGAAACTTGAAACTTGAACATGATACATGTATAATCTTGTACTTGAACATGTAAGGCATGAAACCTTTTAAACATCTTAGACATTGAGGAGAGCATGCTAGGTACCTTCACATTCTTATTTGCATAATAGAAGCATGCCACATGGTCATTTCTTAAGACAGAGGAGTAAGTATGAGGAAGGATAACATAATACTAAAGTTCTTTAGCAAGTATAACTAAGTACTTAGCATATGAGCAAGAGTGAGCATGAAATATCCATATGAGTCTAATTATCTGCAAGTAGCAACTTAGTAAGTATGATTCAACAATTTAACATGCAATACTCAGCATATGCATAACTAAATAAAACATGAGTAGATCTTCTTCCACCATGCCACCACCACACACATCTTTGCCCCTCCTGCTGCTCCCTTTAGTTTATCCATTCCTTACCCTTTTCTGCAGTACAAGGGAAACATGGAAACTATAAGCATATAGCTTAGTAAGATCCTTTCCTACTCACAAAAATCATACGTTCCATCAAGTAGAGAAAACATCATGTCATAATAGTGCATAGCATTAAAACACTTAACTTAACATAGCATAAGGGAGCATATGTACTTATCATAAGAAGCATACTTGAACTTAACATAATTCACCTTCATAGCATAATAGTCATATAGTCATGACAAGAAATGCAAATGCAAGATGCTCTTTTGAAAACATGCATAGGATGAGTTCATGCATATGCTTTTCTTAAAATCATACATATAGGTACTTAAACATACATCCATCATCATTGGGGGATCCCGGCTTGTACCTCTTACATACATACATAATGCGCGCATCCCTAATAGGCCGAGGTAGCTAGTCTCTAACCTACTAGAGAAACTAGGTCCGTTCATAGTCCGTCGACCTAGGGGCATCCCTTACTAGGTCCGTTCATAGTCCGTCGACCTAGGGGCTTCCCTTACTAGGTCCGTTCATAGTCCGTCGACCTAGGGGCTTCTCGGGAGCCCATCCCCTTACTAGGTCCGTTCATAGTCCGTCGACCTAGGGCTGCATCCGGAGCCCACCCGTGGACCTTGCTAGGATCCGGTACAAGCCATACAAAGTAAAATAGCATACATGGATTTTATCATATCATAAGCATAGCATATTCTTGTTTCTTACTAGGTCCGTTCATAGTCCGTCGACCTAGGGGTTGCATAGCACATTCTTATCATATCATAAGCATATCATCATAACCTATCACATCATTGTCATATCATGAGCATGGCATGCCTCTTATCTTATCATGAAGAGTGCTCTTAGTCCCAACTTACAGGGAAGCATCTCTTAGGCATTTCATCATACATAAGCCATGCTTAACATAAGGGTGCTTAAAGAGCTTAAACATAGACATGTACATCATGATTCTTAGAGCATGAAAAAGCATGGGAGAAGACATGTTATCACCTATACTACTCATAGCATATCATGAGTATCCTTGGCATGCCTAATTGGGGTTGTAGCTTCCCCCTTAGCCCACATTCTTATTTAATCAGAAAATTCCAGCATATAAACTCTATGTTTAGAGCATGATAAACCATGAAAAACATTACACTAACATCATACATTAAGGTAGGCATCATAGGGGAGACATTAGAAGGCATGTTGGGGTTGTTACCCCTTCTTAAGTCCTACTTATCATTCTTTACAGAAAATTCCAGCATACATACCTTAGTTTCCAAGCATGTTAAAACCATGAATAAACCATATTTACATCATATATCATCTTACATATCATAGGAAGGGTCATTATCAAGCATACTAGGAGTTTTAAACTCTNCACATATCATCTTACATATCATAGGAAAAACATATGCAAGTATAGGAGTAGTTTAAACTCTCGCAAGCCCTAAAAACCTTCTTGGCCGAAAACATCAAGAGCTTCATCCTATGTTTAAACTATTTTAGGCACTCGAAACTATTGTAATACAGGTGAGGGATTACTTACATCCTTTCACTTGAATTTCTCCTTCTCTAAAATCTTAAGGTGCCCCTTGGTTGAAGGAAGGTGAGTGTTCTCCTTCCTAGCACTTCTATAGAACCCTTGACCCTAGTAGAGGGTAAGACCCTTGTAGACTCTTCCTCCTTTCCAATTCCCTAGGGTTGGAACCCCTAGGTGGTGTTTTGAAAATGAAAAGGGAGAAGGGAATTTCGGGTGGTGAGGGTGAAGGGGAAGAAGAAGAGGAAGTTTATTCCAACTTCTCTTTCCCTTATTTATACTTTTCTCATGAAGAGACATGTCTCTTCACTTCCCTAGTTTTTAACAAGCATGTTTCTTATTCCCTCTACATGAAATATGGCTTGGTACAATGGTTAAGACATTGCTAGTGCAACTAGGAGGTTCAAGTTCAATCCCTGCTTCCTCCTTTCTACATCTTCTTTTATTACATTTTGCACTAATCCACATCCAAGCCCATTAAGCCAAGCCCATCATGAAATTTCATAATATAATAATATTTCATGAATTCATAATATTTCATAATATTCCATAATAATATTTCATGAATTCCATAATATTTCATATTCATGAATTCATAATATTTAATAATAATATTTCATGAATTCATAATATTTCATAATAATATTTCATGAATTCCATAACATCTCATATTCATGAATTCATAATATTTAATAATAATATTTCATGAATTCATAATATTTCATAATATTCATGATAATATTTCATGAATTCCATAATATCTCATATTCATGAATTCATAATGTTCATAATATTTCATGATAATATTTCATGAAATTCCATAATATTTCATATTCATGAATTCATAATGTTTCATAATATTTCATGATAATATTTCATGAATTCCATAATATTTCATATTCATGAATTCATAATATTTAATAATAATATTTCATAATATTTCATATGGGAAATTTTTGGGGTGTTACAATCCTCCCTCCCTTATAAAAAGTTCGTCCCGAACTTTAAAATAATTCTGGATACTTTAATCGTATTGACTCCTCTTGTTCCCAGGTGGCTTCTTCGAACTGCTCGTTCCGCCACAGAACCTTTACTAAGGGCACTTCCTTATTCCTTAACCTTTTGACTTCCCGATCTAGGATCTGGATAGGTCGGCGTTCATAACTTAGGTCCTTATTTGTCGCATGGTTACTATAGGGTAAATGAGATCTTATTTATTATATCGCCAAAAATTTATTTTATCCCTTCTTATAAGTCTACATACAAAACTAGTCTCACTTAGTGAGCAAGTTGGGCTGCCATGATACCCCGATTGCTACATCCTCTAGCCATATCTATCATACAGGTGATAAATAAACTACATGAGAATTAATGCTACTTTTTCTTGTTATGCAAGCATAAATCATCTCTATATTGTGCAAGCATAAATCATCTCTATATATATCATTACATACTGTACATGAAATAAAATAAAGCGAGGATAGGATCTCTTACTTGGAAGCGGCAGGATGAAGCTTGATGTGTGTGTGGTGGAGGGGAAAACTGCTCTGATACCAACCTGTGACGCCCGCCCTTCTCACACTAGGGCAGGGTTACGCGAACATAATTTTTTTTCGTTTTAGCGGAAGCATTTTGAAACTTGAAACTTAAACATGATACATGTATAATCTTGTACTTGAACATGTAAGCATGAAACCTTTTAAACATCTTAGACATTGAGGAGAGCATGCTAGGTACCTTTACATTCTTACTTAATCAGAAAATTCCAGCATACATACCTTAGTTTCCAAGCATGTTAAAACCATGAATAAACCATATTTACATCACATATCATCTTACATATCATAGGAAAAACATATGCAAGTATAGGAGTAGTTTAAACTCTCGCAAGCCCTAAAAACCTTCTTGGCCGAAAACATCAAGAGCTTCATCCTATGTTTAAACTATTTTAGGCACTCGAAACTATTGTAATACAGGTGAGGGGATTACTTACATCCTTTCGCTTGAATTTCTCCTTCTCTAAAATCTTAAGGTGCCCTTGGTTGAAGGAAGGTGAGTGTTCTCCTTCCTAGCACTTCTATAGAACCCTTGACCCTAGTAGAGGGTAAGACCCTTGTAGACTTCTTCCTCCTTCCAATTCCCTAGGGTTGGAACCCTAGGGTGGTGTTTTGAAAATGAAAAGGGAGAAGGGAATTTCGGTGGTGAGGGTGAAGGGGAAGAAGAAGAGGAAGTTATTCCAACTTCTCTTTCCCTTATTTATACTTTTCTCATGAAGAGACATGTCTCTTCACTTCCCTAGTTTTTAACAAGCATGTTTCTTATTCCCTCTACATGAAATATGGCTTGGTACAATGGTTAAGACATTGCTAGTACAACTAGGAGGTTCAAGGTTCAATCCCTGCTTCCTCCTTTCTACATCTTCTTTTTATTACATTTTGCACTAATCCACATCCAAGCCCATTAAGCCAAGCCCATCATGAAATTTCATAATAATAATAATATTTCATGAATTCATAATATTTCATAATATTCCATAATAATATTTCATGAATTCCATAATATTTCATATTCATGAATTCATAATATTTAATAATAATATTTCATGAATTCCATAACATCTCATATTCATGAATTCATAATATTTAATAATAATATTTCATGAATTCATAATATTTCATAATATTTCATGATAATATTTCATGAATTCCATAATATCTCATATTCATGAATTCATAATGTTTCATAATATTTCATGATAATATTTCATGAATTCCATAATATTTCATATTCATGAATTCATAATATTTCATAATATTTCATGATAATATTTCATGAATTCCATAATATTTCATATTCATGAATTCATAATATTTAATAATAATATTTCATAATATTTCATATGGAAAATTTTTGGGGTGTTACAATTCTGATATCCAAAGGATCAAGCAAGAGATACATGAAGGAGAAAGTAAAGAGTTTAGAGTATCTGACAGTGGGATACTCTATTATGGTGACCGTTTATGTCTCCCTAATAGTGAAGAGCTGAGAAAGAAGATTCTTGAAGAAGCCCATAGAACTCCCTACTCAATGCACCCTGGTTCCACTAAGATGTACCAGGACTTGAAAAGAAAATTTTGGTGGTCTGGAATGAAAAGAGACATAGCCAAGTATGTCAGCACCTGCCTGACATGTCATAGAGTTAAAGCAGAACACCAGAGACCAGGAGGTATCCTACAACCCATTCAGATTCCAGAGTAGAAATGGAAAGACATAGCCATGGATTTCATAGTTGGTCTACCAAAGACAACTAATGGCTATGATGCTATTTGGGTGATAGTAGACAAATTGACCAAGTCTGCCCACTTCTTGGCAATCAGAGTGTCTTACTCAATTGAAATGTTAGCCCAGTTATATGTGCAGGAAGTGATCCGACTACACGGAGTCCCGAAGACCATTATCTCTGATAGGGATGGTCGTTTCACTTCACACTTTTGGGAGTCCGTACAGACAGCGTTAGGCACCAAACTGAAATTCAGCACAGCTTTCCATCCCCAGACTGATGGACAGACAGAGAGAGTGAATCAAATTCTAGAAGATATGCTCAGAGCTTGTGCATTAGATTTCAAAGGCAGTTGGTGCAAATATTTATGTTTAGCTGAGTTTGCCTACAACAACAGTTACCAAGCCACTATTGGTATGGCACCCTATGAAGCTCTTTATGGTAGGAAGTATAGATCTCCCCTCTGTTGGTATGAAGATAGTGTGAAGAAAGAAATGGGGTCTTAGAGTGACCTTAAAGATGATACCCTAGAAGCTATAAAGAGCATCCGCCAGAGAATAGAAGCTGCTCAGAGTAGGCAGAAGAGTTATGCCGATGTACGCCGTAGACCGTTAGAGTTTGAAGTTGGGGATACAATTTTCCTCAAAGTAGCTCCTATGAAGGGTGTAATGAGATTTGGCAAGAAAGGCAAGCTAAGTCCTCGATACGTAGGACCCTACCCAGTGACGAAAAGAGTTGGCAAGGTAGCATATGAGTTGGAGCTACCTTCAGAGATGTCCGCAATACACAATGTGTTCCATGTCTCAATGCTAAAGAAGCATATCCCAGATGCCAACCAAGTGATTGAGCCACAGATGGTACAAGTTCAAGAAGATCTCAGTTATGAAAGTCGACCTATTCAGATAATAGATCGAGCAAATAAGAAGCTGAGGAACAAAGTGGTACCACTACTAAAAGTCTTATGGCTGAATCAGAAGATAGCATGAGGCAAAGGTATCCAGAGCTGTTCTAAGTTCGAGGACGAACTTTTTATAAGGTAGGGAGGATTGTAACACCCAATAATTTTCGTAAATTATTAGGAATTTTTCAGAATTTTATAGCATTTTTTCGGATTAAAAAAAATAAGGGGTCGGGCGGGGTTTGATCCTGCGACCACAGGGCAAAGCAAGGCCTTAAGTGAGTTGGGGTAACCAGCAGGGCAAGGGTATCAAGCACAAAAAAGGATGAAGCAAATTAATGTTATAGTTGAGTAAGCCCTTTTCATGAATAGGTATTTAAACTTCCACTTAAGTTGTGTTAAGACCCCTTTTAGGGTTTCGGGAGGCCGCGCGAGCAAAGGTGAGGAGGCTGCGAAAACAGGGAAAAAGGGGGAGTTTTCTTCCTCCTTCTTCTTCCTCTTGAAGTAGAGAACCTAGGGCTCCTTCCCTAGGGCCAAGGAGTGAAATTTTCTCGCAAGGGAAGAGAAGAGGAGTCCTACGCTGGGATTTTCGAGATACTTAGTGAGTTTTCATCAAGAAAAGGGTAAGTAGATCACTCACCTGCAATAGAAGTAGTTTCCATTATGTCGTTTCCGATGTAGAACCTTGATTTTATAATCTAAGTGCATGTTTTAAGTTTATGCTAATTGCGTGTTTTAAGTTTGTGCTAATTGCGTGTCTTAAGTTTATAAAGAGAACATGTTTATTAACTTAGAACTAATTAAGTTTTGGATGTGTGACCTAAGTATGATAAGACTAAATTCTTGAAAAGTCCCAAAAATGAGTTTTGGGTTAAGGGCACGCAAGGTGCTCGATGAAAGTTCCAAGTAAGAAAGGTAAAGTTTGTAGTGCAAAATTTATGCAAAAAGAAAGATAGCTTGATAAGTATAAGCATATTGAGTAAGAAAGTATTTTACTTTTGTAAAGTGACATGTACCGGGCAAATGAGAGGCCCACAGAAAGTTAGAAGGAAGCTCTAATAGGGTGCGGTGGCTAGCTACCCCGAAACCTATTAGGGATGCGCGCATTGGTACATTGATACCATGGTACAGTGTCAAGGCCTGAGAAAGTTGATTATTATTTTGAAGTATATGAGTATATGTAAGTGTTTCAATTTCCTTGAGTGCATGTTTTTGGTTATGTATGTTGACATGGTTATGTTATAAGCATGTTAAAGAGAAAGAGCAAAGAAGGTTGTGTTTTAAAGTATGGAAATGTATCATTAGTAAGTTTCAAAAGAAATCATGAGCATGTTAAGTTTGCAAGTGTTTTGATGCAAGTAAATGTTTTCAAGCATGATTGAGCATGGTAAGTGTATGAAAGTTCCCATGTGCAAATATTTTCAAGTGCATGTATTTTGAAGCAAGCATTCTTTGAAAAGAGCATGTTTATCATTTATCGTATGGATTTATGAGTTAGGATTACTTACTAAGCAATTTGCTTATTAGTTGCATTTCCTTCTATTGCAGATAAAGGTAAAGAAAAAGCATAAGAGGCGAACGGGACTTGCATTGATGTTCAGTGGCGGCGGAGCCGTGGAAGAGATCTTTGGGATAAGTCTTAGAGGCATTTTGATTTATAGAAACTCATGATTGATGTTTTGGATTGGTAGGATGTGATCACCTTATTTAAACTTTACATGGAGTCAAAGTTGGGTACAAAGTTAGTAGAGATTGCATGTGTTTTGATAAGTTTGTTAAATTTCGTAGAAATCCTAATTTCAAGTTATTGGATTCGTTTTGAGTTGTTAAGATGCTTATAAAACTAGTATGGAGTTTAGATTTGGAGTTGTTTCATTGTATGTCTTGAAAGTATATGTTTTGTGGATCTTTGGAAATGGTTTTCAGATCTGAAATGCAGGTTTTTCAGGCGTGCCAGTCGACTGGTTCAGAACCAGTCGACTGCGATATCGAACAGAACCTTCTGTTCGATGCACCAGTCGACTGACTATCTATCAGTCGACTGCTACAATTGAAAAGAAAGTGTTGTTGTAACACCCCAAAATTTTCCCATATGAAATATGAAGAATTAATGAAACATTAGTATGAAATGTCATGATGGGCTTGGCTTAATGGGCTTTGATTTGGATTAATGCAAAATGTGATAAAAAGAAAGTGTAGAAAGGAGGAAGCAAGGATCGAACCTTGAACCTCCTAGTTGCACTAACCATGTCTTAACCATTGCACCAAGGAGTATTTCATGTTGAGAGAATAAGAAACGTGTTAGTTAAAGCTAGGGAGGTGAAGAGACATGTCCCTTCATGAGAAGAGTATAAATAAGAGAGGGGGAAAGAAGTTTCATTTCTTCTTCTTCTTCCCCACTCCAATTTCCGAAACCTAGAGCCCCTCTTCTCCTTTTTTCAATTTTCGAAATACACCCTAGGGTTCTAACCCTAGGGAATTGGAAGGAAGAAGACCCATCCAAGGATCTTGCCCTCTACTAGGGCCAAGAGTTCTAGAGAAGTTCTAGTAAAGGAAACTCTCACCCTCCCTTCAACCAAGGGTACCCTAAAGATTTAGAGAAGGTGAAATTCAAGCGAAAGGATGTAAGTATCCCCTCGCCTGCAGTGTAATTGTTGTTACATGATTCTTTGTTCTCTTGTTTTTCGAAAATGGGTGTATCCCTTGTAAGAGTTTTGGCCAACCCCAAGGAGGAGGCCTTGGCTACTCCTTGATGCATGAGAAGACCCCTTGGAACTTAGGGTATATGTATATGTTGTTTCCCTTCAAAATGTTATGAACAAAACCCTAAGGTTTTGCCCTTATGTAGGTTTCGGCCACCCCTTAGGGGAATGCCTTGGTTACTCCTTGATGCATAAGGAAACCCCTTGGAACTTAGGGTATACTTATATGTTGTTTTCCTTACATGTTGTGATGACAAAAATTAGGGTTGAACACCCTACAAGGTTTCGGCCATGGATGGAAAAACTAGGGTTTAGGATTGTATGATTTCCTATGATGTATCACTACAAGAAAAAAGTTAAACAACAACGCTTTTTCCGCGTTGTCGTTAATGCTTAAAAAGCAATGTTGATGAAGCCGTTGTAGAAAGTATATCTACGACAACGCTTTTTCCGCGTTGTGGTTTGGAGCAAAGACAACGCTTTTTTCGCGTTGTCTATTGGTTTTTAAAAAGCGTTGTTATTGATGCTGTTGTTAAAAGTCGGGTATCAAAGACAACGCGGAAAAAGCGTTGTGGTTTGGCACAAAGACAACGCAAAAATCGTGTTATGTATTGTTACTTAAAAAACGTTGTCTTTTTAATAGGCAGTGTTTTTCACAATTTATAATATTCACAATTTATAAACATTTTTATTCACAATTGATAATATTCACAATTTATAATATTCACAATTTACAAGCATTTTTATTCACAATTGATAATATTCACAATTTACACTGATAATAGTTTACAAAATTCACTTATAATACTGTGCATTATTTACAAAAGTGTTTGTATTCCATATTAAATACAAAAAATATCTCAATTCACAAGTTCTATAAAACTTCATCATTCACAAGTTGTTCTTGGGGCTGCATGTTAACTCGATCTGCTTTAACACTGCATAAAATAATAAATTGGGATAAGAGATTATATACACACAAATAAGACTGCTTCCATATGTGACAACTAAAAAGAATATAAAGCATACCTAGATGAACTATTAGAGATTATGATAAACAGAATCAATGTAACACTGACCTTTTGTTAACTGAAAAATATGCAGAGCACAACGCTCAACGGCAAGTCTTACTGGGCCACTCCCATTCTTTAACTGAAAAGATCTATGTCTAATGAACTAGGTTGCAGATTCAGTCATATCCATAAGTACTTGTAGCAGATCCTGGAACTCATTATCTTCCATGTACTGAGAATAAATAAGATTGTACATCAGTGCCTCAATGCAAAATAAAACAAAAGTATACAAAAAATCTCATAAAGCATCTTAAAGAAACTAAAACGAAGCAGAAGCATTTGTAGCAAGTTGTTGTAAGTATTTCTCTAATAGTAGATTCATCTATCATTTCACAGCTAGACCAAATATGGTAATCAACTTCAGACCACTGTCTTGCAATAGACACAAATCCCAAAAATCAATCACATAAAAGATGTTGTACCTGAGACATGATTCCCATGACTTTTGTTGCAGAAACTCGCACCTCATCATCATCAAGTTGCAACATGGCTCTCAGTAAAGTAGCAAGTTACTTAAATAAGATTATAGATTATGTTATGTAAACATGGTACTGTTAGAATGTAGATTGAAACTATTCATACTAAATAGTAGCAATTTCTTAAGGGAACTTAACATCAGTCATATATCATGCAGAATGAAGCAAGTACCAACAAAATTTTGGTCCTTAAGTCATATAACTCTCATAAAGCATAGAAAAATAGTATGTCATGAGATTTGATATTGAATGGCAAACCAAAAACGAAGCAAAATGCTCAGATGTCATCACTGCGTTGAAACCAACTATAGGCACCAAGGAAGCTAACAGTGTTCTAAAAACCACCTACAAAGGCACAGTAATGTTATGTGACAAAAGTGTCACCTCTTTATTAAAAATAAAACATTTGATGTATTAGAACTAAATGACAGCTTAAAGCAAAGTAGCAAACATTTTATGTATTAGAACTAAATGACACAATCAAACAAGGAAAGAAAATGAGTTTCAGAAGGTTCCCTACCAGAAATTCCATGTTCTGATGTCCTGTTCACCAAAGAAGAGAAGATTTTGTCAAGAATGAAACAGTTTGAGAGGCCGGAGCTACAATTATGTGCAAGTTAAATTATTAAGATGCATAATAAAACCAAAAAATTCACTAGTACAGTGACCAAATAGTATACAAGGATAATCGATCAAAGACAAGTATTTAATATTCTAATTTTGAAGTCCAAGGAATTCCCAGACAAGACAAATAAAAGCTCACAGGTATCACTAGTTTGTTGGATAAAAAAGATAACGCAATTTTATATGACCGGTAGCATCATGTAACGTTATATAATAGCATGGGCTAAGAAATTTTGAGATAGCATGCATTCAGTGGACTTCTATAACTATTGAACAATAGAACTTACTAATACATATACATAACGACTGAAAGGCCCATCTGTAAAGCTGTTCCACGACATATAAAACTGATCTGCAAAAAGAAGACACTTTGATCATGAGATACAAGAGACAGTCTGGGATCAGAATCATTTTCGACATTTAGCAAGCTTTTAAACATCAAGACATCATTCTGAAAAATAATCCTTCACAAAAAGATGGAAAGCAAAGGTAATATAACTAACAAGTAACAAACCAATTATCCTTTTCAATTACTTACCTCTAAGTTTGTGGCCCCATAGTGAGCTCACACCATTTGCCTTGTGTGCTGCAAAAGTAGATAAGAAAGATATATAAGCTTAAGGATCAAATACAACAAAACCTTCCAGTATTCAGCAGGATCAAAGGGATATGAAGATATTTTCAGATAACCATTAGCTTTTACAAGTGCATCCACAGCCATTAGTTCGATGCTCTGAAAAACGTTGTACAGAAGCAACTAAGTGAATACTTATGCCATAAAGGCAACAATGTCAAACTGATGAAGCACAACTTTAATAGACAATAAAGGAAAATTAATATTAAATGGACAACTAATTCTATTTCAAGAAAATGAGAACTTAATGCTTTATTTTACACATTCATCATACCTTTGGTTTATGAAATGGAATAGAGAGGGGAATAGCATGATGATTCTTAGGGAATGGAAGTGATAAAGAATGGGATAAAAATATGTATTCTTCAGTTTTGTTCATGAAATGAATAGAGATGGAATAGGATTGTATTTCCAAGGGAATGAGCCTGATAAAGAATGGAATAGAATATGTACCCTATAGTTTGGTTCATGATATGAAGTAGATGAATCATTTTCGTTTTGTAAGTAATAAAAAAAGGAATAAGTCTCCATGACGATAAAAATATCCCTTTAGATAATAAGATTCACTGATTACAAAGCATAAGTATCAGAAACAAACAAATAAATTGGAGGCTCATCACAATTTCAAACCTAAACTTAAGACAACTGGCTCATTAGCAATTAATGATTTCATTACAGATTTACAAGACCATTTGGCAGGCATCAGAGATTAGCAGATGAAACCCATCTTACCCGTTCAACATAGAATAATTCTGGAAAGCAAAATCTCTGATGACATTGATGAGGTAAAAAGATGAATGAGGATCACTAAGACTGACTACATAGAATACAACTTTCAAATGGTTGAAGCCTTTAAGGCAATTTAGAAATCATGGCAACTCTGTTGATTCATCTCTTCGGTGTTAAAACCTATGAGTTGGTTAATGCAAATGTGTCTTGGGTCTAAACAAGGCATTTCTGAATGAAATCAATGAATTTTACTAGGAAACAAAAGGAGCTCTTTTAACCAGTAGCCAAAAGGAAGCATCCAAGGTACAATGTCCCACGTATTAATGAGTAAAGGAGCAGTTATGTACACAATCATGCAGAAATACAAGCCAAAAGTAATTAGAAGAGGATTGTAAAATAAACATACCTTTACTTTGGAGTGAGTATAGACAGTCCTGTGAAGATCAGCACGTGCCGAAAACAATTTGTGAATACTGAGGTCTGGTACAAAATTAAAAAGCAAGATGACAACTAAAATAATAAGAAAATTTAAAATAGAACACTATGCTACTCACATTCTTTTGCTGGATAGCATATCTCATCACCCATAACACGCATCCCTTCAAACAATCTGCAGAAACAGATAACAAATGGGGAAGTAATAAGCATAAATTCTTGAGCGATATTGAGCTGGGCTTATAAACATGGAAGGCAACTAGAAAGCTATATGCATTCAAATATGGCAATTTCTATAGTTCAATTATGTCACATCTTCTTAATGATTCTCCAAGCTAATGAGGATCAGTCCTCAGAGTCTCAAGTTCAAACCCACAAATGATGTAGATACATAAGGATGAACCAAGCTATTTCCCTCCCACTCAACTTCATGTATTGTCTTCATGATGAGTCTAATACTAACTACTAACTAAGCACTTCGCCTTTAATTTTCATTTGAAAAAAAAACAATTACCAATTTTCACATCCACAATCATGAATATTGTCAGATCAATGATACATAAGCATGATTTGAATGCTTGCCTAAATATTTGAATAAATTTTTTGAGAAATATAAAAAAACAACACAGAATACCAAGTCCTACCTAACCAGAGTTGATATTTTAAATTACTATGTCCTTGGATCAGGTACCACTTATACAACAAGATAGATTGATCTGCCTTATGTATCTTGTTTCACTTTCATTATAACAATATATTAAGTGGCAAACACCTTGTTGTTTGGAACCTTCATTTGAAATTGTTCCGAACCAGGCTGAACACTACCCAATTTTCTAGAAGCAATCGTAGCTGAAGCCCCAGTATCAGCCTAGAGAAGTAATTTTACACAAAATAATGGATAAAATAAAAATTACAAATGTATCATCTGGTGGGTAATGACACAATGAATCTTTTTACCTGTATAGAATATAAAATATTACCTCAGCAAGAACATCATTAATTAACTGCTCAGCTCTGCTAATCTGTTCAGATGTACCCACAATTTCTACTGACCTAGTCAGCGAATTGGGATCGGCATCCATATCTCGCGTTACTTGAATCTTTGCCCCTGATTGAAGCCGAAGGTATTTTATAGTCTCACCACTTTTCCCAATGATTACACCAACCTGTGACATCACATGATAATAAATGATGTATGTCAATAACATGCTCCATTAGTTAAACAAATATATTGCATGGCCAGACGATTAGAATAAACACGAGTAAAGGAGATCATACCCTTCCATTTGGAATCTCAATCTTTTTACTTGAACCCTGATAGCCATAAGAGGGTAATGGGTGAGAAATGAAGCTGGTTTGAGAAGATAGTTTTTGGCTAATAGGCTTCAGTATATTGTCTGCCAATTTCAGAAATGCAATAACCAGTTTATCAAGATGATCATAAACCAAATAAAAGAAGATATTTACTAATCAAAGAAGCTTCACTAGATACAATACCAACACATGGTAAAAGTTACAGGAGTATGGTAACATACACTACAAGAAAAAAGGCCTATTGTGATATTTACTTTATGACACTTAATAGTAAATGTCATTATAAACTATTTATAATGACACTTATTAAAATAGATTAATTTTATAAATAAAATATCTGATTAAACCCTTTATCATGACACATTTTATAAATGTCATTATAAATTAATCAAAATTATTTAATTTGTTTAACCTAATATATATATATATATATATATATATATATATATTCTCTTTCTCTCCCCGTGCCAAATCCCTAAACCCAACGCCGCCCTCTTCTTCTTCTTATGCATCTCCTCCCTCGCCCGACCTCTTCCTCCCCTCTTCTCCTCTTCACAAATCGCGGCGACCACCTCCCCTCGCGCAGGCAAGTAGGATTCGAAGCCGAAGCTGAGCGCATCTCCTCCTCCTCCTTCAATGCGGTTCACCGATCGCCGCGAGCACGAGCCAGTTGCCGACCACCTTGAAGTGCCAATCGCGAGCCTTCCTCCCCGACCTTGGCGAGGCTGCAGCCTGCAACCTTCGGAGCCCTTCTTGATCTGAGCCACCGTAGCGAGTACAAGCCGACGTCACCCCTCTCTCTCGATCTCTCTTTTTTGACCGCATCGCCACCTGCTCTCCCTCATCGTCGTTGGCAACGGCGATCATAGGCCTTGGACAGGGCCGAGTCTTAATCATCTCAATCCTTCCTTCCTGAGTTGGCGCCCGATCACTGACTCACTTGGGCCGTCCTTCCTCCTCCGGCGCACACACACATCCCCCATCATCGACGGCCTTTCGTGCGAGGGAAACACAACAACGCCATAGCAGTCGGCTCCTGCTCACAACCGCCCACAATGCTGGTCAAGGGCCAGCCTCTGCTGTCCGAGCAAGCACTCAAGTTCGATTGCTGCTGCTGCATCCGTGTACTGCCGCTGGGAGCTCACCATAGTAGAGTGGATTATCATTTCAATGGATGGTGGAGTTGCTAATGTTGAAGGTCGCTATAGTCCGATTATTATGCCAATGTTCTGGACATTTATCTGTACAAATTGCAGTGGAATTCAGTAAGTGTTCACATTTTTCTTTTAATCGGCATGGATTCATTCCTATTTTTGTCCAGTCATTATTTATATGATATATCATGTTGTATCATTTTTCCTTGCAGTTGGGAGTTTACCCATCGTGTTAAATCCATATCTATGGCTAAATTTACTTCCCAAGAAGTTACCACCCTTCAAGAAGGGGGAAATGAGGTACAACTCTATTGAAAGTATTCATTCACTTTTTTTTAAAACATATAATTTGGCCACTCTTTCTAAGCATGTAAAAGGTACTCTGTTTCCTACAGCGTGCAAGAGAAATTTACTTTGAGAACTGGGATTCACAACGCCACTTATTTCCAGATAGCAGGTTACTGCCCAATCTGTCCTTTCAGTTCTTTAGGGAACTATCATGCCTTGTTAACCTTAACTGTTTGCTATTCCTTTGAGTTACAGCAACATTGATAGACTGGAAGTCATCCTTTCCCTTTTGTTCTTATCTCTAATTATTGAACCTTTCATTTTATTTATTTATTTATTTATTTATTTTTGAAACTAAAATCAAGGAACCTTTTATATTCGCTTAGGGATATGTCTAATTTATTTTATTTTATTTTCAATTGACCAGTGACATTCTGTTGAGAGTTTTCCCCAGTGTCCATCTCTTGGAAGTCATTTGAATCTTATAATAATTTGAGCTTCAATAAATGGATTTTCTTCTTGAGTGTTCACTCATTATTTAATCTCTTTAGATTGATCCAAGACATCGATATGGCCATAATCTGCATATTTATTATGAAGAATGGCGCAAAAGTGAAGCACGTCAACCTTTCTTCTACTAGTAAGTGATAGACTCCTTCCTATCCTCTCTCTTTTCTTGATTTTTTTAATTTTATTTTAATTTACTTCTTTTTGTAATGTAAAAAAGTTTTACATATTCGCATCAACTATCTTTTTAATTTGTTTTAAAGATATGATATTGTTTAAAGTGTCTCATCCGGCGGAACAAAGTCTCAAGAACTGAGGCTTTACCATGAGTATCTTTTGTTTGCCCCACTTATCCACCTCTAGGAATGAGTATCTATAATCTTAACGCTATAAATCAAACCGATCAAAACCAAATTAGTTTGGATACTTGGTTAAGTTATTGGTTGATTTTTAATTTTGGTTTGAATTTACACAAACCTTTAAGACTAAACTAAACTGTTATATGTTTATCAACAGAAAATGATATGTTTAGCTCTTCTATGCTCCAACGTGGGAATGATACTGATATACTAGGCAAATAATCTCATCCCACATGGAAAATAAATTCATTTCAGTCTTTTTTTTTTTGGTTTACATTTCTTGTATTTCTTGTATCTTATTGTTCAACAGTTTGAGTTACTTATCTCCAACCCCTAATTGTGTGTCTTTGTTTGTAGGATTTTAGTACAGTTTTTCTGTTTATTTTACATAAAAAATATGACAACTAACTCGATATTTTTCTACTTCTAATCAGCTTCAGTGGTTTCTGATAGGTTGGTTGTGGTGTTGGAAACACTCTTTTCCCACTTCTAGCTTCATTTCCAAATGTTTTTGTACACGCCTGTGATTTTTCACCTCATGCTGTTGCAATAGTAAAGGTATAACAATCTATGTGTTAATAACTAAATTTTGCTAACCTAGAAATCATGTTGTCATCCTTGTGGTTGTAACCATATACTTACTAAAATGTACCAATTCTTAAAATCAACAGGAAAATGGAGCTTTTGGCATCTGAGTGACTAAACACTTTTGTTTGCGATGTGACGAAGGATGAACTGTCTAA
>JAGFNQ010001697.1:760985-798148 GCA_024364735.1 Boesenbergia rotunda | reverse complement strand
CCCACACTTAATCTTTGTCCGTCTCGGGCAAAGTAGCATTAAGAACATTCAAATAATAAGTCCATAGAAAATTGTGGTTAAGAGTAGGAACAAGGCAAGAAAAATAGATTAAACATGATTAGTGCCAAAAATTGATATGGAAAGGTAAACAAATTGATTAGTCTCTATAGATGTGATCCAATCATTGAAATATCGCTTTGAAAGAACCCAAGCAAGTTCTAGAGTACAATCACATATGTGTATCACAAAAATAAGGCTAATTCTCACTAGGTGCAAATAATTCATCTCACGTCATCAATTAAGAATCTAAAGCCAAGTAGTACTCAAGCATTCAAGATTTCATCCAAGAGCTCAACCCCGAAGTTTTAACAACTAAATTTAATTTACTTTCAAAGGACTCTAAAATGCTATGGAAATAACCTAGAGGGATACATTTATTCACTAAGAACAAAAGTGCTAAAAGAAATAACATGGTATTTACAATGTCTATTTATTCATTCCATTTTTCCTAAGAATTTATTATCAACTACTCACTTCAAAAAGAGAAAACATTTATTCCTAGCAACATGAAAACGATATATACAATGAAATGTGGGTGTAGGAAAAGTAAACTCCCCTTAAGTTGGGTAGATAGCGTCCTTGATGTACAAATCATCCACCTCTAGCTCCTTTAGTTCTTCAAAATACTTTTTGAGCCGGTGGCCATTGACTTTCCACACAAATCCATCCTAATTTCAACAACTCCATAGGGAAAAATATTAGTTACAATAAATGAACCTTCCCACCTTGATCTTAACTTATCTCTTATCAATTTGAGCCTTGATTTATACAATAAGACCTTGTCACCAATTTGGAAGTTTTTTTCACAATGTGTTTGTCATGGAAGTTCTTGGTCTTTTCCTTGTAGATCCTTGAATTTTCAAATGCTTCTAGCCGAATTTCTTCAAGTTCTTGAAGTTACAATTTTCTTTCTTCTCCTACCTTGGTAGCATCGAAATTACAAGCCTTCACCGCCCAATATGCTTTGTGATCTATTTCCACGGGGAGATGACAAGCTTTACTATAAACCAAGCGGTAGGGTGACATGCCTATCGGAGTCTTGAATGCAGTTTTGTAGACCCAAAGTGCGTCATCTAGCCTCTTGCTCCAATCTTTTCTAGTGGGCCCAACTGTCTTCTCCAGAATAGATTTGATCTCTCGGTTTGAAATCTCAGCCTGTCTATTTGTTTGGGGATGATAGGATGTAGAAACTTTATATACAACCCCATATTTACTCAGCAGTGCCTTCATGTGTTTGTTGCAAAAATGAGATCCTTGGTCACTAATTATGGCTCTTGGAATCCCAAACCTACAGAAAATATGTGACCTAACAAAACTACAAACAACAGAAGAATCATCAGTCTTGGAGGGAATGGCCTCCACCCATTTAAAACAAAATCCACAGCAAGTAAAATATACAAATAACCATAAGATGCAGGTAATGGTCCCATAAAATCTATCCCCCAAACATCAAAAATCTCACAATATAGTATGGCATGTTGGGGCATCTCATGTCTCACTCCTATGTTCCTAGTTCGCTGACATCTATCACAATTTTTATAAAAGACATATGAATCATGAAAAAGGGTGGGCCAGTATAATCCACATTCTAACACTTTTCTAGCAGTTCTCTGGGGTCCAAAATGCCCCCTTCAAGCTGTTGAATGACAAAATGTAAGGACAGAAGAAAACTCATTATCTGGTACGCATCTCCTAATTATTTGGTCATTACAAAACTTCCATAAATAAGGATCATCCCACACATAAAAATTTGTATCACTTATAAGTTTATCTTTTTGTGCCTTAGAAAAGTGAGTGGGAAATACATGTACAACTAGAAAATTAACTAGGTCTGCATACCACGGTGTCTCACCATGCACTGCAATCAAGTGCTCATCTCTGAAATCATCGTCAATGGTGGTAGGAGATCCATCTCCTTCAAGTCTGCTCAAATGATCTGCAACTAGGTTCTCTTTTCCACTTCTGCCTCTGATCTCCAGGTCAAATTCTTGGAGTAGGAGCATCCATCTGATCAGTTTGGGTTTTGCATCAGGTTTCTTCAACAGGTATTTCAGAGCTGCATGATCAGAAAAAATAATGACATGTGAGCACAATAAATAGGATCTGAAACGATCTAAAGCAAAGACAATGGCAAGAAGCTCCTTTTCAGTAGTGGTGTAGTTTACTTGAGCGGCATCTAAGGTTTTGGAGGCGTAGCAAATGACATGTGGTGTTCCATCAACCCTCTGTGCTAGAACAGCTCCCACTGTAAAATTAGAGGCATCACACATTAATTCAAATGGCAAAGTCCAATCAGGTGATTTAATAATAGGAGCTGAGGTTAGAGCCTCCCTGAGTCTGTGAAAAGCTTCTTTGCACTTATCATCAAAATGAAACTCAACATCTTTCTGCAAAAGTCGTATCAAGGGTCGAGCAATCAAGCTGAAGTCTCTAATAAACCTGCGGTAGAAACCTGCATGCCCAAGAAAAGCACGAACATCCCGTACGCATACGGGGTAAGATAAAAAAGAAATAACACTGATTTTCGCAAGATCTATCTCTATACCTTTCCGAGAGACTGTGTCCAAGTACAATTCCCTGCTCCACCATGAAATGACATTTTTCAAAATTAAGCACAAGGTTAGTCTCAATGCAACGGTGTAAAACCCTAGACAAATTTCCTAAGCATGAATCAAAAGACGTGCCATAAACTGAAAAATCATCCATAAATACCTCCATACAGTCCTCTAGCAACTCACCAAATATACTTACCATACATCTCTGAAATGTACCGGGTGCGTTGCAGAGTCCGAAGGGCATCCGTCTATAGGCAAAAGTGCCAAAGGGGCAAGTGAAGGTAGTCTTCTCCTGTCCTCTGGATCTATACAAATCTGAAAGTAGCCTGAGTATCCATCCAAAAAGCAATAATGCGACTTCCCTGTCAGTCTTTCAAGCATCTGATCAATGAAGGGTAAAGGGAAGTGATCTTTCCTTGTGACCTTGTTGAGCTTCCTGTAATCAATGCAGACTCTCCAGGAATTCTTAACTCTGGTGGGCACTAGCTCATTTCCTTCATCTGCCACCACTGTCACTCCAGATTTCTTGGGCACCACGTGAATAGGACTAACCCACTGACTGTCAGAAATAGGGTAAATGATACCTGCTTGTAGAAGTCGAGTCACCTCTTTCTTTACAACGTCCAAAATAAGTGGATTATGTCGCCTCTGTGGCTGCCTCACGGGTTTGATATTGTCTTCCAAAAATATCCTGTGCATATAGATAGCTGGGCTGATACCTGGTATATCTGATAAAGTCCACCCAATTGCCTTCTTGTAGTGCCTCAGGACTTGCAATAATTTTTCTTCCTGCTCTGACTCCAAGTGATGTGCAATAATCACGGGAAAAGTCTGCTCCTCTCCTAAGTATGCATACTTCAAGTGGCCTGGTAGTGGTTTCAGTTCAATCTGGCCTTCCTCAATGGGTATGAGTGATCCTTGGGGCGCGTGCAATCCCCTACACTATGAATCTCAATAGAAATAGGTGATCCTTGGGGCGCTGTGCAATCCTCTACACCTAGAAAAACCTCTCCAGCTGGAAATGCGTCTGAAATATCTTCTGAAAAATCCTCAGTCTCAACAGTAAACACTCTCTCAGCCTCCTCTGAATGAATAACTCCTCCAGAAAAATCATGTAGAAATCCCTCAGCCTCTAACTCTGTATCCTCCAACTCCTCAAGAATATCCATGCTCATAATGGATTGGTCCTCTCTCGGGTGCGTAATAGCATCGAAAAGGCTAAACTGAACAACCGTGTCTCCAATCTCCATAGAAAGTGTATCAGCATAAACATCTATCTTGGTTCTAGCAGTCTTCAGAAATAGTCTTCCTAAAATAAGTGGAGAACGGTGTGCAAGATAATCTCCCTCCATATCTAAGATATAAAAATCTGCAGGAAATATTAGCTCCTTTACCTTCACCAAAACATCTTCAATCATACCAGCTGGGTGGGTCTGACTCCGGTCTGCTATCTGTATCACCACGCAAGTAGGCTGTAAAGGGCCTATACCAAGCATCTGTAAGACTGACCTGGGCATCACATTTATGAAAGTTCCTAAATCTAGCATGGTATCATGGAACGTGGTGCTCCCTATCTCACAAGAAACAGTAAATATTCCAGGGTCTTCACACTTCTGAGGTATGGCATGAATAAGTGCTGAAATATTTTTCCCTAAGCTGACCAACTCATTTTCCTTAAGTTTCTTCTTGTGAACACAGAGATCTTTCAAAAACTTGGCGTACTTAGGAATCTGTTTAATCATGGTCAACAAAGGTACATTGATCTCTACTTTACTGAAAAGTTTTACCAGTTCATTGTATTCCTTAGCCTTCTCCTCCTCCACTTGTCTTTTGGCTTGTGTTTTTTGCTGTGGAAAGGGTAAGGGAACCCTCAATTCATCTTCTTTGGCCGAAAGTGGAGGGGCTGAAATTTGGACTGCTGTCCCCTGCGGTGTAGCTGCTGTGAATTAGGTCTCGGCACTGATTTCTCCTCCGTTTTCCACCAAAATTGCAGGATCACTTGAGGAAGGAGTTGGGCATGGACTAGGGGTGGAACCAACTGATTTTGAAGTCGTTTTAGGGCTGATTGGTGTTGAAAATGGAGGTGTTGCCCTGTTTTCAGAAATTTCAGCTCTTGGACCATTTTGAGATGTAGTAACCTTCCCGCTCCTCAAAGTAATAGCGCTAACATTTCCCTTTGGATTGGGAACAGCTTGGGAAGGTAGTTGGCTTGATCCTTGAGTTTGACTTTGATTTATCCCACTAGCCAATTGTCCCATTTGCCTCTCAAGGTTTTGTATGGTCGGCTCAGTCCTTTGTTGCTGTTGTTGTTGTTGTTGTTGTAAAACTTGTTGTTGTTGTTGTTGTTGTTGTAAAACTTGTTGTAGCATCTCCATCATTTGTTGTTGCTGCACATTTCCTCTACTTGAGCCCCCATAGCCTCCTTGGTTAGCATAGTGCCTTGACTGACCTTGAAAGGAAGAAGTAGTAGGCTGAAATTGTTGAACATAGGGTTGTTGGGGCTGATAGGAAGGCTGACTTGGCTGTTGATAGGGTTGATAAGAGGGCTGACATGCTTGGAAACCTTGCTGAGAGTTATAGCCCTGAAAAATCTGGTTCTGAAGTGGAAAATTTTGTGGTGAGGACTGAACTTGCATAGGCTGGAAACCTGGATTGTAAGGCTGTGAGGGCTGGAAATTTTGCTGGTTTTGAGGTTGGAAAGTTTGAAATGATTGAAAACCTTGCTGCCCTTGCTGATATGGCTGGAATTGAGGTTGGAATTGCTGAAATTGGGGCTGAAACTGCTGCTGAGTTTGCTGGAAATTTGGCTGAAATGTAGGCTGAAAATTCTGGTTCGAAAGCTGAAAAACTTGCTGATTTTGCTGAGTTTGCTAGAGCTGCTGTGATGTTTGCTGGAATTGTTGTTGCTGAGGGTTCTGTTGGTAGAAAGAGTTCCCGTACCTCAGATTTGGATAATCCCTCCAACCAAGATTATAAGTAGAGGAGTAAGGGTTGTTTCTGGCTTGAAATTGTCCCCTAACCAATGCTGCTAATGACTCATCTTGTTGGAGGTTGGGACATGAATCTGAATTGTGTTCTTGGCTAGCGCAAATGCCACATACACTCATCACTTGGCTTGATTGTGAAGGTACTGAAGGAGTTGAATTTTGACTTGCAATATTGAGACTCATTTGCTTAACCGCTGATGTGAGCACTACCAATGCATTCCTAATCTCCTTCTAATCATTAGGAACTACCTGAACTTCACCCACTCCTCTGGTGGTCAGCGCTCTGCTTCCAAATTGTTGTGAGTTCTCAGTCATATTAGAAATGAGCTCCCTAGCTTGATCTGGCGTTTTATTCACTAGGGCTCCTCCAACTGCAGCATCTATCATAATTCTGTCCATCTGCAACAATCCCTCATAAAAATACTGAATCAGAAGCTGCTCGCTGATCTGGTGCTGTGGGCAACTTGAACAAAGTTTGTTGAATCTCTCCCAATAGTCATAAAGCGTCTCACCCACCACTTGCTGAATGCCACAAATGTTTTTTCTAATGATTGCTGTTCTGGAGGCTAGGAAATATTTTTTCAAAAATGCTTTCTTCATAGAAATCCAACTAGACACGTGCCCAGTAGGTAAGTAGTAAAACCAATCTTTTGCTGCTCCTGTCAGTGTGAAGGGAAAAGCTCTCAGCTTAATATCTTCTTCTGAAATGCCCTGAGGCTTCATAGTGGAGCATACAACGTGAAACTCATGCAGGTGTCTATTTGGATCTTCTCCAGATAATCCTTGAAACTTGGGCAGCAAATGGATGAGTCCAGATCTAAGCTCAAAATCACCAGCAAGCTCTGGATAAGCAATGCTGGAATACTGAAATGTAGCATCTTGTGCTGCGAGATCCTTCATAGTCTTCTGGTGGTCTGCCATGATACTGCCTGAATGAGTGGGAATAGTCTGAAGAGAAGGAATATCAATAGTCTCTGAAAGTATGCCTTGGTTCCTCCTTACTCTGAAAGTCCTCTCAATTTCAGGGTCAAATTCTTCAAGATCACCACCTGTAGACCTGGTCATAAAATCAAAAACAAATCGCAGTAAAAGTAGATAAAGAAAGATAAAACAAATAAAATCAGATCACCAGATATAGCAGTAAGCACAAAAATGAATCAAGAAAGATATGAAATAAGCGTACAAGCAAAAAATCAAACAAATCAACTAGTTGCTTCCCAACGAACTCCTCTACACTATTTTATAACCGTTTTAGTCGTGTCACGGTTTCAAATACAATTTAATTATCAAACTCCTCTACACTAATGTAGCATAGAGTAACTCGAGTCGACTCCCAACGAATGTAGTTGGTACATGATAATTCTCAGGATCGCATTTTATTGCTTTCGGATTTTTGGACATGAAACTGGTTTGGAATTGAACGTTAGGACTACGAAAAGAAATAGCAAGCAATATTGAAATCTTGTTCTACTTAAGGAAACACAGTGCAGGTAATGAAATCCAATTTAACCTGACTACAATTGCATTAAAGAAAGGACAACTTGAAAGAAGCATGCAAGAAATAGGGCATCAATGAAACCTAGACATAGAGCAAAACCTATAGCATTAAAGAAATCTAGTCTAATCTAACTTACTTACATTTAAATAAAAACATGAAACTTAAAGCAATAGGAAGAGCCACACAAAACAAGAGTTAATCAACTAAGGAACATCACCATTGAAATTAACTGTTCTAAGAGGTATTTAATCGAACACATGATAGACATGATTGAAATTTCTTCAAGTAAGTGCAAATTGAAATGGGAAGAATCTAACCAATACAAAATTCATCAATTAACACACACATTTCTCAATTAACACAAAACAACTCAAGGAACAACACAATTAAACCACCAATTGATCCAATTGATGAACTGCTGCAGAACTTCTATGAAAGAAATGCTGTGAAGTATCAAAAGAGACTGCTATGCATTGCTGCTGGAAACGCTGTGCAGAATCAAAAGAAACTGTGGAGAAACTGAATTGCTGTGAATGTGATGATCTGCTGCCAAACTGGAATTGAATTGTGCTGGAAGAAATCTACTAGCTGCCGGAATTGAAGAAAGGAGCTAATGAAGAACTGCTGTGAAAGGTGGCTGCCGGATTGAAATCTGCTAGAATTGAAACCGCGAAGAGGAAACTGCAAAAGAAGAATGCTGTGAAGAGGAAATTGCTGAAGAATTGCTGTAAAGAAAAACTAAGAAAGAAATTGTTGTAAAGAAAGAAATGGCAAGAAATTTCTATAAGGAAGGAACGGCTGCCAGCGGTGGAGTCGATCGTCAGCTAGGGTTGGAACCCCTAACCCTAGCTTGCGATGGCGGCGAGATGGAGAAGAGTGGATGGAGTTGATCGGATCGAGTCGGGAACCCCTCGTCTGCGATCGATCGAAGCTCCGGCCGGCGGCGATGAAGTGGATGGAATACCGCCGGCGGTGAAGGTAGAGAAGATGGGTTGAGACGGGAACCCCTCGTCTGCAACCGCCTCTCCCCGATCGCCCTCGCCTGTGGAGAAGATGGATTCGAGAGGATGCCATGCCCTAGCGCTGTGTGTCCCTTTTGTTTGGCTCAGCGATTTGGTTCGGTCAAGCCTGTGTTCGATCCAGCAGCTCACAGCTCAGCTTGAGTTCAGCCCACTTGAGTTCGGTCCAGCTTGAGTTCATCTTTGATCTTGGTTCAGCTTTAGTTCAGTCTTGGGTTCAGTTAACCCAGCTCAGCCCAACAGCACAGCAGTTGGGTTCAGTCAGCTTCTGCAAATGGGTTCGATCAGCCAAGCCAGCTCTTGTGTGCAGCCCAGCAACTAGGTTCGGTCCAACAGATCAGGTTTCAACCCAGCTCTGGTCCAGCAGATTGAGTCCAGTCAGCCAAGCCAGAGTTCACAGCTCAGAAGAGAATTAGCAACGGACGGCTGAGATCGATTTGGCTTCATCCAACGGTCGGATCTCTTCATATCTGAACCAAACTCCATAGATCCCAATCAATGGTCCTGATTTACCTATCCCCAGCTCGGATTAACCAGATCAGTGGTGGATGGTCCAGATCTTCCCTTTTCTTGAATGGATGGTCTAGAACATCTTGAGCTCGATCCAACGGTCAGATTACTTCTGATTTGGATGAAATTTTCAGATCTTGATCTATGATCATGATTGATTCTATCTTGAACTCAGATTGACCAGAAGTTGACCGATGGCTCAGATCTAGCCGTTCTCTGGAATGGACGGCTTCTATTAATCCGATGCTTGATCCCTTTGATCTGGATCAAATGTTGACTCAAGTCTGACCCGATTTGATCTAGGTCCATGATCATTTGAAGCCTACAAAATGATATTCAAATTTAGTGCCAAAAAAATTATCCCAAATATACAAAGATTTGAATTAAAAGTCAAAATAGAGGAAATACATGAAACCTAATACAATTGCAAACTTAAGCATATAAAATGTGGATCAAACAGGGATTTTAGAGCCTAAAATAATTAATAAAATGGTGGTTATCAACTCCCCCACACTTAATGCTTGCACGTCTCGGGCAAGTAAATAAAACTCAAAGAAAATAAAATATCTCCCAAACATTACATCCCCTATCAATACTTTAAGAAATAATAAAAGAAGGTTACTTAGGATTATCAAGTCTCAAGAATCCATGTATTTATGGTTCCAAACCTCACATAAGTCAAAAACATGGTAATTTCATCAACTTGAATAAACTAAGCATGACAAAAACCTCACAAGATGGATATGTACACTGATGCTCACAAAAATAATAAATATGGAAGTGGAGTTCTCTCAAAATATTCATGACATTACACTACCATATGCTTGCTTATCTTCTACTTCTCCACTACTATAACATAAGTACACAAATCAAGAGGATTTTTCAATGAATAATAATGAAACCAAGTGCTACAAGAAAACAAGAATGGTAGATAACAAAGAAGATCATAGAGAGCATGAAAGAAGATCAAAGAGAATATAAGAGCATTGGGGTAATTAACATGATGTATACAATCAAACAATAGGCCAAAATAAATAACTCAATCAAACCTCCAACACTCAAAATTCTCCTTGCACATTCTCAATACAATACACAACAACCACTTACACACTTCTAAAAAATGCATGCATGTATCAACAACTTCACTCTTGAGATTCTCTAATAAAGATATCAAATGAGTACACATCAAGAAAATATTCCTTTTTGTTTATCACTAACAAAATCTTGAATGCTTGAGGAAAATTTTTTTTCACATAGGGAGATTTTTTTTCATTCTTCTCTCTTTTTTTTCTTTTTTTTCATCTTTATTATTTTTTTCTATCTCGCTTTTTTTTTCACAAAGAGAGAATTTTTTTTTATACTAGCATTCGTCCATACACACTTGTCTCTCCCCCCACACTTAAAACTTGTCCGTCTCGGGCAATGTAGCAAAGCATGATAACATCTAAAACTCACAATAATAGAGGCTGATAATAGAGAAATAAAAATGTAACTCATCATGCAATCACCCCATGCTCTCATCGCATGCTCAAGGGAAGAATAAGCTAATAAAGATATGGCAGTGAGAATGTAATGACAATGAAAAGATCTGGCAAATGAAAGATAATGAAATATGAAAGCAATAGGTGAAATGCTCAGTAGTGATAATAACAAAGTAGAGGGAAAACTAAGAGTTCAACAAGAAAGGTTGCCTCTATCATATTCATATAAGCTTATGTTAATATAATTTCAAAAAGAATCAAAGCAAGTTCTAGAGTGTCAAATATCACAAATGCTATCACACATAAGAGGATTAAGGATAAACGTGGCAATATCCTCACTAGGTAAACAATAAACTGTCATGCTTAATCTAACAAGATAGAATCCATCACCACAATAAATGACTAAATGCAATTAATGTTCCCAAGCATACCAAGGAAACCAAAACTCAATAGTCAGACTTAACCATCTTTTATGATTCTCAAAGCATAATAAAGGAACATGTAAGGAGATATAACTCGAAATCAAACAAGATTTATTCAAAATCAAACAAAATGCAAAATGAGGAAACAAAGTATGAATGCAAAGTATAAAAGCAGACAAACATGCGAGCATAAACATAAAGAAAAATAAGAAAAGGAAAGTAAAGGAACAAACTCCCCTTTATTCCTAGCGGCTGGAGGCGGTTAAGGAATAGTATCCATCCCGGTAGTGGTGGAGATGTTCAGGTGGCCGAAGGCGATTAAGGTGCAAGATCCACTTAAGAGAGTGAGTGCTACTAGTCAAAATAAAAGCAACTCTTCCCTCTTGATGCTTTTTGGAAGTCCATCCAGGAGGTTGGAGTCTGTTCAGAATGAGCACCCACTCCAGGAGCCTACGTGACCCTGCAAAACCATGTAATACCTCTCTCAAGCGTGCATGGTAAGAAAGAAGTGTAATATCATCAATCTCTATATAAAAAGAATCCAAAAATGCATCACTGCCAATAAAATCAATGTTGGGTACCTCTATCAGTTTTTCACTGTCAATATCTGCATATGATGTGTCAAGTAATTCATCAGTACCAATAAAATCAATACTAGGTACCTCCATAGAATTTTCACATTCAACTTCAGCATAAGATATAGCAAGAGATTCATTACAATAAACAGCATCAATTTCAGGCTCTTCTAAAATTTTTTCATAATCCATATCCACAAAAAATGTATCAAAAGATTCATCATAACAAACAACATCAATTTAGGGCACTTCTAAAAAAATTTTACAATCCATATCCATAAAAGATGTATCAAGGGATTCATCATAACAAACAACATCAATTTTAGGTGCCTCTAAAAATTTTTTACAATCAATAAAATCAGTTTGAAGCACCTCTATGCAATCTTCAGAAGAAATAGGAGGAATACTTACCTGATCTTGCTGAAGAATACCTGGAGGTTCTATAAGAGTAGATGTAATTATTAGTTCCTCCTGGTAATGAGCAATCCCTTCATCAAGTTCAAGTTCTGCTGATTCTTGGGTTCTTGCTTTCACCATGCAAGTCCCTACACTTCCTGGTTTGTCCTCTGAATCTTCTAATGTATCCATCACTGTTGGTGGTCCCTGGGGCTTAGTGCAATCCCCTACACCTGTAGAATCATCTCCTATGCATGTTGTTGATGCAGTCTGGCCCAGTTGTTATTTTGGTGTTTGACAATGATTTAAGTTTGGTTGAGCGAATTTGGGTTAAAGTCCTGGTCGGGGACTGGATGGAAATCTCGGTGAGTGAAGCCGGGTGCTGGTGAGTGAAGCCAGGTGTTGAAAATCCCGATAAGTGAAGCCAGGTCCTGGTGAGTGAAGCCAGGTGTTGGAAATCCCGGTGAGTGAAGCCGGGTCCTGGTGAGTGAAGCCAGGTGTTGGAAAAGTCCTAATTCGGAAGGGTTGGGTGAAAAGTCCTAGCTTGGAGGGCTAGGTGAAAAGTCCTAACTTGGAGGGTTAGGTGCAAATTCCCATCCTGGAGAATTAGGTGAAAAAGTCCTGGCTTGGAGGGTCAGGTGCCTAGCTTGGAGGGCTAGGTTGGATGATGTTCTAACTCGGAAGAGTTGGGTGAAAAGTCCTAGCTTGGAGGGCTAGGTGAAAAGTCCTAGCTTGGAGGGCTAGGTAAAAAGTCCTAACTTGGAGGGTTAGGTGCAAATTCCCAACTTGGAGAGTTAGATGAAAAAATCCTTAGCTTGGAGGGCTAAGGTTAATGAATTCCTAGCTTGGAGGGCTAGGGTTGAGTCACTGGATCGGTCTGGTGACCGATCAGGGACATTGGCACGCTGCTCCTTAGTGGATCGGTCTGGTGACCGATCCAGCTATGTCTGATCGGACTGGTGACCGATCAGGGAGCGCACAGTGAGATTGGGAATCTACTGTGTGGCTCCTGATCGGACCGGTGACCGATCAGGGAGCAGGCTGCTTCCTTGCTGTCTTGCTCCTGATCGGTCTGGTGACCGATCAGGGAGCAAATGGTGAATGAGTTCCCTTGCTAATCAAAGTCTTGGATCGGTCCGATGACCGATCAGGGATCTTGGATTTGATTAAAAAATAACTGTTCATCTGCCCTGATCGATCTGGATGACCGATCAGGATCCATTCTGATCGGTCTGGTGACCGATCAGGCTTCACCCTGATCGGTCTGGTGACCGATCAGGCGTGTATAGCTGCGAGAGCTGGGAAACCCAGCGAAGCAGTGGATCGGTCTGGTGACCGATCAGGCGCAGAACTTTAATTCAAATACGCTGTCAGAAGCTCTGATCGCATCTGTTTTCACTGCCGATTCTCTGATACACTGCTGATATGTTTTGATATGCATTGCTAAGCCTCTGTTGGAGTGTGCAGGTGATAGCAGGTGATTCAAACACTCAAGGAGGGTCAATGGGAAGCTTTCCGTTGAGCAGGTTTGGCTGTTTCTCGTTCTCAGGTTTCAACGGGCAACTGATGCAGCTGGCGACTGACGGAGGCTCAGCTGGAGAGGAGGTCTTCAGTGGACTGAGTGCTCAGGGAGGTCAGTGGGTTCAGGCTGGCTCAGTGGATGCTGATGAAGCTTGTGATGGTGAGCAGAGCTTAAGTGGCGAAGCTGAGGCAGAGGAGCGGAGGCGAACGAGACAGACAAAAAACTTGGGAAGTTGTTGCTGGGCTGTGTTCGTGCTCTCTGTTGCTTTGTTCTTGAGCGATCTTGTTTCATTCATGTGAGAGCTTTGTGAGCTTCCCTTCTCGAGTGTCTCGTATGCTTAATCTTGTATTCATCTACTGAGACAGCTTGTGGAGAGGTTACTCCACCGAGAAGGAGGCGCTTGATATCCGGTGTTCACCGGGGCTTCATCTGCCGACGATCAAGGGATCGCCCACCTTACGGGCATGCCAAGGAGTAGGGGCAAGTTATCCCCGAACCTTGTACATCTCCGTCTTAGCGTTTGTTTGGTTTGCATTTCTTTCTCTGCTTAGATTTTGTTCTGCATTTGCTTCCGCTGTCTAACCTTGAAGTGCAGAAGTTTGGAAAGAAAGCAAGAAATTGTGTCTAGCTAGATTCACCCCCCGCCCTCTCTAGCCATCTCATTCCCAACACATGCTTCTTCAGTAATTTCTACAGCAACAATATTAGAAAAATTAGGACCATCAATAACACTATCATCACAAAATAAAAGATGAGAAGGGTCCTGTAGTGCTTCAGAATCTCTTCTTGAGCTGAAAAATTTAGAAATGAATTTTGAACAAGAACTTCAAGAGGAATGCATGCTGTAGGTTTCCTGATTTTGATGACTTCTTCTTCTTCTTCCACCAATCTCCAAGTTAGTTCACAATCATACCCCTTAAAATCCTGAGTAGCCTGAGGAGATAATTGTCCTGATCTTTCGGCTTCTGTATGATTCATTTGGTCAACCCATTGTTCAAGGCGTCTTCCAATGTCTTGAAGCCTGGTGTAGAACTCCTGTTGGTCTTGAAATGTAGCAAAAGGCTGCTGAAGACCATGAGTAGGCTGTGAATTCTGAAAATCAAATAGTTGGGGTTTCTCAGATGGTTGAATGGGTTGATTAAGCTGCTGAAAATTTGTTGATAGCAAGGATGATGTTGCTGGAAATTATTGTTCTGAAAATTTTGAAGTTGGGGCTGAAATTGTCGATTGAATTACTGAAATGCTTGAGGTTGCTGCGTTTGCTGGAACTGCTGAATTTGGGGCTGAGGTGGCTGAAATATTTTTTGGAACTGCTGAAATTGAGGCTGGTGAAATGGTTGAAAATTTTGTTGAAAACTGGGATTGTACCCTTGCTGAAAATTCTGAAATTGTGGTTGAAACTGCTGTTGTGGCTGATTGAAAATTTGGTACTGCTGCAAATCTAAATCGGGCTGCTAAAATTGTTGGAATGATTGACATTGTGGCTGCCCTTGCAGAAATTGATAGTTTGGTTGTTGAAAATTTGAATGGGATTGCTGAAAATACTGGTTTTGCTGCTGAAATTGTTGACATGGCTGCTGGTAAGTAGATGAATCACTGTTGGGTCTTTGTTGGGATTTCAAGTGCTTAATCTAATTTTTTAACTCCACCAGTGCACCTTCGAGCTCTGATTGTGCAGTTGAAAACATTTTGATCTTGCAGCCCTGTCATAAAACAAGTAAAATGGCAGCAGCCGTATACTGAAGATAAAGCAATCAAAAAAAGAATCAAAGAATATAATTATCAAGCACCACTACATTCCCCGGCAACAGCGCCAAATTTGATAACCGTTTCAGTCGTGTCACAGTTTCAAATACAATTTAATTATCGAACTCCTCTATACTAATGTAGCATAGAGTAACTCGAGTTGTCTCCCAACAAATGTAGTTGGTATATGATAATTCTCAGGATCGCATTATATTGCTTTCGGATTTTTGGACATGAAACTGGTTTGGAATTGAACGTTAGGACTACGAAAAGAAATAGCAGACAAGTATGAAATCTTGTTCTACTTAAGGAAACACAGTGCAGGTAATGAAATCCAATTTAACCTGACTACAATTGCATCAAAGAAAGGACAACTTAAAAGAAGCATGCAAGAAATAGGGCATCAATGAAACCTAGACATAGAGCAAAACCTATAGCATTAAAGAAATCTAGTCTAATCTAACTTACTTGCATTTAAATGAAAACATGAAACTTAAAGCAATAGGAAGAGCCACACAAAACAAGAGTTAATCAACTAAGGAACATCACCATTGAAATTAACTGTTCTAAGAGGCATTTAATCGAACACATGATAGACATGATTGAAATTTCTTCAAGTAAGTGCAAATTGAAATGGGAAGAATCTAACCAATACAAAATTCATCAATTAACACACACATTCCTCAATTAACACAAAACAACTCAAGGAACAACACAATTAAACCACCAATTGATCCAATTGATGAATTGCTGCAGAACTTCTATGAAAGAAATGCTGTGAAGTATCAAAAGAGACTGCTATGCATTGCTGCTGGAAACGCTGTGCAGAATCAAAAGAAACTGTGAAGAAACTGAATTGCTATGAATGTGATGATCTGCTGCCAAACTGGAATTGAATTGTGCTGGAAGAAATCTGCTAGCTACCGGAATTGAAGAAAGGAGCTAATGAGGAACTGCTGTGAAAGGTGGCTGCCGGATCGAAATCTGCTAGAATTGAAACCGTGAAGAGGAAACTGCAAAGAAGAAAGTTGTGAAGAGGAAATTGCTGAAGAATTGCTGTAAAAGACTTGCTGTAAAGAAAAACTAAGAAAGGGATTGTTGTAAAGAAAGAAATGGCAAGAAATTTCTGTAAGGAAGGAACGGCTGTCGGCGGTGGAGTCGATCGTTAGCTAGGGTTGGAACCCCTAACCCTAGTTTGCGATGGCGGCGAGATGGAGAAGAGTGGATGGAGTTGATCGGATCGAGTCGGGAACCCCTCGTTTGTGATCGATCGAAGCTCCGGCCGGCGGCGATGATGTGGATGGAATACCGCCGGCGGTGAAGGTAGAGAAGATGGGTTGAAACGGGAACCCCTCGTCTGCAAACGCCTCTCCCCGATTGCCCTCGCCTGTGGAGAAGATGGATTCGAGAGGATGTCGTGCCCTAGCTGTGTGTATCCCTTTTGTTTGGCTCAGCAATTTGGTTCGGTCAAGCCTGAGTTCGGTCCAGCAGCTCACAGCTCAGCTTGAGTTCAGCCCACTAGAGTTCAGTCCAGCTTGAGTTCAACTTTGATCTTGGTTCAGCTTTAGTTCAGTCATGGGTTCAGTTAACCCAGCTCAGCCCAACAGCACAGCAGTTGGGTTCAGTCAGTTTCAGCAAATGGGTTCGATCAGCCAAGCTAGCTCTTGTGTGCAGCCTAGCAACTAGGTTCGGTCCAACAGATCAGGTTTCAGCCCAGTTCTGGTCCAGCAGATTGAGTCCAGTCAACCAAGCCAGAGTTCACAGCTCAGAAGAGAATTAGCAACGGACGGCTGAGATCGATTTGGCTTCATCCAACCGTCGAATCTCTTCAGATCTGAACCAAACTCCACATATCCCAATCAATGGTCCTGATTTACCTATCCCCAGCTCGGATTAACCAGATCAGTGGTGGATGGTCCAGATCTTCCCTTTTCTTGAATGGATGGTCTAGAACATCTTGAGCTCGATCCAACGATCAGATTACTTCTGATTTGGATGAAATTTTCAGATCTTGATCTATGGTCATGATTGATTCTATCTTGAACTCGGATTGACCAGAAGTTGACCGATGGCTCAGATCTAGCCGTTCTCTGGAATGGACGGCTCCTATTAATCCGATGCTTGATCCCTTTGATTTGGATCAAATGCTGACTCAAGTCTGACCCGATTTGATCTAGGTCCATGATCATTTGAAGCCTACAAAATGATATTCAAATTTAGTCCCAAAAAAATTATCGCAAACATACAAATATTTGAATTAAAAGCCAAAATAGAGGAAATACATGAAACCTAATACAATTGCAAACTTAAGCATATAAAATGTGGATCAAACAGGGATTTTAGAGCCTAAAATAATCAATAAAATGGTGATTATCAGATACCCAGAGACTCAATGAACTCGGTCAGGACGTGGCAAAAAGGCATGTAAATTTTCCCATTGACACTATGGGAGAAATGACAAATGGATGTAAATACATGCAGGGAGACATCAATATCTAATCTCCTCTCCAGGGCATACATCATCACCAAGTGGGGCAGTCTAATCCTAGCCCACCCCTTGGTGACGATGGGCAAGATACACTCTAAGACAATCTTATATAAAACATGACTGAAGGGACTCATAGATTTGGCATCAAATATGCGCTTTGTGTCATGGCGATGCCTCCTAAAGTAGTACATATGGATTTGATCAATGGTAGCCCCAGGAAAGGTAAATGGCTCAATAACTGTAGGAAAATATATGGATGCATTGTTTGATGCCCTACATCCTAAAAATGCAGCTAATGTAGTGACGGAAAAAGGAATGATGACGCATGCGACCATGGACTCATAGAGGCTATTATCAGGGTCAATGCAAGTTAGGTTGGCGTAAAACTCTTTACATAAGTCCAGGTTTATATCTTATTGACAATATACTAATTTCTCTAGCCCAAAGTGTGTAATCATCTCGGCTATTTGGGGGATTTTTCTTGAAAGAATGCCTTATTTAAATACCGACAACTCATTAGTACAAACTCATTTTCATCAAACCTCTTCCTACATTCAATAGACCGGAACCTAGACTCTCCCGATTGTCGCTGATCTTGTCGTGAGGATCCCTCACCTCTTGGTCGCTTAGAAGCCAAACTACAATGAGACAAACACATGCATGTATACCAAACCACCCCCATAAAGAAAAACAAACAAAGAAAACATGAAAAAATCGTCACATTAGTTCCAAATCATAGTTTAAATGAAAACAAATTGACCTATTCAAATTCGTACCTCTCTCCCATACGTTTCATGATGGTAATGAGAGATTTAGACTTGGAAAGAGAGGTCTCACAACCCTAGGTTGTAGATCCAAGCTAGGAGAGGGCTAGAGAGGAGTTTCTACGACCTTGGGGGGCTTTAGGACGGGAGAGGAGATCGGGAAGAGGAGTAATCGCAGGGGGGGTGGCACTCAAAACCCTAGGTTTTGTCCACCCCGTGCGGTCTGACCCTTTTAAGATCACGCAGACCAGGGTAGTCGACTACGAAAATACACAGAACGTTTCTCACTCTAGGACCAGTCGACTGCCCTTGGAGCAGTCACCTGGTGCACCTTACAGAGCGTTTCTCACTCTAGTACCAGTCAACTGCCAATAGGGCAGTCGACTGATACTGAAAATTCAGTATTCCAGTCCTAATTTCAGAAATGTTTAAATAATTTCATAAATCTCCAAAAAAATCTAAAATTTTATGGAGAGATTTGTGGATCTTATGTCTACTTAGAAAAAATATGTTTTTAAATAAATCTACTTCGAATCCCAAGATTGGTACAAACTTCAAATTTCTCTAAATTGTGTCATTGAAACCTTGTCCAAAGATTCTAATTTCGCCCTCACCTTGATGCCTCTTCCCATACTCATTCATAATACCTTAATAGCATCAAGTTATATGGCACTTACACATTAAAACCAATTTCTCTCAATTATAATCACATTTTCTTCCTTATAATGTGTCAATTCCCTAGGATTAAGACTCACCTTAGTCTTTCAACTCCTTTGGCACATTCCATACTCCTTCTAATCTCCTAGGAGAAAACCTCTTGAGATCCCATTTTGGCTTCTAGGGCTCACCCTTGAGCTCCTAGCCCTAATTACCTCCCTAGGTAACTTATCCACAAATACAAGACCACATCGGTGTCCCTCCGGTGCTTCTTGACCTTCCACTAATACTCTCTTAACTCTATATACCTTTTTCTTGGTCACATTCTTTGCCTTTCCTTTAAATGGCTTTTCTTTGTCATTTTTGACATTTTCTTTACCATAAACATAAGACATCCTTGAATATGACATTTTACTAATTTTTGACCCCCTAGAGTGGTATCCCAATCCCGGCCTACCATTTCTAAGAGGTTGATCATTTTGCATTATGCTTGACCTCTTGGACCCCCTAATGAATTTTTCTAGGTTCTTTTCCAGTTTATCAAGTTTTGCTTTCAAAACTTGATTTTCCTTTTCCAAATCCCTAACCTTAGTATCACTATGCATATTTTGACCATTCCTAGGTCTACCCATTTTCCTAGGCATGTGTCTCCTTTTCTTAGGGTTGATGCCTTGATCCTTAGTTCTAGAAATCCTAGTTTTATCACAAATCATAGATTTTTGAGCATTTTGGCACGCAATAGTATTTTTAGTTCTATCATGATACTTAAAGCTAAAATTACATCTAGGCAAGCAATTATTAACATTTCTAGCATTCATGGAAGCATTTGAAGCATAAGTAAAGTTAGGGATTACCTCTCTTACCCTTGTAGCTCCCTCTTGATGTGTGCTCCTTTTCTTCCTTTCTTCTTTCTCTCATCTTCTAAGGTGCTCCATCTTCTTGAGCTCTCCTTTCCTTGGACATTAAGTGTGGTAATGTCCTAGCTCCCTGCAAGTATAGCACCTAATGTGTTTCTTTTCTTTCCTTTCCCTACAACCCACATTAGATTTAAATTGAATGGGCTTTGGTTTAGAGAGTACCTCCTTCTTACCTAGTGGACACTTGTCCTTGTAGTATCCCTTTTTGTTGCATCCAAAGCATATAATATGTTCTTTTGATTTGGCTTTGGTGGAGGTTGGAGCTTTTTCTTGTTCTTGTATGGATGAGGGTCTCTCCTCCCCCTCAACTCTTGAATTTGACACTTCTTCTTCTTCTCTTGAGGAAGTTGATGATTTTTCACTTAATTGTGTCACCTCACTTGATGAGGTTGACACTTCTTCTTCCTCTTGGTCTTCTTGGACTCTTGAACTTATTTCTTCGGGCTCTTCTACTATTTGACCTTGTGTAGGGTTCTTATGAACTTCTTCCAATTTATTCCACAACTCATATGCATTTGTATATGTCCCTACACTACTCAAGACATTGTTAGGTAAAATATTAATCAACATATTGATTACCTTCTCATTTGCCCGAGATTGTTCTTGTTTCTCCTTAGTCCAATACCTAGGTCGGAGCTTCTTTCCATGTTTGTCCTTAGGGATTTCAAATGGTTCTTCTAACACCATTACGCATTCCCAATCCATGTCGAGCCACATCTTCATCCTTGCTCTCCAATAGGTAAAATCCTCATGGTCATATGTTGGTGGTGAGTTGATATCATCCCCTAGCTTATCCTCCATCATTTTCCCTCTAGGTTTCTTTACCCCCTTGGCGGTTAGTCCAATCAAGAGCGGTCAAAGTTCTGATACCACTTGTTGGATCGATTGCGTTGTTAGAGGGGGGTGAATAACAACTTTTGAACTCTTTCTTCCTACACGCACTATAAGAAAAATGCTTATTAACCACGGGCATTCACCGTTGTCGAAGGCGAAAATCACTGTTGTTAAAGGCCATGTTGTTAAAAGGGGTGGTCTACATCAACAGTTACAAACCGTTGTCGTTTATAGTAAATAGCAACAGTGTAGCAATGGTTTTTGTTAAATACCGAGTTTTAAGGGGGATAAATAAAAAAATTCAAAATATAAGGGTCTAGTTGAGAATAACGGAACTTGGAGGGCTTATTTGCAAAATGGCCAAAACTAATATAAAACCCAAAAACCTTCCTCTCCCGATTCAGTTTTTTTTCTCCTCCGTTTCTTTTCCCCGATGCCGACACCCCATGAACGCGGCAGTTTGCGACGGCGTTTCCACCCCTGCCCCGAGTGCCACCGGAGACTCCTCCTTCGTTTTCTTCATCCTCTTCAGTGCACACGGACAAGACACGAAGCCACTCTTCTTCCCTCTCTTGGACACGAAGGAAACTACCGTGCCCTAGCTTCTTCTGTTTTCTCTGGCACACACGAAGAGGTCGCACTAACCTTCTCCGTCTTCCTCCTTCTCCGACCGTGTTTGGCTCTCCTCGAGGCGAACCTTTGCGACGATCGTCTGCTCACGCCGAGAGCTCGATCTAGGGTTCAAGGGAGGATTGCGACGTTTGTTTTTCTATAGGCCACAGATTTTGTAAGATTTCGGAGCCGAGAAATTTATGTGTGTGTCGACAACTAGTAAGGATTGTATGAAATTAGATTTGTGATGTGGTAGTTGATGGGAATTAGGATTAATGTATTGTTCTTGCCGTGGGGTTCACAGTAGGTTTAGGAGTGGAGATGGATCGACTGCAAAGAGTATAATTGCACAAGTGGTGATTTGGAGAATAATATTGGAGGCTGATTATCACAAGTGGGCAGGTAATCTTTGCTACATATTTTCTAATGTCGCTCATTTTTTTTTGTTGGATTCTTGTGCTTAAGGTTAGTCATCGTGAAGCTGTACTAAATAGCCTTGGTGGTTGTTTTCTGCATTAGCACTAGATTGTCATTCATTCTTTAGACATTCCAGGATCAGTTGTTGCTAAGCAGTTCATCCATCTCTTCTCAGACCTTGGTTTGGATTAGTATTTATCAACCAGGCAGTAGACAAATTGAACCTGTGGTGACTAGCCCGGCCACACGGAAGTTTTCCACCGATCACCAGGATAAATCGGGAAGCGCTCGCGGTGGCAATCTAAAAGCCTAGCGTCCCAGGGTTCGCGCCCCATTTGGAGGAAAAATTTCTGCAAAATGCGACGTAGCTGGGGATCGAACCACGGATACCTGGGTTAACAACTAGTTACCTTACCGCTGCACCATAGCCACGGATGCCTTGGTTTGGATTAGTAGGTGTTTAGTTTGGAGTTGAATTTGATTTGGATCACTAAAAGGAAATGTTTGCTTGGACTTGGTGGTAGTTCTTTAGGTTAGTTTGGAAAGTTGACTTAATAACCTAATTATCTAAAGTTAAGTTAAGAAGGAACCAATTGTTATTTATGAGTTGGTTAATTAAATAGGTATTACAGTTAAGATTTATCCTAAGCAGATATAATATTTCGTTTAGCTAATTTATTAATTCTATAAATAGCTAAACGATGTCATTGATACAAGACCTTGACTTTGGACTCGTTCAGTTGATCGTGGAAGGTTCTCTATGTTCACGAACTTCTATAATAAAGGCGGGTACTTCTCCTTTATACTCGAGTAGTTTTCTTTACCTTAAAAGCATGACTATATTATGTCTGATAGGTTGCTTGACCTTGTTCTTTGTCGTTTGTTATTTAAACATCGCCATTGAGACTTAATCTTCGTTGATCTTCGAGTATTCTCAAATTCGTATCTGCACAGTCCTCTATTGGTTTTCTGTTCTATAAAGTGTCGCTTGTACGCGAGTACTTAGAAGTCCATTAAACACAGATAGGTTTATTTGGCATTAGAAATACCCTACCTAGTAGTGTAGGTGCATAATCGTTGGTTTTCGATATCCAGATGGTTGTATTGATGCATCGTATACTGGTCGGATTTTGTTGCAACGTTGTTTCTTCGGTTGTTTGTGCATCGTATAGCATGCACCATACTTGCATGTTGCATACTAACGACTGTTGGGCTTACATTTGATTAAGCCATCGTTAGACATATTATTGCTTGATTCACTCAACCACTTGTTGTCGTGGTAGATATTAGAGTGCGAGCATCTATCCTGTTATGCCAAACAGTGACACCCTCACCGTTGTTTTAGAGGGATATTAGAGCCGTTGGTGGCTCACCCTCACCGTTGTTTTTTTATCGAGGGATATTGTAGCTGTGATAGCTCCCCCTAGGTATAGGGGTCTGGAGTGTGGGCTCCCCAGCATCCTGTCCACTCAACCAAACCTTCTGTGGTATTTATATGTTGGAGTGCGTACAGTTGTCACAACCCTACCCACTCGGTCACACAGATGTGATGTGTTGACGGCTTGACTGACGTCAGGGGTGACACATGTCATTGCATCATATGCATACGTATTTCATTTATGCATTTTCCTGTGATTGTTGCATTTATATGAGCTATGGTTGTTGCACATGATTGACATACATGTATATCTTGGCTTTATTGTTATTGCGTCGTTTTACACCTGTTTAGTTGTTATTCGATTTTATACCATGTCGTATTATATTTGTTATGCATGATTAGGTAATCCTATAATTCTTATGGATTGTACACTGTTGATTTCTCTACTCCGTTATCCTTTATTATGTCATGCTTATTGTCTACTCATATACCCGCAGAGTCCGCCCGGACTCACCACCGTTACCTTCCATTTTTGTTTCAGGTATCAGGTAGACGTAGTTTGCTTGGAGCCAGGAGATGATCCAGTTGCCAATCACCGGAGTTGAGTTATTTTTCGATATTGGGTTTTGTTGTTTTATTTCGGTATGGAGTTCAGTTTTTCAAATTTTATTTGTTTATCGGTTAAGCGGATGGGTTTTGTTATTATTGTTTCGGAGACATTTGAGTTCTCTTTTGAGTTATGGTTTTCTTTCATAATTAAGGTGGCTGAGCCACCTATTATCTTTTATTCTAATATAAACTGCGTGGTTGTGTTTACTTCTATATATGTGATGCTAGCCGCATGTGGCTAAGCTAGTGGTGGTGAGATATATGTATTATTGTCCCATATTGTCCACCGTACAGGGGAGATGCTGCCCGATTTTCGAGGAAGCATGTGCCTCTGGGGGCGTGACAATTTTTGGTATCAGAGCCAAGTTTGCGACTTCCTTTGGGATCTGTGAATTTTTATGATGTTGTTTTTGGTGCATCTGTTCGACCATGTTTTGCGATGTTTTGGTGTCTGTGAGTTTATGGAGTAGTTTTATGAGGTCAAACTGTATGTTACAGATTTGTTTATTTTTGTGGAGTTTTTTTCTTGAGAATTGACGAAGTTGTTTTGTTTTACGAGGACTATCGGTATTTTATAGATTTGGTTGTATTTTTGCGGAATCATTTTCTCGGTATGGTTGTGTTTTGGGACTTGGCAGCGACGAGATCTCTCCCGGCAAACAAGAAGTAAGTTGGTTTTAAATTTGGATAAAATATCTAAATAATGTATGTTGGTTTTGTTAACAGATATGCCTCGTCGTATTGAGTTATCTCCACCCTGTGCTCGTGGTTGTGGACGACGATCACGGGGGAGTTTCATCTGTGGTCGTCTTTAGTGCCTAGTTTTGTGACTACTATCAGAAGTGAGCTCTTATCAAAGCTTACTTAAAACACCTTATAATCTAGCATTTTAAGATTAATATTTCCAAAATTTTGGTTGTTTAGTTTGTGTTTTTGTGTTTTCTGTTGATCAAGTAGGCTCTGTTTTATATTTCTGGGATCCAAATACCTTACTTCCTCGTACTGCTGTTGATGCATTAATAGCTAGTGCAGTTTTTATCAACATATCTCTACTAAGGTACAATCAGAAAATAATGTGATAGCAAACAAAATATCTTGCAAGTCAAAAATATCTGACCTGCTCAATGATAGAAGTAGCAAGAAAATTAAGACAAGCATAGTTCTGATTTCTGAAAACTGAAGAAACGAGTGCTTTAATGAACGAAGTGATGTGTGAGTCTCGGAAATTCTACCTTCACAGAATTGAAAGGAAAAAAAATTATAGGTATCTGATTACTGTGCAATGAATAAGGACATTTTATTCGAGATGATAAAAAGAAACACTTTAAGATTGTCATTGGTTAACTGCTAGCGGTGTATATATGGAAGTGCAGAGTTATTTCCTTGTTGCTACAAGCGTACCGCATTATGCTTCTGGTTCTGACAGAAGCTGCTTTAAGGTTTAGTAGTTATGGATAGAAGTAACTGTAACCCTGCAAACAAGGTAAATGATAGTGCAAGAAATTAAAGGCATATCAAGATCAATGTAGGAAATTATCTACTGACATAGCTTATATTTCGAACTAACATCTGATTCAATGCTTTTTCCCAAGGACTGATCTAGGATAGTCATGATCTATTGTTGTTAACCGACCGGCATCTTTCATTAGAAAGCCGACTGGCATGGCCACAACAATGTGGTCTTCAGAACAGTTTTGACTGTGCCTTAGAGTTTTGCAGACACATTAATACCTAAATCTTCTGTCAACTAATTAGAAAACCTTTAACATTATAGCTCTTAGTATAGACAATTGTTACTTGTAGGAATCAGGTCATAATAACAATCTTCTATCATTGTCTTTTTGGATATTAGTATCGTCCAGGTACTTAAATCATTCTTGGATAGAGCTCAGTGAGTTTAATTTTGTTGCACTTCATTGTAGGGACAAGTATTAAAATGCTGTTTTCTTGATACAAAATATAGAACATGTAAACTATGTTGTGATGGTATGGACATACTCAAAAGTCAAAAGTGTAATATATTCTACAATTAGAAGAATTGAACCAATTAGGATGGAAGGTACAAGAGGTGGAGGAAGATCTAAGAAAATATTAGTTGATAAAAAAATATTAAATTAATTTGAAATTACTAATGATAATATAGGGATAAAATTCATGAAGACATCAACTAATCATAATTTTTTTTTTCTTCTCATGCATGAAGGTAAATAAGTAATAGAGGAATTATCACAAACAAGAATATTATTACATGATTATCTATCTCTTCACATCTTTTTATTTTCCACTTCCTTGTCTTTTATGCCATTATTCCATATCTGAAGCTTCAACAATATTTTTTGTGTGAAGGAAATCTTTGTCAGTATAAGTCATAGACAAATTATCTCAAACAAGAATCTTCTGATTGCACATATTTATCCCTTCTAATTTTGCACTTTGTCATCTTATGCTACTATCCCAAGTTATGAACACAGATATGGGCTATTTAATCTGGTATTATCCTCAAAACAGTTATGGACCTAGTAATGTTTTAATAAATTTATATGTTTTGTGTTATTGATATAGGTATCTTCTACTACTTCAATTCCTTTCTGATAAACGAAAATGTTGCTTTGTTGACTTAGGTTTATCCCTGAAAGAAAGTAAACTTCTTTCATATAGAAAGGATATAATTGGAACCAACAACGCTTGCAATATTCAAGGAGGGGGCAATAGTCTCAATGCTTAGTCATGTTTATTTTAAGGGTCTGGATTTTCATATGTATGGAGGTACAAGTCGCCATATATTGTCAATACACACTAAAGTAAGATAGGTTTGCATTCCCATCGGGAAAAAAACAGAGAGATCAGTCTGAGGAAAATGCCATTTTTAGCCTTCTTGATGAATTTCACAAGAGAAGTATCATGCAAAACATCACCACAAGTTGGTTTGTCAAAATTAGGGAATAAGATATTGTATTTATGCTATTATTGATTTATAAAAAGGAAATTTCCCAAAATTTAAGACTCGAGGTTACCATCTTAACTAAATATCAGGTTGGTTAGATTGGATGAACTAAATGGATCGTTAGATTAGGCTGATCAAGCATGCCAACTGAATTAAGTTAATAAAAAGGGTTAGCTAGATCAATTTCACCAATGCATGAAAACATACAATCGGTTAAAAATATAATTGTAAAAGACAAGATTTGTAATCAGTAACCAGTGCTTGGAATGAGCAAACTGGGTGGATTAGCGAATCAAACAAATAGGTCATGCTCACCATACATATTGATCAAACTTGTCTTTTTAGTCAACTGATTGACATGTGACTTCATAAATTGGAAAGTTACTTATCTCTCCATTGAACCGGTTGACTAACTATAGTTCACTTGCGACCAAACTAGTAGAATCCTATTTTGAATAGGTTGATGTTGTAGGATAGTTTCGTTGTTCCATTGTGGGAAAAAGATATATACTGAACTCTTCAGATTGGAATTCTTGCCATAAGATCTCATTGTGGCAGATTTGTGATAAGGAAGCAGTTTGCTATCTTGGTGAGGTTTTACTAGGTTTGTTGTGGTGGACATGGGTTGATGGGAACTTGATTCTTGGAAGAATTGAGTTTGGTTAATCATATTTTGAATTAGGAGTTTAACCTAATTATGATGATTAGGTTAGGAAGTAACACATTGTTACTTAAATTTTACTTAAGTAGGTGGTATGATTAGGATTTATTTTAGTTATTAGTTATGTGTAGATCAGTTGTGACCAACATATTAGTTTTCAGTTTACCAACCTCAGCAGATGGTCGAAGCTACAAGTTATCAGACTCAGCGAACGGTGGGAGCTCCAGCACCTCAGACTATGCAGCCAGCAACAATTCAGATGGTTCAGCCACTGCCTATTCAGATGATGCCACCATCAGTTCCAGAGATGGACCGGGTTTACACTGTCACCAGAGAGAAGACACCGCAGGTCGATGGATCGATTTACTGAGATATTAAAGAGCTTTAGGATATCTACGTGTAGGTCACTACTTGTAACTGAGTGGCTACCGTTAGAGAGATGTTGGACACTTCCTAATATGGTAGATAACGCATTTGACTCGCAATCAGGGTTGAGGTTGACCATGAGAGACGCAGACCTTTAGAGTTCTTCGTGAGTGATCATGTAGTTTTACGAGTGCCACCCACGAAAGGGGTGAAGAGGTTTGGGTTGCGAGGTAAGCTAGCTCCCCACTACATTGCACCTTTCTAGATTGTGGAGCAGATTAGAGCCGTCGCTTATCGTCTAGCATTACCACCGTCACTGGCTGGAGTTCACGACGTGTTTCATGTTTCCATGTTGAGGAAATATGTACCAGATCCAACATATGTGTTGTCGGAGGTGTCGGTCACACTTCAGCCAGACGCGACTTATGAGGAGGTGCCTATGCGGATTCTGGACCGCAAAGAGCATCGATTGAGGAACAAGACAGTTCGTTTAGTCAAAGTTGGTTGGCAGCACCACTCTGATGAGGAAGCTACTTGGGAGCTCGAGGATACGATCAGAGCTCACTACCCTTATCTATTTACCTGAAGTGCGTATAGTTGAGTTGAGTTGCATTTCGTATTTATATTATAGTTGTTGATACATGTTGCGGTTGACTAGTAGTTGAGGCTCACTAGCTAAATTTGGGGATCAAATTTTTGTTAGTTGGGGAGAATGTTAAATACCGAGTTTTAAGGGGACTAAATAAAAAAAATTCAAAATATAAGGGTCCAGTTGTGAATAACGGAACTCGAAGGGCTTATTTGCAAATGGCCAAAACTAATATAAAACCCAAAAACCTTCCTCTCCTGATTCAGTTTTTTTTTCTCCTCCATTTCTTTTCCCCGATGTCGACACCCCACGAACGCGGCGGTTTGCGACGGCGTTTCCTCCCCTGCGCCGAGTGCCACCGGAGACTCCTCCTTCGTTTTCTTCATCCTCTTCAGTGCACACGGACGAGACACAAAGCCACTCTTCTTCCCTCTCTTGGGAACGAAGGAAACTGCCGTGCCCTAGCTTCTTCTTTTTTCTCTGGCACGCACTAAGAGGTCGCACTAACCTTCTCCGTCTTCCTCCTTCTCCGACCGTGTTTGGCTCTCCTCGAGGCAAACCTTTGTGACGATCGTCTGCTCACGCCGAGAGCTCGATCTAGGGTTCAAGGGAGGGTTGCGACGTTTGTTTTTCTATAGGCCATAGATTTTGTCAAATTTCGGAGCCGAGAAATTTGTGTGTGTGCCGACAACTGGTAAGGATTGTATCAAATTGGATTTGTGATGTGGTAGTTGATGGGAATTAGGTTTAATGTATTGTTCTTGCCGTAGGGGTTCACAGTAGGTTTAGGAGTGGAGATGGATCGACTGCGAAGAGTATAATTGCACAAGTGGTGATTCGGAGAATAATATTGAAGGCTGATTATCACAAGTGGGCAGGTAATCTTTGCTACATATTTTCTAATGTCGCTCATTCTTTTGTTGGATTCTTGTGCTTAAGGTTAGTCATCGTGAAGCTGTACTAAATAGCCTTGGTGGTTGTTTTCTGCATTAGCACTAGATTGTCATTCATTCTTTAGACATTCCAGGATCAGTTGTTGCTAAGCAGTTCATCCATCTCTTCTCAGACCTTGGTTTGGATTAGTAGGTGTTTAGTTTGGAGTTGAATTTGATTTGGATCACTAAAAGGAAATGCTTGCTTTGACTTGGTGGTAGTTCTTTAGGTTAGTTTGGAAAGTTGACATAATAACCTAATTGTCATAAAGTTAAGTTAAGAAGGAACCAATTGTTATTTATGAGTTGGTTAATTAAATAGGTATTACAGTTAAGATTTATCCTAAGCAGATATAATATTTCGTTTAGCTATTTTATTAATTCTATAAATAGCTAAACGATGCCATTGATACAGGACCTTGACTTTGGACTCGTTCAGTTGATCGTGGAAGGTTCTCTACGTTCACGAACTTCTATAATAAAGGCGGGTATTTCTCCTTTGTACTCGAGTAGTTTTCTTTACCTTAAAAGCATGACTATATTATGTCTGATAGGTTGCTTGACCTTGTTCTTTGTCGTTTGTTATTTAAACATTGCCGTTGAGACTTATTCTTCGTTGATCTTCGAGTTTTCCCAAATTCGTATCTGCACAGTCCTCTATTGGTTTTCTGTTCTATAAAGTGTCGCTTGTACACGAGTACATGGAAGTCCATTAAGCACAGATAGGTTTATTTGGCATTAGAAATACCCTACTTAGTAGTGTAGGTGCATAATCGTTGGTTTTCGATTTCCGGATGGTTGTATTGATGCATCGTATACTGGTTGGATTTTGTTGCGTCGTTGTTTCTTCGGTTGTTTGTGCATCGTATAGCATGCACCATACTTGCACGTTGCATACTAACGACTGTTGGGCTTACATTTGGTTAAGCCGTCGTTAGACATATTGTTGCTCGATTCACTCAACCACTTGTTGTCGTGGTAGATATTAGAGTGCGAGCATCTGTCCTGTTATACCAAACAGTGACACCCTCACCGTTGTTTTAGAGGGATATTAGAGTCGTTGGTGGCTCACCCTCACCATTGTTTCTTTTCGAGGTTTATTGTAGCTGTGATAGCTCCCCCTAGGTATAGCGGTCTGGAGTGTGGGCTCCCCAGCATCCTGTCCACTCAACCACGCCTTCTGTGGTATTTATATGTTGGAGTGCGTACAGTTGTCACAGCTCTACCCACTCGGTCACACAGATGTGATGTGTTGACGGCTTGACTGGCATCAGGGGTGACACATGTCATTGCATCATGTGCATACGTATTTCGTTTATGCATTTTCCTGTGATTGTTGCATTTATATGAGCTATGGTTGTTGCACATGATTGACATGCATGTATATCTTGGCTTTATTGTTATTGCGTCGTTTTACACCTGTTTAGTTGTTATTCAGTTTTATACCATGTCGTATTATATTTGTTATGCATGATTAGGTAATCATATAATTCTTTTGTACTGTACACTGTTGATTTCTCCACTCCGTTATCCTTTATTATGTCATGCTTATTGTCTACTCATACACCCGCAGAATCCGCCCGGACTCACCACCGCTACCTTCCATTTTTGTTTCAGGTAGCAGGTAGACGTAGTTTGCTTGGAGCCAGGAGATGATCCAGTCGTCAGTCCCCGGAGTTGAGTTATTTTTTGAAATTGGGTTTCGTTGTTTTATTTCGGTATGGAGTTCAGTTTTTCACATTTTATTTGTTTATCGGTTAAGCGGACGGGTTTTGTTATTATTGTTTCGGAGGCATTTGAGTTCTCTTTTGAGTTATGGTTTCTTTCATAATTAAGTTGGCTGAGTCACCCATTATCTTTTATTCTAATATAAACTGCGTGGTTGTGTTTACTTCTATATATGTGATGCTAGCCGCATGTGGCTAAGCTAGTGGTGGTGAGATATATGTATTATTGTCCCATATTGTCCGCCGTACAGGGGAGATGTTGCCCGATTTTCGAGGAAGCATGTGCCTCTGGGGGCGTGACAAACTAATATAAAACCCAAAAACCTTCCTCTCCCGATTCAGTTTTTTTAGCCCCCTTAAAACTCGGTATTTAACAGTTTTTCACCGTTGTATTATAATGTGATCAACATCAGGTTAACAATAGTATTAAACCGTTGTTTGTGTGTGATTTAAATAATAATTTAACAATAAATAAAAATCGTTGTCTTTTGGTTGAGGCAGCCAACAATTTACAGCAATTACCATTTAAAAAATAAATTATTTAAATAATTAAACAATATTGAGCAAACACACTTCAAACTATCATACATCAAAATATCATCAAATATCATACATCATACTATCCAAATATCATACATCAAGATATCTCCGGTATTAGTCCAAACTGTGATAACATTATCAAAATATCATATACGTCAAGAACCAAAAACTGAGATAAACATCATCAAAATTAGTCCAAATATCATCAAAATTTCACCAATAGCTTCATCCAAGTGCAGTCAACCAGATGAAGACAGCCGCGCCCCTTAGCTTTGCACCATAAGCTGATTCCTTCCCTTGGATATGAATTGTCACAACAAATAGAAATATAAAATGAGCATTCACAACTAAAAATAGTAAAACAAAAGATTCTAGAAGATAATTATGATACAACTATATTATAGTACGACAAAGATGCAATGTTGTCATCTGAAATTGGTCTGAAATAAAACAATCAACCAGCTGAGTTCTTTTGTAAAACACTTACAGCAAGTGATACAATCGGCATGCATTGTATCACTTATCGACATGCATTGAGATAAGCTGTCAAAATCTCTATTTAGTTTGCAACATCTTGTCAACGATATGGCTAAAGCTTCTAGAATTGATTCATACCTTATCGACATGCATTGAGATAAGCTATCACAATCATTTTTGCTCACAGCACAATGGTGATCAATCGATGCAAGATTCAGAATGTGGGAGGACATTTCTGGATTGTCTACAAGGCTTCTTTTAATATATCCCCAGTAGCTTCAGATTTTTCTGCAGCTTAACAAAAAGATCATACAAATGCATTCAAGTTTTGTTAGTTTCATTGGCAGGTCGAAAGTAGTGGAAGAAAATGCAAGATGTGGGTGTTGTATCAACAACAAAGTAATTCCTCAGCCACTAAAAGATCCCTCACTTGTTCATTGTAAATTTCAATCATTTGAACGCTCAATTGATATGAGATAATACCTTGTCTTGATTGTGATATATGGAATAAGTCATCTAATGCTCGATAGTTTACACCCATTGTACTTTCTGACTTTATATCTAGACCACTCTGAGATGCAAAAAATGAGCAATGTGAATTATACCTTTCAAGATAAGCGCCAAGAAGAATAGTATCTATGAAGGAATTACCTCAAGCATATCCTGGTTAAAGAAAGGATTTTTTTTCTATCAATATGTAATGGCTTGTCTGTATAATCAAGTAATAGAACAACAGTATCCAGCCACAGATAAATGGTTACTGGTTGAATAAAGAACCAAAGCAAACTTGCTAACCTCAACGGTATTACGGGGCACATGCAAGCCTATGAACTAACGGTATGAACCAATGGTGTATTAGTTCAAATGGTGTCTATGATGTATAAACCAGGGGCACATGCATGCCTATGAACTACCAAGGGGGAAAAACAGTTGACCCCTACAAACCTGATTCCTAGATCGAGCCACTTCATCTTTTGATACTTGAAATGCAAGCCTCCGAATCTCTTCCATCAAGACATTTGATAAATCATATAAGCAACTTGGCTGCAACAGTAGAATTTAGAGTCACAAGAAAAATAATTTATCGTGGTAATTAAAAAAATGCTATATTGTGTAGAGTTTCTAGGACATTGAGAATTTCTAATGTAATATACAAAATAGCAATTCACATAAACATGAACAAAAACAAAAAAAGAGGCACACCACAATAACATATATCAGAAAGGCATCCTTACCACAATGTTTTGACGAACTTTGTACAACACACAAAAGATGTTAACAAACGATTCAATGAAATTGATTGATAGAATGATCAGAACAAAGCATTAGAACAAAGCATCAAAATTTACCATTTATCATATTCCAAGGAGACATTGCAAGTCAAGATATAGCAATTTTTTGCCCTCCGCTTCATATCAGGATGTCGAGATCCATGACCAAGGACAAGACCTTCAACCTTCAAAAGTAGCAACAATGAGTCAGACTACTAAAGTGAAGCAATTAATTAAAAGCAATCCCTCAGTATAGAGAATCATCAATTCTTGTGTGCCCCTAAGTAGGTAAAACCATCAACGACCAAGAGATAAATGCAACAGGAGTACCCATGTAAAGATGCTACTTGCCCCTTATAATCTGACCAAAGAACTAGCAGATCTTATAATCTGACCAATGTCATTGCTTTTTTCCCAACAACCCAATAAACTCTAAATTACCATGAGAGGGATAGAACTAGGTTCTGTCCAAGATGAACATTTAAACGTTACCACAAAGTGTGCCAAAGGCATTTCATTATCTTCTGCTCGAACCTGTGATATATCAAATCAGATGGCATCAAATGATCCCAAAACATATTTGGCACAAAAGGAAGGTTTCAATTAAACTTCTTCTATATCTATCAAGGACCATTTGGATTTCTACCAACACCTATTAGACTTTTCTATTTACCAAGTAGCTCTTAAATTTCTATCAAGTACCTTTTGAATGTTTCCATCTGCCAAGTAAAGTGTGGACTTCTTCATTTGTAATCTCTTGGACTTTTCCTTCTATCAAGTACCTTTTGGACTCCCCCTGCCAAGTATCAAGTTAGCCATAACCTACTTGAAATTTTACATTCGGTAAGTATTCAATCAACTTTGACATACAAAAAGTGTATCAAATGACCACTTGCTCGACTTGCAACTTGGTAGCCCCCCTTTACTTTGCTTTCAACCAACCATAAGCTTAAGTAAAGGTTCAAGATTTGAACCAGTCGAAGGCATATAACACAAGAGTCCATCTCACAATCAAATGCTTCACAACCGTTAAGCCTTAGCTAGCTCAATCACTAGTCTAACTACTGTTAATTCTACATACATCCTCATGTGTATTAAATCTACAAGTTCCGTGAGCTCCAGTTGGCCAAGGCCTTCAATTCTCGAGCATACATCCTCATGTGTATTATCCAACTACTGTTAATCCACCTATAAAAATATAAAACACAACTAGCTTAAATATTATTGCCAGCATATCAAAACAACTTGGTCTAACTCAACCACAAAGTAGAATTCATTTCCACAACAATAATTCTAGAATTAAACATGTGGATGCAATACCTCTATCATTACGATCATTTGGGCTTTCTCCAATCACGTCTTTCACATAAGTGTCCCTGTCTCATTTCATAAATCAAAAACTGAGTTCAAAGATGTAGAAAAGGAGGAGCTACAGTAAATTACGTAACTTCAAAGATTTATACCACAATTCAATAGGGGGAATTTTTCATAGACAGTAGAAGGATCAGTGCAAAGAGCCTTCACCCTATTATACACAGAAAGGTTTTTACGCCGCACCTCCCCCAACACCACCGACAGCACCACCACATCATCTATCTTCGGGTTCTCCAGTAAATCAATCTGCAAATTTGCTCCAAAATCAACAAGGCGAGGCCACGGCGGGGCGTTGAACGCAGAGGAGGGCATCGAAGGAAACCTGATTGAGAACAACATTAGTGTCGACTATCAAGATGGTAGGCGTCGAGGCGCTGAGGTGCGCGGCGGAGGTGTCGCAGACCTCGCAGGACGTGACCCCACAGTAGATTTCATCCCTCAAATAGTGTTCCCTCACAACTTGAGCAACGGAGACCTAAGAAGAACGGAGAAGAGAAAGAGGAGTAGGACTAGGGAAGTAAAGGGAACCTTGATCACGCGGCTTTGCTTCGTTTTCTTTGTAGACGATTTGCTCTGCAACATCTCCAAAGCTTTGTGATCCGAGCAAAGATGCGAACAGCAAAGTGACAGGAGTTGAGTTAGGTTACGGAAATTTATAGCGAGTTCCAGCACAAGAGGAGGAAGAAGGGGCGTGGTGGGGGCTAGTTCGCGCGAGGAGAAGTTTGAGGTGTCTTGTTTGTGTGCGGCGAAAAAGAAGAAGAAGAACGAGAAGAAGGAAAAGATGGCAAGGAAGTTTGAGGTGTGTTAGGGTTCGGCGTTGTCGCTCGTTGTGGCGAATGAAGAGAATGAACTAAGCGGAGGTTCTCATTACTCGTTAAACGGCGGGCATTTTCATTTTCATTTTCGTGCTCGTCGCTCGCTGTTGTGTATTACTACGTAAGCAACACCAAACAACAACGGTTATTTAAAATCAGTTGTCGTAACCAACCAAATAGACATCGGTTTTTAAAAAACCGTTGTCATTGCCATACATAAGACAACGATTTTTTAACAACCGTTGTCTTTTTCCGTAAAAAACTTTTCAACATCAACGGTTTTTGAAAAAATCGTTGTTAAATAAAAAAAGACAACGATTTTTTTAAAAACCGTTGTCTATTGGGTGTTGTTGAATCCAAAATTTCTTGTAGTGACGGTTAGTTGCGCAAGCAGAATATACTATAATAAAACTAAACTAAGCTAAAACAAGGAAGAAACTCACGATTTACGTGGTTCAGAGATAAACTCCTACTCCACGGCTGCCCGTAAGGTGGGCGATCCCTAATCCGTCGGTGGATGATTCCCCGGAGCACCTCCGGCTAGATTGCGTAGCTCCTTGTGGGTGGAGAAACCTCTCCACAAGATCTGGACACTACCTGAGATCACCAGGCTACTAACTCACTCTAACCAAGTAGGTTTCGCCAAGAGAAAGTAGCATGAAACGAGCTCCTTTAAATAGAGCTCGAGTCTGAAACAGCCGCTAGTCGACTGGTCCCACTCAGATTCGATCGTTATAGTACAACATTCGAATCCAGCAGCTGTTCCAGCCTGTTGGACCTTAGATGGCTAGAGAGGGGGGTGAATGTAGCCAGACACCGAAAGTTTAGCACATTGCGATTTTTCTGCACTTAGAGGTTTAGTAGCACAGCGGAAGCAAACAAAAACAGAGTATGCAGAATTGAAATCCTAAGCTAAGAACAAACACAAGAACACTATCAAGAGGGTTTACAAGGATCGGGAATAACTTGCCCCTACTTCTTGGCGTGCCCTTAAGGTGGGCGATCCCTTGATCGTCGGCAGATCAAGCCCCGGAAAATTCGGATAGTAAGCAACCTCCTTCTCGGTGGAGTAACCTCTCCACAGCGTTTCAAGATGATGAAGTATAAAGTACAAGAAACACAAGAAGGATCTTACTTAGCACTTAGAAACACAAGAACACAAGCAAACTTCTCTGAGCTCCACCCAACGCTGATCTCACGCAAGACTCTCCTCTTCGTGTCTTCTCGCTGATGGACTCAAGCTCCTTGTTTCTTCTTCCAAGTGCTCAAGGAACACAAGGTTGCTTCAAAGATCACAGTTGCTTTCTCAAGGTGATGGAACACCAGCTAGCACACGCACAATGTGGAGAACTTTGTTGTTGTTGAGACTTGTTTGCCACCCAGCACTTAAGTCTCCTCTGTTGATCCCAGGTCACAGCTATCTCACTGCAGCCTCCAGCTGCTCACCTGCAACATCCAGCCTACCACTGAGCTCTCCCTGGACTCCCTGAGCTTCCCTGAGCCAAGCTCCAGTCAACAACTCCAGTCAGCAGCTCCAGCCGTTGCAACCTGAGATGGCAATTGGACAAACCTGCTCCAAGGAAAGGCTTCCATTGACTCTCCTTGAGTGTTTGAATCCATCCCTGTCACCTGCACACTTAATCAGAGCATTAGCACAGAATATCAAGCATGGAATCAAGTATCAGAGATTAAGCGCAGAGAATCAGATGTGTTCAGAGCGCGATCAGAATGCCTGACAGCGCGTTTGAATTAAAGTGATCGGTCACCGGACCGATCAGAGAGCCTCCTGATTGGTCATCAGACCGATCAGGGTGGGTTCAGACTGATCAGGCTCCATCCTGATCGGTCCCCAATGCTCAATCAAAAATTGCGATTTCTCTTGGACCGATCACCAGACCGATCCACCACTTTGTAGGGTGATTTCTTAATTTCGCAGTCCAACACTCCTGATCGGTCACCAAACAGATCAGAGCATGCTCAGACCGATCAGGCTCCATCTTGATCGATCATAGTGAGGAAC
>JAGFNQ010001697.1:708285-759428 GCA_024364735.1 Boesenbergia rotunda | reverse complement strand
TTAGACTGCATCAACAGCTTCGTGGCAGTTTTGCTTCGCTTGCTTTGGTTTAGCCATCAACTGGGGCGCTCGTATCCATACGGGTGCATAGCCCCAGTGAGGCGCCTCACTCCATTGAGGCTCCTCAGCTGCAGAAAACCAGTCCTTCGATCCCTGCAACCAAGGTTAGTTCCAAAACAAAAAGAAGCAAACATGTTGGCCATTATTTACAGCCTAAGCTGTCTTGGTTTTGACTTTGGGTTTCCCAAATGGAACCTAGGTCGAACCGACGCCTACTGTTCCCTCGTACGGGTAATGCGTCCTCACCTACTCCTCTCAGGAGATTTTACCTTTTGCCAACCGGCTCCTCCGGTTGGACTTTTGACCAATCCATCTGACCAGGTCTTCATGCCCAGTCCGCGACCAGGACTTCTTGCCCAACTTTCGGTTAGATCTTCGGTGCCCAGCCCTTTGCCAGGACTTCTTGCCCAGCCCTCGACCAGGACTTCTTTGCCCAACTTCCGGTCAGGTCTTCTTGCCCAGTCCTTGACCAGGACTTCTTGCCCAGCCCTTTGCCAGGACTTCTTGCTTAGTGTACCTAGGACTTTTTCTGCACACTTAGTAAGCTTGTTAGATCACAATAACACCTTAACTTTTGAACCCTTTGTCATTATCAAAACACAGGTTTGACTTAGGTGCTTCCTGCACCAACAGTTTTATCATAAGTCAGACCGGTCCGCCGTTAGGTATGGTTTACTATGTTTTATGGTTATGATCGTCTTGCTTTTATGTTATGTCTTGATTTTGAGGCCAAAAGCCAAATATATACTGCGTGGTGTTGCATGGATATTTGTATGTATGCATAAATTGTCCATCGGACAGGGGAGTTGTTGTCCGATTTTATATTGGACCAGCGGCTCCCTGGGTCTTGGGGCGTGTCATCAGTGCGAGGTAGCTCGAATTCATCAAGGGTTCTCCATCCGAGTCGTCCAAGGAGGTTTCGTCCCAAGTTGCTTGCAGCACCTTCTTCTTCATTGTCCTCTTGGGTTGATCCTCCTTCTTGTATGAGCATTCGTGCTTGAAATGTCCCTTTTTATTGCAGCTAAAACATGTGATGTTGCTTTTGGGTTCTGTTGTGGATGACTTCATCACCTTTCGAATGTCCTTTTTGGAGAACTTTTTCTTCTTCCTGGAGTTCACCAGGTGTTCTTCATCATCTAAGTCTGAGTCGGACTCACTTTCAGATTCTTCCTGGGTTCTACTTCTTGACCTTGCTTCTTTTGAAGATCCTGCAACCAAAGCAATAATCTTCTCGGTTGTTTTGGCGTTAGTCTGTTCATGTAGCTCTAACTCATAAAATAATTTGTCAAGTTTTAATTTTGAAAGATTCCTCAAAATCTTGTAAGCATCTATAATAGATGCTCACAATGAATTTCTAAGAAAAGTATTTAGAGCGTACCTGATTATATCATGGTTCTCTGGTTGATGTCCTATTAGATGTAGCTCGTTCGTGATGTCCTTGATCTAGGTATGGAGTTGACTGGCTATTTTTCCATCTTGTATTTTAATTTTAAATAATTTATTTAACAGAAAGTCGTGTTTCGTTACCTTGGCATGTTGGTGCCTTCATGGAACTTGATCAGTTTATCCCAGAGTTCTTTGGCGCTTTTCGTTGGGCCAATTCGGTTCAGCTCCTCTTTTGCTAGGTCGCACTGCAAGGCGTTCTGGGCCTTGAACTCAATTTGCGCCTTCTTCTTCATCTCAATGTTCCACTTGTCCAGCTTTAGTGGAGCATTTTCTTCTCATCCATTGGTGGTGAGTATCCACTCAAGGCTACAAACCATTGGTCCATATCGGTCTTTAGGTAAACCTCCATTTTTCTTTTCTAATAAGGAAAATCTTCCCCATTGAACATAGGAGGGTGAGTTGTGTTGTAGCCTTCATCTTGAGCCATCAGATCTGTCACACAGAAAAGTAGAAAAGAAAAATTGTCAAGACTAAGTCTTGGATTAGTAATGTGTGAGGAGGTAAACAGTAAAAGTGACTCGAGTGGTGTCGCATCATCTTCGAGTAAATCAAAATGAAAAAAATGTCTAAAGATAGGTAATAAAACCAAATCTAGACTGTGCACGAAAAATTAAAAATCAAAAAAAATCCTGGCTCTTATGGTGGTTGCACCGACTCAGAGAGAATGAGACTCTGATACCACTTGTAGGACCATTGCACGTGAGGGGGAGGGGGGTGAATCACGTGACTTTAAAATTTATAAGTTCGCTTTTAGAAATAGAGTGAGAGTGCATGAGTAGTGGAAGTAAAGATAAAAAGCACAAAACTCGAACACAGATTAGTTTTACTTGCTTCGGAGCCTTCGATGACTCTTACTACAAAGCATAGGTCCCTTGGACCTTTCCGATGGGCAATACACTAATACCCTCTACCGATAAACTCCCGATAGAGTGATCAAGTATAAAAGATGAAGAAGTATAACAACCCTGATGGATCGAATAGGCGTGCTAGAGGGGGGAGTGAATAACACTTTCTCGGTTGAATCTCTACAATGTTGTTAGCGCAGCAGAAACAATAATATGCAAAGAAAATACAAGAACAATGCTAACAACAATACTGTACTTGGTATCCACCCATATGGGTGACTAATCCAAGGATCCACACACGAGCACCACTTCCACTATGAAAAATCTCCTTCAGGTGGAGAAACCTTGATAGTGGTGGTCTTCCTCATTACAAAATGTAGTAAAATGAGAGAGAGGAAGTTGAGAACACTTTTTAGACGAGCAGCACTTCATCGTAGTACGGAACCGTACCGCTCACGTGCAAAAAGGTCCTCCTTTTATAGGAGAACAGGACAAACTCGCAGTCTGTCCAGCCCCGCACCAGTCAACTGCCCCTGGGGCAGTCGACTGGCCTAGCATTAATTGCTAGCCAACGGCTAGTTTTCGGGGTATACCAGTCGACTGCCTCTGGGTCAGTCGATTGGTAGAAGGCTGAAAACCTTCTGTGAGTTTAGGCAGTCGACTGCCCTCTGGCCAGTCGACTGCCCTCTGGCCAGTCGACTGCCCACTCACTCCCATCCAATCTCCACATAGTCCTTCACGTATGCCTTCAGGTTCACTCCTTGGCTCGCCCCTTGAAGTCATCTTCCTCTGGCTCTCGTCCCTCGGATGCGCACACAAGCCTCCCTTGGCTTGCTTCCATACCACCCTTCACGTGTGCCCTTGAAGTCCACTTCCCGGCTTGCCCTTGGAGTCCTCCTCCCTCGGCTCTCGTCCCTCAGATATGTTCACCATGTGTGATTCTCCAAGTCCTACAAATTCAATCACACACATCAAATACAACATAACACTCTAATCTTAAACATATTCACACACACACATCAAAACCATGATCTTCCAATCATTTAAGGGTCGATTGCCTCAACAAACCCTATAGTTCCCTTTTGCAAATTAAGTACAAGTAAACATATAGTTTTTCATTACCAAACACCGTAGTATGATCTTTGTTGGCTCGTGTATTGGTGTCGATCTTCCGACAGCGGTTGGACATAGATATGTCGAAGTAGGCCACAACAGGAAGAAGAGGAAGCAGTATCATCGCAGCAAAGGCTTTGGCACCTTTTCAAAGTATATCTTCAGCTCTCTGAAGCAACATCCTTATAAAGGGCATCTGAGGCACCTCAATTCCCAATTGAGGCGCCTCAGATCAAGGAACTTCTATCCTCGATTTGAAGCCTCCAATCTCTCTTTTGATCCTCTAGAAGGCTCCTTAGATACTGAGTGTGGAGCCTCGGTTCCCAACTGAGGCACCTCAGATCTCATCTGAGGCGCCTCAGCTCGCTACAATCCTATCTTCAACACAAACTTCACAGAGCCGCCCTCATCCACCTAAGGTGCCTCCAGTCCAAGCTGAGGCGCCTTTGGTATTGTTCATCCGTGGGAACTTTTGTAGAAACACCCCTGTAAAACCATGTTAGTCCAAAAATCAAATATATCCTACAAAACAAGGTTAGTAAGCATATGATATAGACTAATTGACTTGAGTATTAAATAAACCCTGTCTTCCCAAAATTATGATCTAGTCAGAGGCCTCAACTTAGAAATCCGAAATGGTTCTAAGTTAGATCGTGCCTACAGTCCCAACTAGGACTCGTTGTTGGTGCAGGAAGCACCATATCGAACCTTGTTTTGATATTGGAAAAGGATTCAAAGTTAAGTACTATTTGAGATCTAACAATGTTCACTGAGTGTGCAGAAAGAAGTCCTAGCGAAGGACTGCTAGGTACCTAGCGAAGGGCTGATAGGAGTTAAAGACCTGGCGAAGGACTGCTGGGCACCTAGCGAAGGACTGCTAGGCATCAAATCCTGAAGACCTGGCGAAGGGCTGCTGGGCACCTGGTGAAGGGTTGCCAGGAGTCTAAGACCTGGCGAAGGACTGCTAGGCACCTGACGAAGGGCTGCTGGGAATCTAAGACCTGGCGAAGGACTGCTAGGCATCTGGCGAAGGACTGCTTGGTACCGAAGATCTAGCGAACGGCTGCTAGGCACCTGGCGAAGGACTGCTGGGCAAAAGTCCAACCGGAGGAGCCGGTTGGCAAAAGGTAAACTCTCCTAAGAGGAGTAGGTGAGGACGTGTTCCCCGTCAAGGGAACAGTAGGCGTCGGTTCGACCTAGGGTTCCATTTGGGAGACCCAAAGTCAGAACCAAGACAGCTAAGGCTATATAAACCTAATATTCTTGCTTTATTATGTTTGGTACTAACCCTGGATGCAGGACCGAAGGAACGAGTTTTTGCAGCTCAGAACGCCCCAAAGGAGAGGGGCAGCAGCTGGGCTAGGCGCCCGGGAGGTCCCGGGCGCCCAAGGTCAAAGCCAAACGAGAAGTTGAGCAAGAATTTCTTCGAAAGTTCACTGGGCCAGGCGCCCTCAAGCTCCCGGGCGCCCTCATGGTCCCGAGCGCCCTGGATGCCTCGGGCGCCCTGGGTCCAAGCCAACGAAGCGATCGAATTTAAGTCAGCCAAGAAGCCTGTTGAACAAGTCAAGCAGGGCGCCCCCTGTGTCCCGGGCGCCCCCGTCAAACTCTGAGCCCGATCCTGGAGGCATAAGGGCTGACTGAGTTTCGGATAGGGGTTTGTGGATCAAGAGGCACGTGGAGGGCGCCCCCAACGTCCAGGGCGCCCCCAGGTGCACTATAAAAGGGGTTCGACCCCCAAGGCTTCAGAACACACTTTTCCAACGTCACAACGCTCTTCGCTTATGCGCTCTGCTCTAGAAACTTCTGATCTCGAGGTTCTAGCGCCGACGACGACCCTACCCACCGAAGTATGATCCACACCAGGCGTCGGTAACGAAGAGTTAAATTATTCCTTTTACTGCAATACTACTGTATAATTCTCTGTAAAACTTTGCGCATTATAGAATTGCCCGCAGTAAATGATCAAGGACCGTGGGCCTTGGAGTAGGAGCCGATCGCGACTCCGAACCAAGTAAAAACAATTATGTTCCGTGTGTTTTTGTCTTAAATTTCCGCTACGCATTCTCTTTTCTAATCCGAAACGGTTTTACGATATTCACCCCCCCCCCCTCTATCGTATTCTCTCGATTCAACACTCATCCTCATCGGAGTTCGTTCATCCAGTGACTTACCTCACTTACCTTATGCAGCTTTACTCAGCTCCTTAACTCACCAGGACTTTTGCCAAGTCTCCACTAACTCAGACTTTTGCCAAGACTCCAACCACCTTGGACTTTCTGCCAGGACTCCACCACCCTAGACTTCGGCCAGTAGATAGCCCCGAGGACCCAATTGGACTTTTGTCAGGACTCCACCACCCTGGACTTCGGCCTGGTATCATGTCTTTGTTACGACCGATGGCATGGCTAGAGGGGGTGAATACCTTGGTCACCCCAAGTCATGATTCTCCCTACAAAGTTTGCACAAACGGAAGCTTAACTAAAATAACAATGCAAACACAATACCGTTTTACGTGGTTCTGAGATTTTTTTCTCCTACTCCATGGCATGTCCTTGAGGTGGACGATCCCTTGATCCTTCGGTGGATCATGCCCCGGCAATCTCCGGCTAAGTCATTCTCCTTATCGGTGGAGAACAACCTCTCACAACCTTTCTTCCTCCTTACAAGATGAATCTAGAGTTTGAGGAGGAAGATGAGCACAAAAGAGAAGATCTTACAAAGAAGAGCTAATCTTCTCTTAGACTTAAGCTGCTGCTTAAATAGTGGAGAGGGTTGTTTAAACAAACAGCCCAGCTCGCCTACTAGTCGACTGCCCCAAGGGCAGTCGACTGGTCCCCAACCAGTCGCTAGCCAACGGCTAGCCCAACGGCAAGTTTTTGAACTTGATCAGTCGGTTGGTCCAAGACCAGTCGACTGATCTTTCTATGAGGTTTGGCAGTCGACTGATCTTTCGACTGCCCAGAGTACATTCTCACTCACCCTCACTCCGAAAACCACCCTTCCCGTATGCCTTGAAGTCCACTCTCTTGGCTTGCCCCTTGAAGTTCTCTTCCTCCGGCTCTCGTCCCTCGGATGCACATACAAACTCACGGCTTGCCTCCATGCCATCCTTCGCGTATGCCCTTGAAGTCTACTTCCTTGGCTTGCCCTTGGAGTCCTCTTCCTTTGGCTCTTGTCCCTCAGATGTGTACTTCATGTGTGATTCACCAAGTCCTGCAAGACTCAACCACACATATTAAACCAACATGACACCCTAACTCAACCATATTGACACACACATCAAAACCCATGATCCACTTGATCATACTTGGGTCGATTGTGTTAGTGAGAGCCCTAGAGCCAATCATGTGATGGTTGTTGTATGGACTCATTGTATCATATTTCATATATATATATAAAGGCAATTGATTATGGTTATTATACTTACTTGTATTGGTGCCAAATAACTAAGTGTAATAACGTCCTTGGTAGTAGGTTCATATCTATATCAATCGATTGGTTGAATCGATAGTGAGATGATATAGAGAACACTACTCTTAATTATTCCTAGTCAAGTATTAACATTCAGGGACAATGTTAATGCATAGAGACTAGCATGTAGGTCAACACGATGACTTGATCTCACAAGTCATGGATATGAGATATCAAGTTGACACATGAGTATGCATTGGAGAATGTATACTGAATGACCCACCATGAGAAAGTATCATGGATCGTTATATGAGTGTCATATACTTTCTCATGTGACTATTAGTATGACTATTAGTCCTTAGACCTGAAGTCACCATAGTTCCCTACATAAGGAGTTATGTACTTTGGTTTCGTCAAACGTCACCCGTAACTGGGTGGACTATAAAGGCGATTACTGGGTATGTAACAAATTATGCGGAGGGATGTGAGTGATGTAGATGGGATTTATCCCTCCTATATGACGGGAGAGATATCATAGTCTTGATAGAGTGAGATCACTAAGTGCATGGCCATGCCCAAATAAGGCAATATGAGATATTGAGCTTATTTGATTATAGTGAGTCTACTTGGAGTTCAAGACACATAGATTGATTGGAGGATGACACGGTCTATGCTTCATAGAAGATCAATCTAGATATCGACGATAGAAGGACATTGTCACATATTATGAAAGTCATAATTAGTAGTCACATTGGTGATGTTGGATCTCAACATTCTTGTAACTTGGGTAGCAATGATGTGTTGCTAGATACCGCTCATTGCTTATGTTTCTAAGAGGTTAGAAGCATTGCCAACGTTACAAGAACCTATAGGGTCACACGCAAAGAACAAATAGATGGAGAAAAAAATGAAGTCAAGTTCGACTTGGCTAAATATGGAAAGTCCATAAAAGGCAAGTTTGACTTGACCCAAATCCAAATCAAGTTTGACTTGACTTGGTTCCACTTCAAGTTAGACTTGACATGGGAGAAGAAATGGAGTCAAGTTTGACTTGACTAAATATGGAAAGTCCATAAAAGGCAAGTTTGACTTGACCCAAATCCAAATTAAGTTTGACTTGACTTGGTTCCACTTCGAGTTAGACTTGACATGGGAGAAGAAATGGAGTCAAGTTTGACTTGACTAAATATGGAAAGTCCATAAAAGGCAAGTTTGACTTGACCAAAAGACCACCTCACCTTGACTTGACCAAGTGATGACTTGGCTTGGTATTTGACCAATGATGATGCTCCACATCATCTCCAAAGGTTGTAACCCCCCATTTGAATTTGAATTCAAATTGAAAGGAGGTTATGGCAGGCCACTTAATGGCCATTAATGGCCATTATGGCCGGCCACTTAATGGCCATTAATAGCCATTATGTGGCCGGCCACAAGGTGAGAACAAAACAAGGTTTTGTTCCATTTTTCTATTTTGGGGGGTCTTCTCTTCTTCCTCCTCCAAGTGTTGGAGCTCTTCTTCTTCTTCTCCTCTTGACCCAACCCTTGAAAGGTGCTAGCACACCTAAAGGGTTTCCTCCATCCACTTTGTTCGCGTGGATACTTCTAGAGGGATGGCACTTGACGTCCTAGAGATCCGACATCCAAAAGGAGCGAGCGGGATTAAGCGGGGCACGCGCCAAAGGTAAAATGGTTTATCCCTCTTTAGATCTAGGAGTAGATCGAGTTTTGAGCATGAAATGAATACGTGAATTTTTGTTTCGGAATTTTTCTTCGCACGAGATCCATGGCTTTGGGTTCTCGGGGTTTCCACGACGCGAAAAGGCGGTTTTCGCGGCCCAAAAAACCCAACAGATTGCCCCAACAATCTCCCCCTTTTTAATGTGTGGCAATATGTTTAAGTTAGGTATAATAATAACAATTGAAAATCAATGACATAGTTATTCAAGAAACATAAACTTGTAACCTCCCCCTTAACCTATGTCCTCCACATAATTTTCAATTTTACACATGTTAAGTTACAAAACTAACTTAAACTCCCAATTCTCCCCCTTTGACACCATCAAAAGGATTGCCCGAAGCAACAATAACCAATGTCATCAAATAAAGATACTTTTCTCCTTTTGAAAATCCCAGAAATCAGAAACTAGAAGTACCAGTTGACTGAGACAAGTACCAGTCGACTGAGATAAGTATCAGTCGACTGGTCCCTTCTTTCAGCCAATTCACAGACAGATCAGCCGACTGCCCTCAGGGGCAATCGACTGATACATTTCAGTCTGAATTTTTCAGATTCTGGGCTGAATTCAGAAACGCATTATAAATTCCATAAAACTCGAAAAATCATGAAATTTTGCAAACATGTTTCATATGATATATTCTATCAGAGAAAAATATAACTTCATGAAAAATCCAAACATGTTTGACTTTTTTATTAACATTCAAAACCTTTGAAAACCTCCAATTTTATATCAAACTTTCATCCTAGTTTTGAAACCATGTGTTTTGCAAACCCACACTATAGCGAATAAAACACAGAAATATTTTCAAATCATTTGAAATGTCCAACTACGATCTATAGGCATGATGTCCATTAATTAAACATTTGTTTTCCCCATAGTTGGTCTATTTTCAATAATGTGATACATCCAATAACCCAACAAAATGCCACAAGCATAAGTGTGTTATTTGTATCATCCTAACATCTCATATACATAAATACAATCATGAAGCAAAGTAATATGAGACATTTTTTAAGGTAAACCATATTTAGCCCAATTCATCATGAAATTTACTATGGGCTACAAACTCCCCGTTAATATCTCAAGCCAACCATATTTTAAAAATTTGAAATTCTAACACCATGGTTGACTTACCCCAAATCCTCTAACCCTTGAGGATTGACTTTGGTACCCAATAGAAATGTTTCCTAATTGGGTTAACCAAGTACTCCTTGGGGATCTATTTCTTGCTTAGGGTCTTGGTCTTTGCTTGTCCTCTAGCAAGTAGACAATAGTAGGTTTTTCCATTGCTAAACTTCCCAAAGCCTAATCCCTCTTTCTTAAAGCTTGCTCTTTGGCTCTCAATGATCATATCTAGTGTCTTTGAGTCAACTTCAAATTTCCTAAGGGCTTTGGTAAGGCTATCTACCTTTTCCCTTAAATCCTTATTTTCTTCTTCTAAACATGAGTCATTTGAAACGGAAGAAGAAACATGCACATCATCCTTAATTTCCATGGATGCTAATTTCTTCTTTAACATGCACATCTCATTTTTCAATCACTTAATTTTCTTTCTAGCATTAACCAAATCATCATTAATACTAGAAATTATTTTTATAAGAGTAGAAATGGGTAAGTTGTATACCTCACTTACCGAGACGTCCGACTCCGAAGTTGAGCCTCCCTCTTCACTTGAGCCCCTTTCATCTTCACTTGAGCTCTTTTCTTCTTCAAATTTGGATGACGTGGAGGCAATGTCGTCAATTCCCATTAGTGCGAAATGGGATACATGATGTTCCTCCTCCTCCGATGAGGACGAATCATCCCATGTAGCCTTCAAGTTTTGCACTTTCTTCTCCTTCTCTTTTGATTTCTTCTTTCCTTCTTTCTTCTTTCCTTCCTTCTTTTTTAAAGGGGGCACTCATCTCTCATGTGTCCTTCTCCTTGGCAATTGTAGCAAATAATCTTCCTTGTTCTACTTTTGCTCCTCGATTCTTTCCTACCATAAGACTTGTTAGTAGAAAAATGTTTAAATACTCTTCTCATTTTTCTTACCATGTAGGCTTCCGCATCACTATTCATGGATGCACTAGACTCCTACGAATCGGATGATAAGACCTTCTTCTTTTTACCTTTTCCTTGTTTGCCACAAGTGTTATACTTTTTGACTTGTATATCTCTTCAATTGTTCCTCCAACTCGAATCTCATGAAGCTCCATGGTTGAGAAAAATTCTTCTAGAGATGTTTTCTCTAGATCCTTGGAAATGTAGTATGAATCCACCATTGAGCTCCAATTTGATGTTCTTGGGAATGCACTGATGGCTTTTATCAAAATGTCTCGGTTGGATAATTGTTCCTCTACACTTGTTAGTCCATTAAGTATTTCCTTAAATCTAACATGTAAATTTGTTACCTTCTCCCCTTTATCAAGTTTGATATTGTTGAGTTGAGACCGAAGAATATCTCTCTTTGCCATTTTCGCCTCCGAAGTGCCTTCATGAAGCTCTACTAGCTTTTCCCATAAATCCTTGGCACTTGAGTAGTTCCCAATCCTTGTTACTTCTTGTTGGGGGAGCACAATGAGTAGATGATGCAAGACTTTGAAATTTGCTATATGATCATCTCTTTGCTTCCTACTCCATCTTACTTCATCAAGTAGCTTGTTCTCTTGATCCCTAGGCACTTCAAACCCATTTTTCATAATTAACATTATATCAAAATCAGTATTGAAGAATACCTCCATTCTCTTCTTCCACCATAAGAATTCTCCTTCGAATTTTAGCGGTTAGATGTGCAAGCCGGCCATTTCAATGATTTTGCTCTTCTCGGCGATTAGTCCGTTGAAGGCGTCCTTGCGCTCTGATACCACTTGTTAGGACCGATGGCATGGCTAGAGGGGGATGAATAGCTTGGTCACCCCAAGTCATGATTCTCCCTACAAAGTTAGCACAAATGGAAGCTTAACTAAAATAACAATGCTAACACAATACCGTTTTACGTGGTTCGGTGATTTCTTGCTCCTACTCAACGGTGTGTCCTTGAGGTGGATGATCCCTTGATCCTTCGGTGGATCACGCCCTGGCAATCTCCGGCTAAGTCTTTCTCCTTCTCGGTGGAGAACAACCTCTCACAACCTTTCTTCCTCCTTACAAGATGAATCTAGAGTTTGAGGAGGAAGATGAGCACAAAAGAGAAGATCTTACAATGAAGAGCTAATCTTCTCTTAGCCTTAAGCTACTGCTTAAATAGTGGAGAGGGTTGTTTAAACAAACAACCCAGCTCGCCTACTAGTCGACTGCCCCAAGGGCAGTCGACTGGTCCCCAACCAGTTGCTAACCAACGGCTAGCCCAATGGCTAGTTTTTGAACTTGATCAGTCGACTGATCTTTCTGTGAGGTTTGGTAGTTGACTGCCCTTCCCCCAGTCGACTGCCCAGAGTACATTCTCACTCACCCTCACTCCGAAGACCACCCTTCACGTATGCCTTGAAGTCCACTCTCTTGGCTTGCCCCTTGAAGTTCTCTTCCTCCGGCTCTCGTCCCTCGGATGTGCATACAAGCTCACGGCTTGCCTCCATGACATCCTTCGTGTATGCCCTTGAAGTCTACTTCCTTAGCTTGCCCTTGGAGTCCTCTTCCTTTGTCTCTCGTCCCTCAGATGCGTACTTCATGTGCGATTCACCAAGTCCTGCAAGACTCAACCACACATATCAAACCAACATGACACCCTAACTCAACCATATTGACATACACATCAAAACACATGATCCACTTGATCATACTTGGGTCGATTGCCCCAACAGTCTTAAGTCTTTCAATCCTGCACACTCGATAACAAGTTAGAAAATCACAACCCTAACTTTAACCTATTTGTCATTCATCAAAATATGAGTTTGATCGTTAGTGCAAACGCACCAACATAATCAACTGGGAGAGGTTTCTGTTGTTCCCGTGTAGGCCAGATAGAGGGGGTGAATAACCCTGGAATTATAAACTAGATCTTTTGTAAATATTTTAGCAAAGATACAAATTAGTTATGCATCAATTAAAATAAACAACATCAACAACATAAAAGAAAACTAGTAAGAGACCAGGAGTTTACTTTTTCTTTTTTTTTTTGATGAAAGGTAAATGTATATAATCAAACAAAATGGTACAAACTGTCATGCCCCTTGAATATCTATATGTTTCTGATGAAGTGTCAGATCTAAATAGATATCCTGGGATAATACACATGTACCCTCACGAATACCAACCAAAACAAGACTTTCCTATCACATACTGTTCACGCTGCCTAATGGTGCCCAATACTATGCCAAAAAGCAATGTGTCACGATGAGCACTCAAATTTAGATATTTATAAACCTGAAAACCCTTTGGCTAACAAAGTTAAAAATATAGTAGAGGGGCCTTAGGTCGTATTTTTCCAAGGACTAGTTGAATGAATGTTTAACTCGAGCTTGTAAGTTTATTTGTCGTTTGATGTTTTCGGTTTTCTAATAAAGTGGGGGCTTTGCAATCATAGATGAACTAACAACTAGGAACAAAATAGCATGAACTTAACTAAAGCATGGAACGAATAGGATATTGCAAGGAATTAATTACAGAAAATGAATTGCAGAAATTGAAACATAGAATGAAGCAAAGCTTAAGAACTTAATCTTGAAGTGAAGATGAAACAATCTAAAGCAACTTGAAGAAATACATGTATAAAACCAAAGTAATGCTAATTAAACATCAAATCAAGTTCTAATCAAGTCTTCCCTTTGCCGTCACACAAAGATTGAGCTAGAAACCCTCTTGGCTCAAAAAACCATCGAAGAAAAGCTCCCAAGTTCAGCTTGCTGCAAGTTAGCCTTCCTGATCGATCAACCGACCGATCAGGTCTTCCTCTGATCGGTCATGGGACCGATCAGAGTCATCTCTGTCCGATCAACCCGATCAGTCAGCAGCTGGAATCTGCTCCCAATCGCTTCCTCCTCAATTGGCTGGCCGGCGTTCAAGCTCCAAAACTATCAGAACACCTTCGAGAACCCCTCTACGTTGCTTCGACAGCTCCGGACGACGGATACCAACAGTCAACGAGGATCGATCGATGGAATCAGCAGCGTCGGCGAGACCCTCACCTAAACTTCCAAAAATAAAATCGATTAGCACAACTGACAAGGAAACCTTACCTCGATGATCTGAAACTTGAGAAGAAGTAGATCTGATGTGGTCGCGCGATCGAGAAAGGAAATTTGAAGAAAATTGATGAACAACCGAAGAAGAATGAAGAACAGCGAAAACTGGCGAAGAACGGCGAAGACGCGACGACGAAGAGAATTCTGAGGGATTAATGCCTTTATAGTTTGAAACGAATGGCTGAGATCGTTTTTGCTCCATCCAACGGTCGGATCTTCTCCGATCTGAACCAAACTCCCCAGATCTTGATCAATGGTCCTGATCTACCTGTCCTTAGCTCGGATCAACTAGATCAGTGGTGGATGGCTCAGATCCTCCCTTTTCTTGAAGGGATGGTCTAGATTATCTTGAGCTTGATCCAACGGTCAGATTGCTTCTGATTTGGATGAAATTTTCATATCTTGATTTGTGGTCATGATTGACTCTATCTTGAACTCGAATTGATCAGAAGTTGACCGATGGCTCAGATCTAGCCATTCTCTTGAATGGACGGCTCATATTAATCCGATGCTTGATCACTTTGATCCGGATCCAATTCTGACTCAAGTTTGACCCAATCTGATCTAGGTCCATGATCAATTGAAACCTACAAAATGATATTCAAAATTAATGCCAAAATATCTCAAATATAGGAAGAATTATATCCAAAGCCAAAATAGAAAGAATTCATGAAACCTAATATAAATGCAAACTTAAGCATATAAAAATGGATCAAAACATGGATTTGAGAGCGTAAATTAATCATCAAAATGGTAGTTATCACTGCCACCCTTCTCTTCACTGTTCCAATCACATGCCGTCAACCCATTCTGTTGCATCAGCCCACTTCCATGCTCCAACCTCCATGTTAACCCAACCTGCTGCTTGAGTCATCATATGACTGTGCATTCATCAATCTCAGAATTGATGCAGCTGCTTATGTGAACACACTTTCAGCTTCGCCCCAGGAGTGATGTCATGAAGTAAGCAACCCCGAAGTTCACTTTTGGCAAGTGACCAGCCGTAACCGGATTTGATGTGTCTTTACCACAGTCGGTAATATGGACTAGATAGGCCTATGGTGGACCTATTCACCCAAAAAGGCTTTTTGGCAAAACCTCAACCGTCAACGGATTTGGAGCACCTTTACCGTAGTCGTTCCTACGGGCTAGATAGACCTATGGTGGATCTATGCACCTTCATAAGCTTTTTGGCAAAGCCTCAATCATCAACGGATTTGTTTTGTCTTTACCTAGCCGTTTGCTACGGACTAGATAGATCAATCATGGTGGATCTATTCACCATCGCACAGTCAAAATACAGCCACTCTACAACCAACCAAAAAACATACACAATCAATACAGCTAAACCAATCTCCATACAACTTGTTCCTAGCCTCCGCAGCAGGCTTTGATCAACCTTGTCCAGTGTCTACCATCTGAGACGTACAACCCTGCATTAAACTGATTAGTCCAGGTTAAACACAATCAACACAGCATTACACAGCCCAACAATCCATCACACAGCCATGTCCAGCCAAGGCTTCGAAAGCCCATACCAATTAGGCTCAAGTGCAGCCCACAATCTTGCCTGGTCAGCCCAAGGTGCAGCTGACCAAGCCGACCAGACCTATCTGGGTCAGCCCAAGGTGCGACTGACCAGGCTTAAAAGCCTTGACCCAGGTCCTGCCCAGGTCTGGTCAACCAGGTCAAACCCTGGTCAACCCTCAATTTTTTTTAATACACTCACACATTCCTCTCACATCCTCCACCCTACAACAATCTGTCTCCCCATAAAACCCATACAAGAACTACCTTACACCACACCACCACCACACACACACTACCTCTGCATCTCAAGGAACTTATAGACATGCACTTGTACCCTCCTAAATATCGTCTCAACATCCATCCGGCCACCATCAAATCTGCAAGTATTCCGTGCCTGCCAGACATAATGCACCATCGTCGCCACAGCTAGATGTCGTGCCCGCATCAGATGACTCCTACCTCGATACTACCTGATGAAAACTCTGAACATCCGCCGGTAAGTGCTCATGTCAGGAGTCATCCGTAGCCATAACCGGATGCGACTCCAGAGCTGTTGTACTGATGGACACCTGAAAAAGATGTGCTCCTGGGTCTCTACGTCCTCCCGACAGATAGAGCATACTCCTACCTCCTCCTCCTCCAAATATGCCAGACGATCATCGGTACATAGTTTACGGTGTGCTAGTAGCCACAAAGTAAAGGAATGATTGGGGTGCACATACTTCTTCCATACCATCTTAGCCCATGGCTTACGGGCCCCTATCCCTCTGAAGAAATCATATGCCATCCCAATACCTCTACGATGCTGCGCATGAAGCTCAAACCAACCGCTCAACCTCTGCTGTGCTGCCTCTGGTGATCCCATCTGCATAAGCATCCGATCCCGAATCTGTCACAACCTCTTAATAAACGGCTAATCTGTGTGCTTTGCCCTCCAACTCCAAACGTCTACCCTTTGTAGGTATGTATGATGTACCCAATGAATCCATAGGCTATCCTGCTTATCCAAGCCCCTTAGCTAATAAAGCATTATTCCAAGTCCTGAGGTCCCTGAAACCTAGTCGTCCCTCTTCCTTAGGCTTACACATTTCCATCCAAGCAATGGGGGGGTGCTTGGATGTCCATAAGAAACTCTAACATATACTGTATATCCTATCAATCACTCCAGCAGGCAGTGGCAGAATCGATAACCAGTAGCACTCCACACCCTGCAGCACTGATCAAATCAACTGTGTCTTACCAGCATGAGATAGTGTATTCTTGGGCCAACTTTCTTTGCCAATGTATCCAATAGTGGTGCATAATCCGCTATCTTGAGCTTCTGTGATGCTAATGGGATCCCCAAGTATCGAAAGGGCATAGTGCCACTCTGGAAACCTGTAAGCTCCAACAATGCTCTCCTGGTATCCACATCCACCCTTGCTATGAAAATGCTTGACTTGTCCATATTAGCCGGGAGTCCTGCCATCTGACCAAATTCCTCCAAACAGCTCATAAGCGCCCCTACTGATGTGGTATCTCCCCTGGAAAATAGTAGCAGATCATCTGCATAGGCTAGGTGCGTTATCCTTTGCTCGATACATCTCGGTTGGAACTAGAATCCTGCTCTTCTGGTGTACTGAGATAGCAATCTAGACATGTACTCCATGCATAAGCCAAAGAGATATGGAGAGAGTGGATCACCCTGCTGTAGACCCCGCGCTCCTCTGAAATGCCCATGTATGTTCCCATTAATACTAAGTGAGTAAGAGACTGTAGAAATACACTCCCTCACCCATCCAACATATGTGGCGGGAAATTACAACTCGTGCAGCACATCTAACAAGAACTCCCAATGAACCATGTCAAATGCCTTTTGAAGGTCTACCTTTAAAGTGCATCTAGGGGAAATCCTCTTTCTGGTGTAATTTCGTAGTAGTTCCTGAGCAAGATGAATATTATCAGTTATGTTCCTTCCCTTGACAAACGGTACCTGTGCCAGATGGAAGATGTGGTCCGCCACCGCTACCATCTTCCCCGCTAGCAACTTGGAGACTACCTTGTAAAAAACTGAGCAGCACGATATTGGCCTGTAATCCGAGACTCCACTTGGATGTGGTTTCTTTGGCACCAATGATATAAGGGAGTGATTCCACATTTTCAGCACCACTTCTAAAAAATTCCAGTACTGCAGCCTCAAAATCTATACTGATCGTGTCCCAGGAATGCTTGAAAAATTTGGACCCATACCCATCCGGACCCGGTGCTTTTGATCTCCAATGCTAAATAAGGCGTGCTTAATTTCTTCAGCTGTGGGCTCCCTGATCAATGCTCTTTTCTGATCCTCAGTAACCTGTCTACCAAATTGCAAGCACGCAAGCTGTAGTGGCTGCCTCTGTGAACCTGTTCCCAATAACCTTTCATAGTGCAATAAGAATTCAGCTACTACTTCTTGCTGACAGTGCGTGGTTTCACCTAAAGACTTTTCCAACACCATTATTTCCCTACGTTTATTGTTTCGTTTCACCAAAGCATGGAAGAAAGTCATATTCCTATCAACTTCTTTAAAATATTTCAGCTTTGCTTTTTGAGCACAGAATTGATAATCTGCATTACTGAGCTAGGCTGCCAACTACTATTTATGCTTGTATTCCTGCTCAAATTCACCACTTGTAAGGCCTGCCTATTGCATTTGTTCCAGTTCCGTACGCACGTGATCTGCCTTTTCCTGAATGTGTTGAAAGTGCTGATGGTTTAACTGTCTGAGCTCCCGTTTGAGTCGTGTGAGCTTCTGCTTCAGCCTGAACTGTGTTGTACTCCACTCCCGCTATCCCTGATCTGCTACCCAATTACTAGCCACTACTCTGAGAAATCCGAGTGAAGAGTCCACATATTGAAGAACTTAAATGCCCGCCTTCCCTGATCACTGCCATCCAGAATGGTTACTACACATGGAGTGTGGTCTGAGTAAGGGCCAGGTGGGAGGAAATCAGCCACCGTTCTGATGTTTCCTTCTAACCAAAGCTTATTAACTAAGGCTCTATCCAATTTGGTAAATACCACACCGTTAGACCAAGTATACTTACAGCCCACCTGTGGAAGGTCTTCAAGTGAATTGAGTAGTACGAAATTCTGAAAATCTGCTACTTGGCATGGCGTGACTGCTCTTCCCCCTTTCTTGTATGTAGGTGTGAGGTACGTATTGAAATCCCCTATTAGTATCCATGGCTCATTTGTTTCTGCTCCAATCTAACTGAGGTCCTCCCATAATTTCCTTCTACTTACCACTGATAACTCCCCGTACACAAAAGTAGCTTGAAACTTCTTCTGAGACATCTGGCACAAGACCAGGAGTGTACTTGGTTGCAATTAGGGTGGTTACTAATCCAAAGCAATGACAGCACACTAGAAATATTTTCTTCAGTGTAGGTGGAGAAGCCTCTTACAGATGTTTAAAAGCTTAGAAAAGAGTAGGAAAATAATTACTAGTTATTTTTCAATCATAGCTCTAAGGGGATATTTATAGCCTAAAACAAGAAGTAACTGTTGTGTTGACATGGACCTGAGCGACCTTTGCCTGCGTAGATTAAACATTACCCAACTGAGATGTCTCAGTTCCGACCTAAGGCGTCTCTGTTCAGACTTGAGGCGTGCTTCAATTCAGACTTGATGACCCTAAAGTTTCAATTGAGGCAACTTAGTTCTGTTTTTGAAAAAGATAATTCTCAAAATTATATATTGACTTTGAAAAAATCTGATAATTTTTTTTACAAAGTTTAATATGTAATGTATAGATCCTCAAAAATCAAAATTTTCAAAAATATTTTTCTTAGTATTTTTGAAATTAAAAGTTTTATTTTCAAAAGAAAAATTCTTCAAAATTTGTCTAATGGTTAAAAAATTCTTAAAAAATTGCAAATAGATAACATGATTATCTTTCATAGAAAAATTTCTAACAAATTAAAACATGTTTTTGAAAGGCTTTTTAATTACTCAAAAATTTCCAAAGTAATTTATTTCTAACTACTAAACATGCATAAAAATAATAATCTAACAATTTAAAATAGATTTGGGGATCAAATATAAATATCTTCCTACTGGATTTATCAAAAATTTAGATAGAATATAATTTTTAAACACTCTTATAATTTGGCCTCTATAATTCCTTATGTGCTAATTGTTGGTGCAGACAGCACCTAAGTCGAATCTTGGTTTTGATAATGGCAAAGAGTTCAAAAGTTAAGATGTTATTGTTATCTAACATGTTACTTGAGTGTGCAGATTGAAGTCCTAGCGAAGGACTGCTAGGCATCGAAACCTTAAGACCTGGCGAAGGATAGCTGGGCACCTAGCGAAGGACTGCTAGGCACCTGGCGAAGGACTGCCAGGAAACAAAGACCTGGCGAAGGATTACTAGGCGCCAGGTGAAGGACTGCTTGGTAACGAAGACCTGACGAAGGATGGCTAAGCACCAGGCGAAGGACAGCTTGGTAACGAAGACCTAGCGAAGGACTGCTAGGCACCTGGCGAAGGACTGCCAGGCAAAGTCCAACCGGAGGAGCCGGTTGGCAACAGGTAAATTCTCCTAAGAGGAGTAGGTGAGGATGTGTTCCCCGTCGAGGGAACAGTAGGTGTCGGTTCGACCTAGGGTTCCATTTTGGAGACCCAAAGTCAGAACCAAGACAGCTACGGCTGTAAAATTCACTAACATTCTTGCTTTGTTTTGTTTGGTACTAACCCTGGATGCAGGACCGAAGGAACGAGCTTCTGCAGCTCAGAACGCCACAAAGGAGAGGGGCAGCAGCTGGGCAGGGCGCCCCGGAGGTCCCGGGCGCCCCCAAGGTGAAGGCAAAACAAGTTGAGCAAGAAAACGCTTCGGAAGCTCACTGGGCTAGGCGCCCCCAAGCTCCCGGGCGCCCCCGTGCTCCCGGGCACCCTGGGTCCAAGCCAACGAAGCAATTGGATTGAATTCAGTCGAGAAGCATGTTGATCAAGTCAACCCGGGAGCCCCCTGTGTCCCGGGCGCCCCCGTCAAACCTCGAGCCCGATCCTGGAGGGATAAGGACTGACCGAGTTCCGGATGAAGGTTTGCGGATCGAGAGACACGTGGAGGGGCTCGACCCCCAAGGCTTTTGAAGACACTTTTCCAACGCCTCAAAACTCTTCGCTCAAGCGCTCTGCTCCGGAAACTTCTGATCTCGAGGTTCTAGTGCCGACGACGACCCTACGCACCGAAGAACGATCCACACCGGGCGTCGATAACGGAGAGTTAGATTTTTGTTTTTACTACATTAATACTATACGACTTTCTATAAAACTTTGCGCCTTATAGAATTGCCCGCAGTAAACAGTCAAGGACCGTGGGCCTTGGAGTAGGAGCCGACCGCGACTCCGAACCAAGTAAATCCTTGTGTTCGTGTGTGTTTTTGTGTTAATTTTCCGCTGTGCATTTTCTTTTTCAATCCAAAACGATTTACGATATTCACCCCCCCTCTATTGTATTTTCTCGATCCAACAAGTGGTATCAGAGCGGGGAAGCTCAAATTTGGTGCAACCACCAATTTGAGGGTTTTTCGGATTTTTACGAAATATTTTTTTTCGAATTTTTATCGTTGATCGAGGTTGGTGCAACACCACTCGATAAAATTGTTTTATCTTTCTCCCGCACTGCTAATCCAAGACCAAGTCTTGGGACATTTTTTCCTTTTTCGTTCTCTTTTCAGAAATAACTCCTAAATGTCCATGCAAGAAGGCTTTAGTACCGCCAGACCACCGCTTTTCAGTGGGGAGGACTTCTCCTACTGGAAAAGTCGGATGGAAATCCACCTGAAAACTCAGGTGGACATGTGGATAATAATCCAGTCTGGTTTGGACATCCCTAAAAATGATGATGGAGTGCCACAATCCTACACCGAATGGGATACCGCCCTAAAAAGGAAAATTGAAGCCGACGCCAAAGCAACTCAAACACTTCAATGCGGCCTAACCAAAGAGGAGTTGAACCGGGTAGGTCCATTCAACAGTGCAAAAGAACTCTGGGGTAAGCTAATTGAGTTGCACGAAGGAACCTCTGACACCCGGATCAGCAAGAGGGACCTACTACTGAACAAGTTGTATATCATCAAGATGAACGACAGCGAATCAGTAGCTCAGCTCCACGCCAGAATTCAGGAGCTGATGAACGGTCTACACACCATCGGTCACAAGGTAGAGAACCGTGACCTGATCAGGTATGCTCTTAACGCCTTCCCTAGAAATACTTTGTGGGCATCTATGGTAGATGCGTACAAAGTTTCAAGGGATTTGTCTAAAATTAAACTAGATGAATTATTTTCAGAACTCGAATTACATGAACAGACTAACTGCAATCTGGCCGAGAAAGGCATTGCTTTTGTTGCAGGTAAAACTGGAAAGATGACCAAGAAGAAACCTCAACCTGCACCCGAGTCTGATTCAAACTCAGACTCAGAAGAAAGCGAAGGAACTCGACCTAAGCTGGTTCGGCTAGCCCGGGACTACTACAAGGAACTTAAAAACCAGACCAACAGAAGGAAAGTCAGCCGAATAAAGGAAGAACCAGCTGATCCTTCAAATGAAAAGAATAAACCAAATGTGACCTGTTATGAGTGCAAAAAGAAGGGTCATTACAAGACGGAATGCCCTAATCTGAAGGAAACAAAGAAGATAAGAAAGAAGAAGGCCCTTCAGGCAACGTGGGACGAGTCCTCCTCCTCCGAAGAAGAAGAAGAGGCCCCACAGTCGAACTTGCTCGCACTAACTGCCTCCGAAGAAATCGAGACCGAGTCAAAATCGGAGCCGGAAGTCGGAAAGCTCACGTTTTCAGAGGATGGCGAAATCACTGTAAGTGGGTTTACTAGAAATCAATTAACCGAATTAATCGTCTATCTTTCTCGAGACTTGGCGAAAGCCAAAATCCGAGTCGAATCTCTCTGACAGGAAGTAAAACTCCTGAAAGAGGGAGCTGACTCTGGATCCTTAACTGAGAAGGTTCAAGAAGGAACCTCTACTCAAGTTGAAAAACTTGAGAAAGAGAACTCCTCCTTGAAAACTCAAGTCAAGGACCTTAGAGCAGCCTTAGAACGATTCACTTCTGGTTCCAAGGGTATTGACATGATCCTTGGAAAATAGAAGTCGGTTCTAAATCGATCCAGATTAGGCTATAGAACCAAGTCTAGACAAAGATCATACTGTGCTGTACTGAATCAGTCCAGACCTAAAATTCAGGCATGGGTACCCAAACTGTGCCTGAACAAACAAACTGGATCAAATCAATATTGGATCCCCAAGGACAAGATTCACATCTTGCCAAACCATTATCGTGGCTTTTGTCCAGGGGGAGCCAAACTAAAAATAATTTTCATAGTTAAATAAATTTCTATTCTTGTTTTAATTTGCATGATTGCTTGTCTATTTAATTTCTGCAATTTACCATGCTTAGACTTAGGACTGGTTAGATTAAGGACTGAACCAATTAACTGAGATTTGAACAACCTAGTATTGGGTGGCGGTGAGATGATAGTACGTTAGGGAAGCCTCTTCTAATAAGGTCAAGTATACTCTACTTGGTCTCTTTAGACTGGTGAAACTAGCTGAAGCTTCCGATCCAAGACCCAAACTAGTTAGACTAGAATTTTTCAAAAAATAATTTTTGAAAATGAAATTTCATTGAAAGGCTTTGTCAAGGAAAGGGTTGATGATCCAATAAGGCTACGGCCAAAGAAGGCCTAGTGCCTCGCCAAGACCTGGAAGCCAATTTTTGAAATTCAAATTCAAATTATTCTTTGTCAAATTCAAATCTAACACAAATTTTCAGTCAATTGTAGATTCAAACACTCTTTTTCAAAATAAATTCAAAACAATTATTTTCAAAATTAATTTAACTTTTTTCAAAATAAATTATGATTTTTCAAAATAATTCTATCTAGTCAAAATCTGTCTCACAAAAACCCTTAAGGCTAACGTGATTGACAACTCTAGACTGGGTGAGATGGTAAAATTTAACTTAACTAAAATTCAGTTGATTCCTGTATTATTGTTTAGCACAAACATTAAATTCTGTAGTTTAGAATGGAGTTGACCTAATTATTCCAGTTAATACTAGTCAAAGTTGGTCAAAGTAGTCATCCATGGTCAAGTAGTCAAACCATGGTCAAAGTAGTCAAAATGGTGAAACTAATCAAACAATGCATCAAAATTGTCAAATCATACATAGTTCGGGCGCCCGTGACTCCTCGAGCGCCCCCCCCCAACTTTTTCACTTCGATCAAGGCAGAAAAACTGCCATTGTTGGTGCAGGAAGCACCATATCGAACCTTGTTTTGATATTGGCAAAGGGTTCAAAGTTAAGTATTATTGGTGATCTAACAATGTTACTCAAGTGTGCAGGAAAAGTCCTAGCTAAGGGATGCTAGGCACCTGGCGAAGGGCTGCCAGGAAACAAAGTCCTAGCGAAGGGCTGCTAGGCACCTGGCGAAGGGCTGCTAGGATCCAAAGCCCTAGCGAAGGACTGCCAAGATCCAAAGACCTAGCGAAGGACTGCTAGGCACCAGGCGAAGGACAGTTTGGGACTGAAGACCTGGCGAAGGAATGCTAGGCACCTGGCGAAGGACAGCTTGGTATCCAAGACCTGGCGAAGGACCGCTAGGCAAAAGTCCAACCGGAGGAGCCGGTTGGCATCAAGTACATTCTCCCGAGAGGAGTAGGTGAGGACGCGTTCCCCGTCGAGGGAACAGTAGGCGTCAGTTCGACCTAGGGTTCCATTTTGGAGACCCAAAGTCAGAACCAAGACAGCTAAGGCTGTATAAACTAATATTTTATTGTTTTATGGTGTTTTGGACTAACCCTGGATGCAGGACCGAAGGAACGAGTGTCTGCAGCTCAGAGAGCCTCAAAGGAATGAGGCACCAACTGACCAGGGTGCCCGAAGTGTCCCGGGCGCCCCCAAGGTGAACACAAAACACATAAAACAAGAGCAGGCTTCGACAGCTCATATCCGGGGCGCCCCCGTGCTGCCGGGCGCCCCCGCTGCTCCCGGGCGCCCCCAGCGTCCCGGGCGCCCCCTGCGCCAACTACCGAAGCAGCTCCCCTCGAAGCCAACAGATGAAAGTTTGACCCGGTCAATGCGGGCGCCCCGGTCAAAACAGATCCCGAATATAAAGGGATCAGAAGCTGACCGAGCAACTTCCGGATCGAGTGACACGTGGGGGGGGGGGGGGGCGCCCCCGACGTCCCGAGCGCCCCCAGGCCCTATATAAAGGGCCCTCGACCCCAAGGCTCAAGCAACAATTCATTCAACGCTTCGATGCTCTTCTCCTCCCGCACTCTGCTCCGGAAACTTCCCAACTCGAGCCTACGACGTCCCTCCGCTCCGAAAAGTCGATCTACCTCGGACGTCGGTAACAAAAAGCAATATTTTAATTCTGTGCTTATTACACTACTATTGTAATCCATTTGTGTAAACTGTTTTTGCGCCTCATATAGAATTGCCCAAAGTAAACGGTCAACAACCGTGGGCCTTGGAGTAGGAGTCGACCTAGGCTCCGAACCAAGTAAAAAATAATTGTGTTTGCGTGTGTTGTGTTTTATTTTCCGCTGTGCAATTTCTCTATCCCTAAATCCGAACGATTTCCGATATTCACCCCCCCCCCCTTTATCGGTTCTCTCGATCCAACAGCCATGTCTCTGTAGCCAGGGCGCCCCGGCCCTTACGGGCGCCCCCAGGACCAGTCAAAGGCAGCAAAGCTGCCATCCCTTTCTGACCAGGGCGCTCGGGCCATCACGGGCGCCCCCGCCCAGCAGTTGGTCACTGCTAAACGCAGTAGACCTCTAGCTCGGGCGCCCGGGACCTCCCGGGCGCCCGGGACCTCCCGGGCGCCCGGGACCTCCCGGGCGCCCGAGCTAAAATGCCTATATAAGCCACCCGAACCTCCTCATTTTGTCACACCCAAAACACCTCTCTTCTCCAACTCTTCTCCTTCCAAGGCGACCTAACACCCCCCGAGTGACCTTCTTGCTCCCTCAACCTCGACCATGCCTCCCCGAACGGCTACTCGGTATGATTTTTCTTACGCATTTAAAATTATTTTTCTTAAATTCCTTTCTTTCAAATGCATGCTTCTTATCTTAGAAAATGCCGAGCAAACCAATCAAACCCCGGTACCGAACCTAGTCTCGACCCTAGGTTCCCAACCTTGGAACTTTGCAACAAATTTGCTAGAACAACATATAAACCGATAAAGACAAGTTACCTAAATAGGCAATTCTTCACTCAATCTTGTCCATTGGCCATGAATGTCATCAACTTTTACCAACTAGACAACCTTGTATTCTGCACTCATCCAATTAACACAACCTTATGTGCAGAATTCTATAACAACATAATTAGACAGAATGATCTTATGTTTGTCACCACCGTTCAAGGGATGCCCTTGACAATCACACCTTCGTTGCTCAACCGATTTCTTGGACTACGACTCTCTCAGTCCACCTTTTGCTGCTATCCTCCTCGAGATCCTCCTTTTGATGCTCCTTACTCTCACATCGACCTAGACACTCTATACTCCTACTTCTATAGGGATGCTAGAAACCCTTTGGCCAGACGATTTCAGTCTGTTGACCTTCAAGTCCAGGACTACGCTCTTAATAGAGTTCTAGTCCGCTGCATTCTACCGTTATCCACTAGGGACGTCGCGACCATGCGACCGTTTCATACCTTCCTTTTATACGCATTGATCCATCATCTTGATATCGACATTGGACTTCATATGTTCCACACGATTCTATATGCGTCCAGTGTTACCACTCAGGGGCGGGTACGCACCCCTTACTGCCACATCATCACCTCCATTCTTCATCATCACGGTCGTAACATTACCGATGGAGAGATGACCGCGATGACTAAATTTGATGAGATAGGTTTTAGAAACTTATCGCTAGCTGGTATAGAGGTCTCGGGTACCGGGGTTTTATCGTGGAGACGTCAGCGAGCCGGACCCCAGATCGACTCAGATGAGGAGATTGAGGTTGATGTCGCAGATCTGGCGGCCGAGATTCGACAGCAAATGGACGAGCCCCCACCTCCGACGACTGCCGAGACGCTAGCTCTACTTCGGACCGAGGTACACAGTCTGAGGGAGGAAGTAGAAGCTAATCACGCGGAGTATATGGATGCTCGCCTTGCCGATCGAGAGACCAGCGACACACGGTATCACGAGATGATGTCGCTATTTCGATCCTGGTAGCCAGGCTCATCCGATCGTTCCGGTCCCTCCTCCTAGATTAGATTGGCATTGTACTAGTGACTGTTTGGCTGCCCCTACTCAGTAGGGTTGACTTGTATTTGACTGTGGTATGACCGTGTTGGTTCTCTCTTTTGACCAGCTAACTTATGGAGTTGACTATTTGCTGATGATTATGCTTGGTAGAATAGGTTTACTCTACTTCTGTTATTTTAAAAACTATTTTACTTGATTTTCAAAATCTTTATTGCAATTTCAAAATCAATTTTTCAACTTAGTTTTGTTTGAAAAACTACCCCCTTCAAAACTAGGATTTTTCTTCGCAAATGGACTTAGCTAGGCCCTAACCCTAGAAATGCATGCACCTATAGATCTAGAAGTCAGCATCTCACAAGCACCTTAGGGTACTTTTGTTTGATAACTTAGAATGGGTTGAGATGCTTAGGTCTTTGCCTTAATTCAAGATACTTTAAGTCAGTACATCTGCAGTAATTGGGGCACTAAATACAAATTAAACAGTAATCAGGTTAAGTGTCAAGCTTAGAAAATCTAACTTGAACAAAACACTTAACTTGACTAACCCTAGCGAAAACTACTGTTTATAACAGTTAGTAAGTAGCTAATTGGGTTAGACAAGACCTGAGCGAGATAATTCAAATTGATTTGGTCCAAGTTTATACCTTGAATTGGTTCAGTACAGCACATTATTCTTTTGCTATATTCTTATGCAATTTTTGCTATATTACTTTGTTTTTTTTTTATATATGGCAAAAGGGGAGAGATTGGAAAGGAGAGAAGGTTTAAAAAAATTTTCAAAATTCAAAATTTTCTTTATCCTTTCTTCAAAAAGTACTCAATCTAAGTTGCCTTCAAAACTGTTTTTTTAAACTGTTTCAAAGTACTCAATCTAAGTTGCCTTCAAAACTATTTTTTTAAACTGTTTCAAATTACTTAGTTGCTTTCAAAATTTTTTAAAACGGTGTCTAAGTACTTGACCTAAGTTGATTTCAAAATTGTTGTTAAGTACTTGACCCAAGCTGTTTTCAAAAGTGTTTCTAAGTACTTAAACTTAAACTATGTTCAAAACTTTTTCTAAGTACTTGTCTTAAATAGAAAATTTTTTAAGTAAAAAGGTTCTAAAGTACTAAAGAAATTGAAATTTTTCTCAAAAATTCCTTTAGTAATAAAAATTTAGAAAAGGTTTAGAAAATTTCTACTAAGTTATTGACTTGAAAATTTCTCTAAAGTGTAAAATTTCTAAGTATAAATTTCTTTTAAGTGCCCAGCCAAAATTTTTTGGAAAATGTTTTCTAAAACTTCTTTTGAAATATATTCTAAGTGTTGAAAAATCAAACCTTTGAAAAACCTAGGGGGAGATTCCTTCCAGGGGGAGGAAACTAAACTGGTATTTCACCTGTTTGTTATTAACTTAACTTTTTGAACCGGGTTGCCATAAATCAAAAAGGGAGAGATTGTTGGTGCAGACAGCACCCAAGTCGAACCTTGGTTTTGATAATGGCAAAGGGTTCAAAAGTTAAGATGTTATTGTTATCTAACATGTTACTTGAGTGTGCAGATTGAAATCCTAGCGAAGGATTGCTAGGCACCTAGCGAAGGACTGCTAGGCATCGAAACCCTAAGACCTGGCGAAGGACAGCTGGGCACCTAGCGAAGGGCTGTTAGGAGTCTAAGACCTAGCGAAGGACTGCTAGGCACCTGGCGAAGGACTGCCAGGAAACAAAGACCTGGCGAAGGATTGCTAGGCACCAGGTGAAGGACTGCTTGGTAACGAAGACCTGGCGAAGGATGGCTAGGCACCAGGCGAAGGACGGCTTGGTAACGAAGACCTGGCGAAGGACTGCTAGGCACCTGGCGAAGGACTGCCGGGCAAAAGTCCAACCGGAGGAGCTGGTTGGCAACAGGTAAATTCTCCTAAGAGGAGTAGGTGAGGACGCGTTCCCCGTCGAGGGAACAGTAGACGTCGATTCGACCTAGGGTTCCATTTTGAAGACCCAAAGTCAGAACCAAGACAGCTACAGCTGTAAAATTTACTAACATTCTTGCTTTGTTTTGTTTGGTACTAACCCTGGATGCAGGACCGAAGGAAAGAGTTTCTGTAGCTCAGAATGCCCCAAAGGAGAGAGGCAGCAGCTGGGCAGGGCGCCCCGGAGGTCCCGGGCGCCCCCAAGGTGAAGGCAAAACAAGTTGAGCAAGAAAACGCTTCGGAAGCTCACTGGGCTAGGCGCCCCCAAGCTCCCGGGCGCCCCCGTGCTCCCTGGCGGCCCGGATGCCTCGGGCGCCCTGGGTCCAAGCCAACGAAGCAATTGGATTGAATTCAGCCGAGAAGCCTGTTGATCAAGTCAACCCGGGCGCCCCTTGTGTCCCGGGCGCCCCCGTCAAACCTCGAGCCCGATCCTGGAGGGATAAGGGCTGACCGAGTTCCGGATGAAGGTTTGCGGATCGAGAGACACGTGGAGGGTGCCCCCAGCGTCCCGGGTGCCCCCAGGTGCACTATAAAAGGGGCTCGACCCCCAAGGCTTCTGAACACACTTTTCCTACGCCTCAAAACTCTTCGCTCGAGTGCTCTGCTCCGGAAACTTCTGATCTCGAGGTTCTAGTGCCGACGACGACCCTACGCACCGAAGAACGATCTACACCGGGCGTCAGTAACGAAGAGTTAGATTTTTGTTTTTACTACATTAATATTGTACGACTTTCTGTAAAACTTTGCGCCTTATAGAATTGCCCGCAGTAAACTGTCAAGGACCGTGGGCCTTGGAGTAGGAGTCGACTGCGACTCCGAACCAAGTAAATCCTTGTGTTCGTGTGTGTTTTTGTGTTAATTTTCCGCTGTGCATTCTCTTTTTCAATCCGGAACGATTTACAATATTCACCCCCCCCCCCCGCCTCTATCGTATTTTCTCGATCCAACACTAATTTAGTCCTCTAGTATATTTAACATTTCTTATTAGAGCATGTAAAAATTTTGAGCATGTAAGATCCTTTTCTCATATCTGTGCCTTAGTGGGAATCCCTACATTTGATCATGCTTGGATCGACACAAGAGGCCATTCCTTATGGCCATCTCCAAGAAAAGTTCACAGCATTAGGAATGGTAAGTGGTGAAGTTTTAGTGTTCTATTTTGGATTTTGACTGCTAAAAATCATGCATGATTAGGGTTATTGTTATAGTTCAATTTCAAGTTTCGTGCTAAGTTTACTGAATCCACCTACATGGATATGCATTATGTAATGGAGTTTCAGATGGGTTAAATACTATAATGATTAGTGAATCACTTAATGGGAGAATCATTAAGATTGATTAATGGATAGAGTAATTGATTCATGATGCCAAATGGTTAAGTTTACATAAGGATTAAATGATTGGATTAATTCATAAGGTGATTTAGATGAGTAACAGAATGATTTAGTCTTGGATGCATTGGTATCTTGATCATATTGTAGCATTCAACAGTGTGATGGATTAATTTGTATGAATATTGTGTTAATCTAAATCCTAGATGAAGTTTTGTGTAAAACTTGTGACCTTGAAGCCGTGTCATGAGCTATATGGTGATTATCTTGCATGTTATGATTCCTTAGTTGTAGGTGGTTGCTGTTGGATTTTGAGTTGTTTTTGGAAACTAAATTCGGTTGATGTGGATAGGTTGCGTTCTGTGAATGTTAAGGAATTCAGTTGTAGCTTTGTTTTGGATATAGAGGTTGAGATGAATTTTGTGTACAATCGGCTCTAGTAGGGATTTCGTTAGGGAGGTGATTCTGATGATGTTATTCCCTTTTCATTTGCTATCGAGAGTTCCATGTATTGGGAATGCTACTCGAAATGTGGTTTTTGGGTCTTGGATCCATACGTGCAATAAGGTTGTGAATGTATTGGATTAGCTTGTTCCTTATCATTGTATGTCTTTTAGTGGTTTCGGGTTCCGATCAAAAGTTTCGATGAGAGATGATCTCTTTGAATCAGAGCTGTGGGATGGTTGATATGGTATAGATCGGTTTGGATGTAACTAGGATTCGAATTACATTTTGGATTTTGGAGTTACTGGTTCATGGATTAGGTTTAGTTACGGTGACCACTTGGGTTCAGGCTTAGGTTAAACCTAACATGAACCTAGCCCTATAACTCGGGGTAAATAAGAATAATCCTAAATATGGTATAAAAATTAGTTTAGCTAAGTATCATTTGTTATTGTAGCTAAACAAAATACGTCCTTTGATACAGTGCATTGATTCAGTGATTTGTTCCTGATTTTTGGATGGGAGGTTCTCTATTGATACTGTTGGAAACCGGATGGCTAGAGAGGAGGGGTGAATATAGCCAATCTCTTGAACCTTTGGCACGTATCAAGATTTCTGCACTCAACTTATCAGTAGCACAGCGGAAGAAGCAAAGGAAAACGAAGCAGTGCAGTAAACTAAAAACAGAAATGAAAGCAAGCAAAGACAGCTACCAAGATCGCTAACAAGAGGGTTTACAAGGTTCGGGGATACTTGCCCCTACTCCTTGGCATGCCCTTAAGGTGGGCGATCCCTTGATCGTCGGCATATCAAGCCCCGGTGTTCACCAGATATAACGCAACCTCCTTCTCGGTGGAGAAACCTCTCCACAGCGTTTCAAACAAGAATATAGATTTAAGCTCAATGAAACACAGAGAATACTCTTACTCAGCACCTAGCAAGGACAAGAGCACAGCGAGCTTATCCCGAGCTCCACCCAGCGACGATCTCACGCAAGGACTCCCTCCTTCGTGTCTTCTCACTGTTGGACTCCAAGCTCCTTGTTCTTTCCTCCCAGCACTTGCGTAAGAGTTGGTTGCTTCTCGATTGCAGTTGCTTGCTCAAAGTGATGAAGACTTCAGAAACACAGCAAGCAAGTTGTGGAGAAACACAAAGCGCAGCAAGAACTTCAGCAAGCTCAACACAGAAAACTGTCGAACACTTCTCTGCTTCAGCCGAAGTCTTCTTCTCCTTTTTGTTTCTCCACCAAGCATCAGATGACACCATCCCTGCAGCTCCTAGCTGCTCATCTGCCAACGCCAGCTACCACTGAGCTATCCCTGGACTCCCTGAGCTTCCCTCAGCCAAGCTCTAGTCTCAGCTCCAGTCTGCAGCTCGGCCGTTGCAACCTGAGATGGAAAAACGGACAAACCTGCTCCAAGGTAAGCCTCCATTGACTTCTCCTTGAGTGTTTGAATCCTCCCCTGTCACCTGCAGCTTAATCAGACTGTTAGAGCAGTATATCACACAGTAAATCAAATATCAGAAGTAAACATCAGCGAATCGGATATGGTCAGGCGTGATCAGAGCGTCTGATAGTGCAATTTGAATTAAAGTGATCGGTCACCGGATCGATCGGAGAACCTCCTGATCGGTCACCGGACCGATCAGGCTGGGTCCAGACCGATCAGGCTTCGTCCTGATCGGTCCCCAACGCTCAATCAGAAATCGCGATTTCTTTGAGATTCTCCTAGATCGGTCACCAGACCGATCCCAAGTTGTGGATCGATCACCGGACCGATCCACCCCTTTATTGGGCAATTTCTGAGCTTCGCAGTCCAGACCTCCTGATCGATCACGGGACCGATCAGGCTGGGTCCAGACCGATCAGGCTCTGTCCTGATCGATCATAGAGAGGAACCTGCGACACTGGACCGTTCTCCCGAACGTTCTGCACAGTGATCCTGATCGGTCACCAGACCGATCAGGAGCAGTTCAGTAAGGGAACTCAACCTCACTGTTTGCTCCCTGATCGGTCACCAGACCGATCAGGAGCCAGTCAGTGGGTGAAACGCATACTCCCTGATCGGTCACCAGACCGATCAGTCATCGCTGGATCGGTCACCAGACCGATCCACGAAGGAGCACCGTGCCAACTCCCTGATCAGTCACTAGACCGATCCAGGGGGCTCCAACCACCTTAGCCCTCCAAGCTAAGGGTTTTCCACCTAACCCTCCAAGTTGGGAATTTGCACCTAACCCTCCAAGCTAGGACTTTTCACCTAGCCCTCCAAGCTAGGACTTTTCACCCAACTCTTCCGGATTAGGACTTTTCCAAACCTAGCCCTCCAAGCTAGGACCTGACCCTCCAAGCCAGGACTTTTTCACCTAATTCTCCAAGATGGGAATTTGCACCTAACCCTCCAAGTTAGGACTTTTCACCTAGCCCTCCAAGCTAGGACTTTTCACCCACCTCTTCCGAATTAGGACTTTTCACACACCTAGCCCTCCAAGCTAGGATTTTCAACACCTAACCCTCCAGGTTAGGATTTTCCAACACCTAGCCCTCCAAGCTAGGATTTTCCATACCATGCCTGATCCCCGACCAGGACTTAATCATAATCATCATAATCATAATCAACCTAAACTAAAATCGATGTCAACATCAAAACAACAATCAGGGCCAGACTGCATCAACAATCTCCCCCTTTTTGTTGTTTGACAATCCGATTTTAAGTTTAGGGATTCTCAATCAATTGCTCAACTTTGGAATCATAGGGGAATCCAGATCCTCCCCTACAACATGATCATCCTAAACTTAACCAACCAACACTCTCCCCCTTTGTCGAACACCAAAAAGGGGTCTAGAAGGGCTGTTAAGTTTAAACTATACTCCCCCTCAACCCTAGGGGTATCCCAAAACAACAATTTGATTTTGATAAGCATATGAATACATATGACAAAACGATATAGTCATGGCAAAACAAGCATATGTATCATATGAGCATGACATCATAAGCATGAAGATAGCTATGGATCAAATATGTAGATAACACTCATAGCATCAACAATAGATAACTAAAGTAGAATAACACAAGCATCAAAGTCAGGAGAAATAAGTCATAAACATCCAAAGAAAACACATGATGCAAGACAGATGCATCAAAATCCAGAGACGTGTGGTGCATGACCACAATAAGCAAGTCATGGGGCATACAACCCAAAAGTCAACAGAGCAAAAATGGTCAAGTACACAGAATCATGAGAGAAACAGCAGATAGCCAAGCTCAAATATCAGGAGGGGGATCGTCATCGTGCATGAGGTCATCCATCGTGGCATCAACGGTCCCGGGCGCGATACTGGCAGAGGGCGCACCTCCAGGGAATGTGTGTTGGCGCCACTCATCGTACCATGTCCGCTGCAATGTCTGGACCTCAGAGACAGTAGACTCCACCCCGGTCAATCTGCGATCGAATGATCTGAACTCCGAGCGGATCTCCTCTCGATGAAGCCCTCGTAAATGAAGATCCTGCTGAATGGTCCACTCGAGCTCTGAAATCTGCCAGCGCAGATCCGGCTCGGGCTCGTAGTCGTACTCGGCGTCAGCAGCAGGAGCCTCATGAGGTGCAACAGCCTCTGGTGGTGCCTGAAAATGTGGTGCTCCCCCAGGTAGATCACCAAGCCCTCTCCCATCCTTCCATACTAGGACCCCATCGCGCTCACAAATGATAATGCCAGATTTTGCAAAAGCCCGCCGACCGAGCCGACAATCCTGTCTGACCATGGGCATGGTCCTGCCTTTGGTGACATCAACACCAACTGACATAAGCCAGTCAGTGATGATATGACCAAACGACATATAGACCGTGCGACGGCTCGGCTCACGATAGGACAGGATGGACTGGAAGATGCTCTCCATGATGTCGAAGTCCATCTGGCGGTGCATGCCGTAGAGCATAAGGCAGTGATAGGGTCGAATCTCAGTCAAAGGCTTTGAAGTGATGGGTAAGATGCAGTTTGTGATTATCTTGAAAAGGACGTAGTCAACTGGAGCAAGTCGTAGGGCTGCAAAGGTAGGGAAGTCAGGACCCAACTCATCAAGACCGGCCGGGCGGGGATGGCCAAAGAAGTGCTAATAGATGGAGTCGGGGTAACATCTGCAAATGGGGCCAGCAGAGGATCAGGGAGCTCGGGATAGATCGAATAGAGGTTAGGCGATCGTCGACCTCCTAAGTACTCCGCTAAAATCTCATACGAGAAATCAAGGTTCTTTTTGCCGACTCGAGTAGTGAACTCGAAACCCCCTTGAGGACCTTGTTGTAGATTGTTGTAGAATTCAGAGACTAGGTCGAAGTTGATAGTTCTTTCCAAGGAAAGAAGGAAACCTAGATTGTAGAAAGTGACAATCTCCATGACGGAGGGACAGTACTCAATCAGAAATGGAACGTCAATGGATCGGCAGGGAAGTAGCTTGAAGGTACGAGATTGATATGCCTGCTCACATGCAGCATTAGGAAAACGAGAGCTAGAAGAAGGCTGAGGCCTCCTGGAGGGCGCAGAAGAAGAAGGGGCTTTCCCCTTCGCGCTACCCTCTCCGGGTTCCTTACCCTTAGAAGACTTTCTAAAGATTTGAATTGGTCATGACACAAGATTTAATCAATTTGGGCAAGGTTGATACAAATATAGGTCGAATCACAACAATTCATAGAGTAACCACATGAACAAGATCAGACCAATTTGATCAAGAAAGGTAAGACCCAATCAGAGAATGTAATCAAGACACAATGATCAAGGAACACATTTGGACCAAGATTTGATCATATAGTGAGAAAGTAAGGTCACGGCAAAGAAGGTCACGGCACCACACCAACAACACACAAACTTGGTTAGCTTCAAAAATTAGTTTATGAACTGTTAAAAAAAACGAAGCCAAAAACTTACTTAGGTGCCATTGGTGAAGTTTTTGGAGATTGGAAGAGCAAGCTTGCGCAAAGAGAGACTCGCCGCAAGAGAGATCACAAAGTCGTTCAGCGTGAAAACGTCGCAGGAAGCAGGAAGAAAACAGAGTTCGGAAAGAACTCCTTAGGACTGCACGTCGCACGGAGACTCTCTCGAGGAAGAAGAAGGCACTGGGAAGCTTTCGTATGAAGCAAAGGTTGTGTGAGTGGAAGGTTTCAGTGCTAGGGTTCGGCAATGGTAAGTTTTCGCGAAGTTAATCGGTTGGTGGATCGGTCCACCAACCGCGATTTAATGCGTCTGAACGGATCACCGTTCGATTTGATCGCACCCAAACCGATCAGGCTATAGCCTGATCGGACTGACCTGGGCCTGATCGGTCGAGTGACCGATCAGGTGCGCTCCTGATCGGTCTACTAATCGATCAGGACACGAACAGTAGGATTCGGAGAGAAACCTCTGAGCTCCCTGATCGGTCTGTGGACCGATCACCATAGGGTGCCAGATCGGTCCGGGGACCGATCCAGGCTAGCTCAGTACACTTGGTCAAAAATTTCGGAGAGTCACTGCTTGCCTCGCTGATCGGTCTGTGGACCGATCGTTACAGGATGGAGCCAGATCGGTCCGGAGACCGATCAGCCCTAGGTCTGATCGGTCGGGTGACCGATCAGGGTTCCTGAAACTCCCAGATTCGTTCTGAAACATCCAGTTTCAGATATTCAGAATTTTTCCAACAAGATCTGATGAAGTTTATCAAACTTGGACATGATCTCATGACTAAAATTAATCCCTGAACAAGGATCAAGGGCCCTTATAGGTTCAACAATCACTTTTCTCCATCCAAATGGAGTCAAACTCAATCAACAATCATTCAAGCAAATTCAATCAAGTTTTGTTCCCAATCCAAGTTTCCAATCAAGTTTCCTTGATTGGAATGTCCAAGTACGTTCATGAAGCCATATACACATATGTTATGCAATGGTTTTCCCTATACTTGGTCACCGAAGTGATTATTATCTCGTCAACTCAATTTCTCAAGGGATGCATTGACATTTTGAGAAATTTAGTTGATCCTAACATCTCACCCCATATCTAGCAAACAAAAGCGTTTTGTTAAACCTTATAGTTTGTGTGAGATGTCCCCAAAGTTACCCAATTGTTTCCCAACAATTTCGAAATAACCATGAAGGGTTTGAAAGCATTTTGAAATTCATGAAGCGCGACACATTCCCAACTCCCGTCTTAGGAAACTAAACTCATTTTCGGGGAGTGGTTTAGTGAAAATGTCAGCTAGATTTGACTTGGACTCTACATGAGAGAGTACAATATCTCCCCTAGCTACATGATCCCTAATGAAGTGGTGACGCACCTCAATGTGTTTGGTCCTAGAATGATGGACTGGATTCTTGGTTAGGTTAATTGTGCTAATGTTATCACATAACACTTGCACACCCTTGTAACTCAATCCATAGTCCTCTAAAGTATGTATCATCCACAACAATTGCGATACACTCTCTCCCATAGCAATATATTCTGCCTCGGTCGTGGAGAGAGCAACACAGTGTTGCTTCCGACTTGACCAACTTACTAAGGACGAACCTAAGAATTGGCAACCCCCACTTGTGCTTTTCCGGTCCAACTTACATCCAGCGTAGTCGGAATCCGTATAGCCAATTAAATCAAATGATTCAGTACGGGGGTACCATAGACCGACTCCTATTGTGCCTTTGAGATATCTCAAAATTCTCTTAACAGCGATTAAATGAGACTCCTTGGCACATACTTGATACCTAGCGCACATACCCACAGCAAATAGAATATCCGGTCGACTAGCTGTGAGGTATAGCAAACTACCTATCATGCTTCGATATTGAGTCAAATCAACGGGTTTACCACTCTCATCATTGTCTAATTTTGTGTTTGTAGCCATGGGAGTGGTTACCTCCTTTGAATCACTCATGTTAAATTTTCGAAGCATTTCTTGTGTGTATTTTGATTGGTGCACATGGATACCATCGCGAGTTTGCTTGATTTCAAGTCCAAGGAAGAAAGTCAACTCTCCCACTAGACTCATTTCAAATTCACTCTCCATGTGTCCAATGAACTCATTTAAATAGCCCCTATTATTTGAGCCACAAATTATGTCATCGACATATACTTGGGCTACAAAAATATTATCACCATCTCTGCGTAGAAATAGTGTGGGGTCTATTTGGCCTCTAACAAAGCCCTTCTCAATTAGGAATATGGACAACCGCTCGTACCAAGCCCGGGGTGCTTGTTTAAGGCCATAAAGTGCCTTTTTGAGTTTGAACACGTGGTTTGGAAATTCGGTACTCTCAAACCCAGGTGGTTGTTTGACATAGACCTCTTCTCTAATCAAACCATTTAGAAAGGCCGATTTGACATCCATTTGATATAGTTTGAAACCACGATGTGCTGCAAATGCTAGCATCAATCGGATGGACTCTAATCGTGCCACGGGAGCATAAGTCTCATCATAATCAAGGCCTTCAACTTGACTATAGCCCTTAGCTACTAAGCGTGCCTTGTTTCTAATGATTTCTCCCTTATGGTTCAATTTGTTCTTGAAGACCCATTTGGTTCCAATGATGGTGGTCTTCTTAGGTCTAGGGACTAAGTCCCAAACTTGACTCCTTTCGAATTGACCTAGTTCATCTTGCATTGCAATAATCCAATTAGGGATCATTTAATGCTTCATCAATTTTTCTAGGTTCAATTTCGGAAATTAGGGCAACTTCATTAGCCTCATTCCGGAAGAATGATCTAGTTCTAACCCCATGATGGATGTCTCCAACAATTTGGTCTTGGGGATGACTAGAGGCTAATCTAGCTTGCCTTGGTGTTGGTGGTGCTTCATGAATAGGTTCACTAGACACAAGTTCAGCCTCAGGATCCGGCTGATCAATGGGTTGTCTAGGCTCACCGTCATCGGATTCTTCACCATCAACAACATTTGGACTTTCATTCAAACTTAGTCTCCTAAGTTCGAATTGGACTTCATCTTCTGGTTGACCATTGACTTTTGGAATTTCTTCAAAGACAACATCAGAAGATTCTTCAACTAGTCTAGACTTTTTGTTGTAGACTCGATAGGCTTTGCTAACCAGGGAGTACCCGACTAGTATCCCTTCATCAGCCTTAGCCGTGAACTTTCCAAGATGATCCTTGGTGTTTAGAATGAACACCTTACAACCAAACACCCGAAGGTGTTTAACCGTAGGTGGTTTTCCAAACCAAAGTTCATGGGGAGTCTTCCCTAAAAACCTATGAATGAGGACCCGGTTTTGCACATAGCAAGCTGTATTTACAGCTTCGGCCCATAAGTAACTCGGGAGTGAGTACTCATTGAGCATGCTTCGTGCTGCCTCTTGAAGTACACGGTTCTTCCTCTCGACAACACCATTTTGTTGTGGTGTTCTAGGAGTAGAGAACTCATGTCTATAACCCCTATCTTGACAAAATTCTAAAAACCTTTGATTTTGAAATTCACCTCCATGGTCACTTCTAATTGTCTTAATTGTTAAAGATTTCTCATTTTCTACTCTTCTACAAAAAGAAATTAAAACATCTAAGGTTTGGTCCTTATATTTTAAAAAGTAAGACCATGTATATCTAGTGAAGTCATCAATGATCACAAAGCAATATCTACTTCCATTCAATGATATGATAGTACTACAATCAAATAGATCCATGTGAAGTAAATCTAATGCAGTAGAAGTACTTACAGCGCTTTTACCTTTATGTGCAGATTTTGTTTGCTTACCCATTTGACATGCATCACAAAGTCTATCTTTTTCATACTTGATGCTTGGTAAGCCACGAACCAATCCCTTGTTGGTCAACTTCTGGATGTTCTTCATGTTCACATGTGCTAACCTCCGGTACCAAAGTGTGGACTCTTCTTCTTTTGACATGAAACACTTAGCAGAAACATTAGTAGCACTTTTAAATGAAACTTGATAAATATTGTCTACTCTTGTTCCTACTAGTACCGTGTCCAAGGTGTCATGTTGTCTAACTAGACATTGACTTGGTTGGAAATCAATTGTGTAACCCGTGTCACACAATTGACTCACACTTAGGAGATTAAATTTCAACCCTTTGACTAGAAGGGCATTTGAAATTCTAAGACATTCGGATATTTGAATGTCTCCTATTCCTATGACCTTAAGACTACCATTGTTACCAAATGATACATTACCTCTACTTTTCTTGTGAAGTGTGGTAAACAATGATCTATCCCCAGTCATGTGTTTGGAGCATCCACTATCAACGAACCAAGTTGATAGATGCTCCCCCTCAATCATAACCTACACAATTCGAAAAATAGAAGTTTTAGGTACCCAAACCTTGGGACCTAAAGCATCAACTAAACATGACTTAGGCACCCATGCCTTGACCACTTTCTTTTGAATTTTGGGTGTCCTAGATTGTCTCATATCAGTCCTAGACATGAGAGACACAAATGAGGGTTCCTTAGGACGGTAACCAATACCGGCCCTATTGTAGACTGCCTTTTGGGCATTTAAAATCATATCTAGGGTTTTAAAGCTAGTTGAGAACTTCTCAAGAATAGTCTTGAGTCTCTCAACTTCACTCTTCAAGGATTTGTTCTCTTCTACTAACAAGTTATCATGCAAGTCATTGACTTCCTCAACCTTAGAGGATTTTAAGTTTTCAACTTCAAGTTTCAAAGACTTAATCTCATCTTCTAACAATTCAACATGCAAATCATCAATGTTATCATCTCTAGATAATTTCAATTGATTAATTTCTAATTGCAATGCTTTAACTTTATTCTTTGATTTCTTAAGCATACTAGTTAAACATGCAATTGCTCTATAACATTTTTCAAGCTCGGGAGAAGTTACCTCTTCATCATCCGAAGATGATGAAGCCGCGTTTGCGGAACTTGAAGATTTATCACTGCTTTCCTCTCCAAGAGTCATAAGTGCCACATGCCTTGTGCTCTTCTCCTCCTTCTCTTCATCGGATGAATTTGAGGATGACTCATCCCATGTGGCCTTCAAGGCCTTCTTCTTCTTCTTGAATTTCTCTTCTTTCTTTTTGGATTTCTCCTCCTTCTTCTTGAGTTTTGGACATTCATTCTTGAAATGTCCTTTCCTACCACACTCAAAGTAAGATGCATTAGTCTTATCAAGTTTAACTTCACTAGAGTTACCTCTACTCTTGAAACGTCGATCCCTTCGCATCATCCTTCGCACGAAGTTCGCCATCTCGGAGGAAGAAGAGCCGCTGCCATCTTCCTCGGAATTGGACTCGGATTCGGAAGAGGATGAAGACGAAGAGACCTCCTTCTCCTTCTTCTTCTCCTTCTTCTTCTTGATGGATCGGTCCCCTGCAACTAAGGCAATCCCCTTCTCCTTGGGGCCTTTGTTAGCCATTTCATGCAATTCCATCTCACAAAATAAGTCATCTAACTTTACAATGGATAGATCCTTGGAAACTTTATAGGCATCCACCATGGATGACCACAAAGCATTCCTTGGAAAGGCTTTCAAGACATACCTCACAAGGTCGCGATTCTCGACCTTTTCATCAATCGAATGAAGCCCATTGAGGACTTCCTTGAACCGACTATGAAGCTCACTTACCGATTCATTCTCCTTCATGGAGAGATTTTGAAGTTGATTGAGGAACAAGTCCCTCTTTGCGATTCTTGAATCTCGGGTGCCCTCATGGAGTTCGATGAGTTTGTTCCACAAGTCCTTTGCACTTGTGAAAGGACCAACCTTGATGAGTTGGTCTTTGTTCATGCCACATTGTAGAGTGACAACCGCCTTCGCGTCGGCTTCACTCTTTCGAGTTTGTTCAGCAGTCCACCTCCACGATTCGAGTTCTTTGCCTTCATCATCCTTCGGAGGGGTGAATCCCTCCTTCACCGCGAACCAAGTATGGATGTCCATCTTCAAATAATATTCCATCTTCGATCTCCAATATTGGAAATCAGCACCATCGAAGAATGGAGGTCGGGTGGTGGAGAAGCATTCTCTCAAAGCCATCTTGCTGATAACTCTCGGATGTTAAGCCGTAAACAGAGCCCCAAGCTCTGATACCACTTGTTGGAAACCGGATGGCTAGAGAAGGGGGGGGTGAATATAGCCAATGTCTTGAACCTTTGGCACTTATCAAGATTTCTGCACTCAACTTATCAGTAGCACAGCGGAAGAAGCAAAGGAAAACAAAGTAGTGCAGTAAACTAAAACAGAAATGAAAGCAAACAAAGACATCTACCAAGATCGCTAACAAGAGGGTTTACAAGGTTCGGGGATAACTTACCCCTACTCCTTGGCGTGCCCTTAAGGTGGGCGATCCCTTGATCGTCGGCAGATCAAGCCCCGGTGTTCACCGGATATAACGCAACCTCCTTCTCGGTGGAGAAACCTCTCCACAGCGTTTCAAACAAGAATATAGATTTAAGCTTAATGAAACATAGAGAATACTCTTACTCAGCACCTAGCAAGGACAAGAGCACAGCGAGCTTATCCCGAGCTCCACCTAGCGACGATCTCACGTAAGGACTCCCTCCTTCGTGTCTTCTCACTGTTGGACTCCAAGCTCCTTGTTCTTTCCTCCCAGCACTTGCGTAAGAGTTGGTTGCTTCTTGATTGCAGTTGCTTGCTCAAAGTGATGAAGACTTCAGAAACACAGCAAGCAAGTTGTGGAGAAACACAAAGCGCAGCAAGAACTTCAGCAAGCTCAACACAGAAAACTGTCGAACACTTCTCTGCTTCAGCCGAAGTCTTCTTCTTCTTTTTGTTTCTCCACCAAGCATCAGATGACACCATCCCTGCAGCTCCCAGCTGCTCATCTGCCAACGCCAGCTACCACTGAGCTATCCCTAGACTCCCTGAGCTTCCCTCAGCCAAGCTCCAGTCTCAGCTCCAGTCTACAGCTCGGCCGTTGCAACCTGAGATGGAAAAACGGACAAACCTACTCCAAGGAAAGCCTCCATTGACTTCTCCTTGAGTGTTTGAATCCTCCCCTGTCACCTGCAGCTTAATCAGACTGTTAGAGCAGTATATCACACAGTAAATCAAATATCAGAAGCAAATAGCAGCGAATCGGATATGGTCAGGCGCGATCAGAGCGTCTGACAGTGCAATTTGAATTAAAGTGATCGGTCACTGGACCGATCGGAGAACCTCCTGATCGGTCACCAGACCGATCAGGCTGGGTCCAGACCGATCAGGCTCCGTCCTGATCGGTCCCCAACGCTCAATCAAAAATCGTGATTTCTTTGAGATTCTCCTGGATCGGTCACCAGACCGATCCCAGGTTGTGGATCGATCACCGGACCGATCCACCCCTTTATTGGGCAATTTCTGAGCTTCGCAGTCCAGACCTCCTGATTGATCACGGGATCGATCAGGAAACATCTTGATCGGTCACAAGATCGATCAGGCTGGGTCCAGACCGATCAGGCTCCGTCCTGATCGATCATAGAGAGGAACCTACGACACTGGACTATTCTCCCGAACGTTCTGCACAGTGATCCTGATCGGTCACCAGTGGTGACCGATCAGGAGCAGTTCAGCAAGGGAACTCAACCTCACTGTTTGCTCCCTGATCGGTCACCAGACCGATCAGGAGCCAATCAGTGGGTGAAACGAATACTCCCTGATCGGTCACCAGACCGATCAGTCATCGCTGGATCGGTCACCAGACCGATCCACGAAGGAGCACCGTGCCAACTCCCTGATCGGTCACCAGACCGATCCACGGGGCTCCAACCACCTTAGCCCTCCAAGCTAAGGATTTCTCACCTAACCCTCCAAGTTGGGAATTTGCACCTAATCCTCCAAGTTAGGACTTTTCACCTAGCCCTCCAAGCTAGGACTTTTCACCTAGCCCTCCAAGCTAGGACTTTTCACCCAACTCTTCCGGATTAGGACTTTTCCAAACCTAGCCCTCCAAGCTAGGACCTGACCCTCCAAGCCAGGACTTTTTTACCTAATTCTCCAAGATGGGAATTTGCACCAAACCCTCCAAGTTAGGACTTTTCACCTAGCCCTCCAAGCTAAGACTTTTCACCCACCTCTTCCGAATTAGGACTTTTCACACACCTAGCCCTCCAAGCTAGGATTTTTCATACCATGCCTGATCCCCGACCAGGACTTAATCATAATCATCATAATCATAATCAACCTAAACTAAAATCGATGTCAACATCAAAATAACAATCAGGGCCAGACTGCATCAACAGGAAAAGCATCCCAATCAGTATCAGAATCAGAAGGGTAGTCTTCAAACTCTGGTTGTCGATGAGGAAGTTCATCAGCATCTATTCTGACTAGATGTCTGGCAGGCTCAATTTTTAAATTTATCCATTCTGGAGGAGAGCTATTGACGAGCCCAAATATACTAATTAATTTGTCACGAAATGTATGGGCCTCAAATTTAGAATTTATAAATGAACAGCTGGAAACCCTTTTTGCAATCAAAATAGAAAAGCGTAGTAAAGGGGCCACAGGTCGTATTTTTCTCGGGGCTAATTGAAGTTGTTTGATTCGCGCTTGTATTTAGGTGTCGTTTGTGAATTTCGGGTTTCAAATAAAGATTTTTGGGTTCTGTTTCAGTCTGAAAGGAAAACTCAATGAAAATGGAAGTCAACCAAACAAAGAATTAAACAATTGATGGCAAGTGATTACTCAGCCACTAGACCACTTAATCAACTAAAGATACTTACCAAATTTCTAGAAAACGATTCTAATTTCATGTGTAACACAAATGCTAAGCAATGAAGCGACAAATTCAAACTTGTGACAAACCAAATGCGAACAATCCAAAACCAAATTGATACGAAACCGTGCCAAGATTTCCCTTGACCCAAGTGCAGAAATTTCAAGCTTAACTTGCTGAAATTGTGAGATTCCAATTTAAAACTGAGCTGACTACGCAGGAAGCTGATTTCAAGCTCAAATACACATTAAAATTTACATTCAACTTGGCTCAAACTAATGCTAGGATTTCACTTGAAACATAGTGAAAAGGATGAAGCAACTTGATATTCAAGGAGGTGTTCATGTGCCAAGAGCTGCTGCCAAATGCAGAACTGTGACTTGACATTTCAGAATTGAATTTGGTTGATACAACTTGGAAGACAACCCATTCGAAAAGTGCTAAGCACAAGTCAATGAAGGACATCAAAACTAAGATATGAATTCAGTAGTGATGAAATCAGAAAGTTCAGAAATCAATTGATTTCTTATGTCAGTTCGTTAGCTGAGTTTAATTGCAAAAACTTCATGTTCAGAAAGGTTGAGAAGATTCCAAGTTCTCTTGATATAAACTTCAGAGACTGATGACTAATTTTGCTGAAATAACTCAGAATTGCAGGAGTTAATTCTGAATGGCATAAGTTGAAACTGAATTGCAGCAATCGAAGTTATTCAGAATGTGCGGCATGTGCAGGAATGAACTGCTTAAAACTGAAACAAATTCATTGCGAATGGAGATGACAGTTTCTGAATTCACTTGATACAAAATCAGTGAATTCAGAAATGATTACAGAGTTCAGAAACAAAAAATGAGCAGAAACATGAAACGAAAACAGGGACAATGAACTGGAATTTGATACGGCACAAGCTGAGCTAAAAACATGAAACTAAATTGCAAGCAACTAATGCTAAGTTCTATGCTAACTAAACCAACATCTACCTAGCTCGAATGCAGAACTTAACAAATTGTATCAGAAACTACAAGGAAAATACAGAAATAGCTTGATACGCAGCTGAAAATCAGGGATACAAAACTGATACGCTACAACTAAGCATGAATTAAACTAGAATTAAAAGCAATGGTCCACTAAACAAGTTTCCTAACTGTTATACTTGCAGAAAATAAACCTAACTTAAGCAAAACAACCAAGAACCGAAATTACAGCTAATGAAACAGAAAATTCAGTAACGAGACATTGCAGAAATGAAACTACAGCTACGAAACATGAATTTAAACCAATTAAACTACTCCTCAACTCTCCCTAAGCTCAAATTCTTCTTGGTCGTCAAGCAAGAGCTGGCTTCGAACCCCTAGGCACAGCAAATCAGTGGAAATCAGATTGGATTAGTGAACTCTGCTCAAACTGCGCAAGCTGGGAATTTCCAATCCAAACGCTTCGATCTTCGTTTGTGGAGCTGCGATGGTGATTTGGGAACAACCTGAGGTCACTTGAGAACCCCTATAAGTGCCTCAGATCGTCGGAAATGGACTGTGGCGAAGATCTCAGTGTTCGGACCACAGAGCCACCGAAACCCTCAAATAACTCTGTCCGGCGCGAATTCGAGCTTAATTCTCCAATCAAACTGACCTCCAAAGCTCCAGAAGATGATCTTGATGAAGAATCGAGGGGTCGCGCCCCGGAAATGGAGAAAATCGACTGAAAAACGAAGAAGAAACGGTGAAGGCTACTGTAGCGGCGGAGACGCGACGAGGAGAAGCTGCTGGGAAAATCTGATTAAATAGCTATCAATGGACGGTTGTGATTAATTTGAGAAATCCAACGGTTGATCTTCATCTGATCTGACCCAAACTTTGAGGATGTTGATCTGGGGTCAGGATCTGCCTTGTGGTAGCTCGGATCCTCCAGATATGCAACGGATAGTCCAGATCAACTCAATCTGTGAATGGACGCTCTAGAGCCCTCCTTGCTTGATCCAACGGTTGATTTAGCTCTGATTGGGATGAAACCTTCAGATCTTGATCATAGAGCTTGATCAACCCTAACCCTAGCTCGGATTGCTTCAGATCGTCCCGGATGGCTCAGATCTAGCCGCTCTTGAATCGGAGGGCCCGGATTAATTGTAGGCTTGATAATTCGATCCAGCTCACATCCGACTCAAGTTTTGACCCAGTATGCCCTAGGTCCTTGAACCTTTGATGCCTACAAAAATATATCAGAAAATTAGTGGCCAAATAATCCAATTTAATGCAATTTTGCAATTAAGTCCAAAATAAAGGTAAGTTCTAAAACCTAGGGCAATTTCACAATTAATCAATAAAAATATGAGTCAAACATGGATTTTAACATCTAAAATAATCAACAAAAATGGTACTTATCAGCTATCAATTGTACAGATCACATATGTTTCTTCTTCTTCAAGAACTAAGGAAATAATTTGTCTCAGTTTCTTTGGGAAGTTTTTGATAGAATCAGGATCATGAACCCATAACTTGGCTAGTAATCCATAGTCCATTAATAGTAATGGGGTTATTAGCCTTCCTTTGATGGTTGGAGGTTCATAGGTATCAATGTTGATATTGACTCGTCGAAAACAATATACGAGTTGGCATTGACAGTCATATTTTTCTGAGGTTTCACAAACTTTGTTTATGTTTTGTCACTTGAGTTTGGGGCTGAATTCAGCTTCATACTGAATTGTCATTCCTTTTGGTACTTTTTGGTCAAGAAGTTTCAGGGCATCACATAATTCGGCAAAAACTTCAAAAGTAGATCCTTCAGTCAGTCTTCTTATATAGATAGAAATATCCTCTGGGATAGTATTTGGAAGTCATAATAGTGTTGCCTCCGAGTTTCTTTATGCTGTAGTTACTTCTGACCGTGCTCTTAATTGTCCCAAAGTTAGATATTTTGGCCTATGGATGACAGGTTCTGTATTCTTTTGTGGCATGGTTGTAAGTGTCTGAGCATAAGTTTTGTTTGAGTCTTCTGTTTCTGTTTCCATATGTGATTTTCCACCAGTTTTAAGAAGCGAACTAATAAAGAAATTTGGCCCAATAACTGTCCTTGCTATGTTGAAGGCTTCTTCCAGGGAATAAAAGCCTTTGAATAAAGGATGTTCACATTCTTATATAGCAATAGTGACTTCTTCCCAATCTTGGTAAACTCCCGCTTGTGTTCCTGAAAAGACCACATAACAAGAGAACTTCTTTCCTATTGATTTTTGTACTGTTGTTTGGAAGTAATTGGCCAGAGCATTGATAATTGCTATCTTGTAGTTGACACTTCCTAGAATAGTAGGAATATTCCAGATGTTGTCAAGTAAGCAAGTTTGGATGTGATCAAACTTGTCTCTTGCTGTGAAGTGAAACTGTTCCTCATAGCGAGTAAATTGTTAAAGTTCTTGATTGTCAAACCTCATGGTTCTCATTGAGAATATTTTTACTTTCTTTTGTTTATCCATTGTTGTACCTGTCATAATCATGAAGTTAATGCAAAAGTCTAGAAAGTGTGTCGGCTAAAGAATTATTACTTCCTTTAATATATTCCCAGTGAATAGTTAGTCCTTTATTTATAATTGTATCTGTGGATTTTAATCATCTTTTTGTACTAAGTCCTTTCCTTAATCCTTTTGTCTGCTGGCTATATTTGACTATAGTTTCGCAATCTGTTCGGACTATAATTTCTAGTTTGCTACATATAAAGAGTCTGAAAGTATCTAGACAATAAATTACCGCTAATATTTCATTGTCAAGAGAAGTTAGACGGCCTTTTTCTTTATATTGGCCAGAAGCATATCAACAGATAGCCTCAGAGGATTTTGTGTCATATTTAGAGTTTTCGGTAAAGAACTCCTCGCCATCCGATTTTACAACCATCTGTTTCTATAATTAAGTAATCAGTATCTAAGGGTAGTCGTAAGACTGGGATTTTTCTTATCATTTCTTTAATTTGTTTAACTAGGTCTATATTTTGTTGATTGAAATATTTTTGTTCGATTAAGGATGTTTTGTTATATAAGGGTCCACTAATTTTTTCTATGTCTTTTAGGTATTGTCTAGCATAGTTGAGAAGTCCTAAGAATGATCTTAGCATTTTTGTATCTTCCATTTTATCAGGAAAACTTTATATTTTTGAGGTAATATGAGGTTGTAATGAGATTGTTCCTTATCCAATTTTAGCTCCCAGGAAGTCTATGTGTTTAACAGCTAGTTTCATTTTACTTCTAGATATTATTAAATCATGTGTCTCAAATAGATTAAATACCATATGTAAATGTGCATAGTGTTCTTCCTTTGTTTTGGAGAAAACCAAAATATCATCAATATAAGTACAAGTACAATTGGCTAAGTTTCTAAAAATAGTGTCTATTTGTCTTTGAAAAATTTGTGGTGCTACTTTTAAGCCAAATGGCATGACTAACCATTCAAAGTGGCCTTTGGGAAAAAAAAAGCAGTCCATTCTACAGAATCAATATGCATCTTTACTTGCCAGAACCCAGATTTCATGTCAAATTTTGAGTACCATTTATAGTCTTGAATTTTGTTATGTAGTTGGTCTTTATCAGGAATTTTATATCCATCTTCCTGGCAGTTATCATTTAGGAGTTTGTAGTTAAACACCATTCTAGATTGTCCCCTTTTTTGTTCTGCTCCTTTGTTTACAATGAAGGCTGGACTTCGATGACTAGAGGTCGAGCGCTGAATGGCTCCAAGGGCTAGTAATTGGTTTATATGCATTGTGCATTCTTCAGTTTCCCAATTAGTATATTTTAAGTCTTGTGCCTTTATTGTAAGATATAGATTGATTATTGTTAATTTGCAATATGTTTTATCATGTTCCCAATATTTTGTTGGGTTATCACCAATAATTTCTAATTTTTCTAGTCGGGAGATGAGAGAGTCTAGGTTAAGTTGGGTAGTTATTAAGTTTCTTAAATATGTAGGGGAGAATAGATCTTTTGGAATGTCTAAATCCAGGTTGTTTAAGTCTTCAGGATAAAGGTCATCTTGAATCAGTTCTTGATATGCTAAGGAACAAGAAAGTTCTTGGTTTATTAAGCAAGAACCTTTACAAGGTGTATTATCTTTACAGTGACAGCTGTTTGTATCAGTGTCTTTTGAAGCTATATCTTTAATAGTTGGAGTTATAGGATAGGGATGCTTACTAGAAACTTAAGGATAATCGGACACAATTGGGGATACTATAGGTGTAGAGAGAAAAATGGCATAGTCTTTTGTAAGTAATAATGCTCTGTCTTGGGTTATAAAGAAACTAAGTCCTAGGATTAAGTGAAGATTTGACTGTGGAAGAGGTTTGATCTAGAGTTTTGGAAGGGGGAGAGAAGTCCCAAATGTATCACAGTTTGTATAAAATCTTAAATGTGTATTTGTAACGAATTTGGTACAGGATAGTTGTTGACCATCGAATTGCGTACTAACCATTAGTTGATTTGCGGTTTTGATAAGTTCCGGGGGTACTATAGATAGAATAGTTTTTTCATCTATTGTAGAATTTGTAGCCCCACTGTCAAGAAAAGCATGTAGTGTAAATTTATGCCCATGTATATTGATTAGACAACGAACTCTGATATCAGTAGTTTGTCCAGTATTGCATATACTCGGGGTTTTTATAAAAACCATATCAGTGTCTGAGCTTGGTTCAGTTATGGTCAATCTCTTTCCTTTATCTTGTGATATGGAAGCATTGTCTTGCTTGAGTTTAGCAAGTTCTGTTTCTAAAATATTAAGTCTGGTTTCTAAAACAGAGACTCTAGTTTCAAGGAGAACATTCCTAGTGCTCCCTCAGACTTGTTGACTTGTAGGTATTATTATATTAAAACTTTGTTGTAATCATAAGTTGCATATTTGTTTTTTACATGTTCCCCTTTTATCTATGGCTGGGTAATATCCACATAGGAAACAAGGAAAATTTTCGTCTCCTATTTTTAGGACCCAGTCATGGATATAGTCTAGCACATCTGATTTTGATATTGTATTTTTGAGGTATAGATTGTGTGAACATAAGGTTCATAGCATCTAAGTCCTCCCATTGGTCTGCTAAGTCATCAAGCTCTTGCTGGAAATTATTACTACTGGATGCATATTTGTTTGCCAGGGTATAAGAGTTGTCAAGGAAAGAGTTGATTAATGTATAATCAGAGGAGGAAGTTATTTCTTCTATGTCCTCGATAGAAACAATAGAGTAAATAGAAGAGGTATCAGATACATCCTCTTGAATTGCTATTCAATCTAGGTTTGTGCAAGAGACCAATTTGGCTTCTCTAGTGTATCAGTTTTTCTTATTTGGACATGCTGAGAATAAATGACCTGGTTCATTACAGGCAAAGCAAGTTATTGTATTAGCATATGTTTTCTTTAGTTTAAATTTTCTGACATGTTTAGTCTTGTTTAAGTATGACTTCTTTTCTTTGCTTTTTCTCAAGTAGTAACTTTTTCTAGATCTAATTTTGGGCTGAGACTATATAGTTGGATTACTGGGTTTTCTTCGTTGTTTGTGCCTATGGTGGCTTAATCCATATTGCCGTGGGGTGTATATTTGACTGCAAAACCCGTATTGTTGGTTTTTAAGTTATTTTTGTATTTGAATATAAGTATATTTTTCTTTAAGTATTGAGATGATATGTTAAATTCTAACTCTTATATTATCATATTGAGGTGCCACTTTTAAGTCTGTCCATGTCTTGTGGATTTATTTGCCTAAGTCTCCTGGTAATTTGCTAAATAGTCTTTCGCCTAATTCAGGATTACAATAATTTCCTAAGATAGCTGTGAGTGCTAGAAAGTCATTGCAAAAAGGTTTTATCCAATTCCAACTAAATAGTTGAAGTGTTCTAAGTCCCTCATGGCTTCCCTTTGTCGGATATCTAATCTTGTATTGACATCTCTAGCAGTTAAAAGTTTATGGATGGTATAACAAAAGTTTAGTATGTTATTGCCTTGGGCTGCTATTCGAGCTATTTCCTCCGGGAATTTTAATTTGTAGGCTTCCCAAGCGACTCTAGCTACGTCACCTAAATAATTTTCTCCTATACGAATCATGGCTTCTCCTGTTTCTATGTCTAGCTCATGCTTGGCTTGATAATCTCTTCTAACAGAGACAATCCATTGTTCTAAATAATTGTCATATAGCTGGGGGTTATCGCATTCAGCTATGT
>JAGFNQ010001697.1:689263-705714 GCA_024364735.1 Boesenbergia rotunda | reverse complement strand
TGAGAAGCTAGCCGTTTGTGTGGTGGAAGAGAAGAAACCGTGAAAAAGGAAGAGAAGTGATCGAAGAAATTATCTAGCTTCTGTTGAACGATCAAATATTCTGCTTTGGAAAATAGGACAATAAATGAATTCACCGTAGATGAATTGAAAGAAGGATCAAACGAGGAAGATAAGAGGTTTCTTCACAGTGCGGATGTCAAGGAGAAGAAGATAAGGGAAAAAAAGAAAAAAAAAATCTTTTGCTGGTTGGGAAAAAAAACAGAATCGGAATTGGAAGAAAGGTGATTAGCGAACTTGCTGTTGACTGTCAGAACAGGGAGACGGATCTCTGTCCCTCCGTCCTACTCTTTGCAATGTTCAGTGAATCATTTGATCGTCGATCAAATATTATCGGCGGCTCCGACCGTCATCTCGAATAATAAAATTATATCCTGGGTGTATGGTGAATCCGTCGGATGTCGCCGCAATTGCGATCTCGTCATATTCACCGTCGAATCTGACGAAATTGTAATGCGGCGATTTCGATCGATTCATTGTCATCCCAAGATATTGTTTTGATTTCAGGACGATGATTAAAAATTATCGGTGGTGTTCAATCGTCGATCGGACGACTCACCAGAAATCGTCGACGGCTATGAGACAGACAGGACAGGGATCCTCTAGATGATCCCGTCCGCAGAACAGGATACCTCTTGCTAGGGATGAATAAAAAAAATTGAAGAAAACTGCAGGGACAAACGGAGTGAAGAAAAGGAAGGATCATCTTTTTTTTTTCTCTGGCCGGAAGAAAAGGAACAGGGGAGATAATAAGAAAAAAAGAGGAGGGATGAATGACGGAGCCAGGAATGATAGTCCACCCGGGCTAAAAATGTTATCCGAATAGTTCTTGGGTTAAAAACTATTTCATTTGATTTAAAAATTCAAAATAAATAATATAAATATGTAAAATAGTAGTGTAAATATGTAAAATTAATGTAAATTTCACATTGGCCCCTCGAGCTACCAGCCGAGGGGTGAAACCTCGGCTGCTGTTTAAAAAAAAATCCCTCGCGCCTGGGTGTCTTAACCTGCCCAGCATTCACCGTGATTTACCTCCTCTGGACATTTGTGGGACAGAGACCAGGGGCTGCTAGGTTGGCGGTTCCAACCTTTTGAATCAAAGCTTGGCTCCACCCTTGGAGGGATCAGTGAATGCGTGGAGGGAGGCGAAAGTTACCATTATCACATGGCGGGACTGCAGGTGCACAATGGTGAGGATCCCTCCATTGGGAAGAGGAGTGATTGACGAAATAAATCAAGGATCACAGCTCTTATACCCTATAAAAAAGCAAAGAGAAGATGAAGAAATAATATAAAAACAGAGAATATAATTTATGTATATTAATCAATTGAGATTATTATTTATTATTGTCATTATAGATAATATGATGACGAATTGGTCATGTGTTAAAAGTTATCATGCAAAAGTGTAAGTATTTGTGTCAAAGAAGTTCAATTCATCCCACGATCATTACAGATGCTAAACCCTTCAAATTCCAAACCCTAAACATCCAAGATGAGAACCTACCCCATATGTCCCTACAACTTGATAATTTGCATCAAAACCCTTATACATAATTTTTTATGATAGATGCTTGCTCCACTCTTGTATTTTAACACTATAATGACCTTTTACATCTCAACGTCTACCGTTTCTAAAATCCAACAACTTGTCAGTTATCCTTTTAACATTTTAATTATACAGGTACCTAGGTTTGGAGCTCAACTAATTGAGGAGACAAACGGCCTTCTCCTTGGTTCGCTCATTGGGTAAATCCAGAAGCACAAACGACTCCTTGTAACCAAGCTTCCAGATTTTTAAAATATTCTGGTTGATTGCCTTGCCGCCTTCATCACTTTTCGTATAACAAAAATGTTATATGGAACATAATGAAGAGATGATTTGTTATCATGTCATGCCGACCCAATTTTATTTTTTTTAAATTGATATTAGATGTCGATTAATTTTGTGATCAACCAACAAAGTAAATTGAAAAATACTTACAACAGGTAGCTCATCGATCTAACGTTTTTAGGTTGAACTATCTATTAAGAGAAATTTAACCGTTGATTCGTCGATCTGATTTTTAAATATCTGAAAAATTGAGAAGACTCCCGCTGATGCACCGTGACTCATGACAAACTACACTCCACCAACCAAATCGGTTTGACGATGACTTTTGTCTTTTTAAATATCAGTATTGAAGAATAGATAGATGATTAGTCATCATTCTATGGCTTGAGCCAACTATAGTGGCATTTAATTAATAAGAGATTTCATCTTTTCACAAGGCATCCTACGTGTGTTTAGTCAAATTCCAAACTTGAGTTTTTGAAACACAAGGCAAGTCATTGAAAGTCACAAATTTAACATATCTATACAGAATTGTACATATCATAAGGAATCCATGTATAATTAAACATCACCTGCCTATCGACAAAACAAACAAGCTTATAATATGTTTTTCATCAATCGAAAGAAGAAAGGAATTGTTCCTAGCAAAACTTTTAAGGATTTGTCCCATCGATGCCTCCGATCGGACCCGAGGGTGGGACGGGGGCTCTAGGGAGCATAACAAACGCCATTGGCACCTTCTCCTTCACCATCATCTCCAAGCTCAACTCTATCCTTGTTGTCGTCGTATGAGCAAAGGAGCCTGCCTCGATGCTGAGGCCTCGTGCGGCCATGGATTGCTGCAAGGTACTGAACGCGAGGAGGAGGAGGAGGAGAAATATGGTGAGTTTAGCTTTAGAAGCCATTGGTAAGGAGTACAAGAAGATTTAGCTTACAACAGAAGCTCAAAGGAGGCGAAGGTTTAAATAGCGAAAACAGAGTTGAATTTCGATGCAATGCTGCTTGGCTTGAGTCTCTGAAACTCTTCGAAGTAAACCGACTTGAACGTTCGAGGTGGCTTCCTTGAAAATGTCAAATTCACAACTAAATGGAAACTTGCCAGGCACTTAATTAACTAGATCTTGATGACGAGGATGGATGTATCTTGGACGACAATGTCTTTTGACTTTAGTTTAGATTGTTTTCAGGTCAACGTGGACAATAACAAACTGAATCAAATTTAGCGATCGAAGCCTGCGAGAAGTCGTGGGGAGGAAGTAAGGTTGTTGCATGCTTTGTGTGTTCGACTAGGATTTAGAATGACTCTGATCTTTGTTCCTATCTGAAACCCCCCAGTTCATCATACATTTGGTTGTGGTTATAACTTGAAAATAGTCAAACGTGGTGTATAATATTGCTAGTTCTAGTCGACGCAATGTTAATACATTTGACTGTTTGTCTTCGCTGGCTGCAAGCTTCCATAAGACTTTTTACTTACTCGTTAGGACTTAACTTCACCCACTACTTAATAAGATTTTCATTGTCTATTTCACTCACCAAGAATTCCACCATCTAATTTCATTCACTAGGATGTAACTTCACTCACTAAGAATTTTATCGTCTAGTTTCACTTACTAAGATTTTCACCACCTAACTTCACTCACTAGGGTCTAGTTTCAGTTACCAGGACTTCCCTTGTCTAACCTCCATTTATGATAAATTACTCAGTAGAGTTCTCACCTCCTTGTCTGACCTTCAGTTAGGATTCACTACAAAAAATATTGCCATTACCGACGGAATTCCATCGGTAATGCTACTTACCGATAGAACAACGACGGAGATTTGAAAGTCGGAAGATTAATTGTCGGAATAATATTCCCGATGGAATTTTTTAGTCAATCAGTAAATATATTTTCCAACGGAATTTATCTGTTGGTAGTTTTCGACGGAATTTATCCGTCGGTAATTACCGACGGAAACAGAATTTCTGTCGGTAAATTAGGCAAGGGAAGAAATAGTATATTTCCGACGGAATTCTGTTTCCGTTGGTGTGTGCCGACGGAAACAGAGTTTCCGTCGGAAATATACTGATTCCGATCGAAAAGTTCCGATACAACGCCGACAGACTTTCCATTTCCGTCGGTATTCCGTCGGAAATTCAGATTAATTTATCAAAAAAAAAATACTATTCTAAAACCAATCATCTAAAACTAAACATAAAAGTATGCACAAAAAATGATTTCAACACAGTTCTAATACAAAGGTTCTTTTTCAAACAAAATACAACAAACATACAAAGTTTGTAACACAAACATAAAGGGTCCTTCTTCAAACTTTGCATACAAACATAAAAGGTTCTAATACAACAAGCATTCTCTCAGTATTCTTCTCACCAAAATACAAGCGAATGTCTTCCTCCAAAGCTTCCAGTGTGTTGACTGACTTGCAAACTACCAGCAGAAAGGTATTTATGTGCCTGCAATGAAGAACCTTTTAGAAATACAACAAATACATTACAAAAGAAGCTTATATGCATAGGAAAAATCTTCTTGGTTGGTTTCGCGAGCATCTGCTCGTGGCAGCAAATGTAATAGCCCAAACAACAATCCCAAAATGGAAAACCACCAGGTAATTAAACAAACCATAACACCAAGCTTCTCTACAGTGTTGAAATATTAATTAAAAAATAAATCTACAGATTCTCACATAATAATAAGAACTGATGTTACTATTTATGACAAACTTTTACTCATCCAAATAAAACCTATAGCTGCAAAACAATGAAATTCTTAGAACCACACCAATCCAAATCAACAATTAAACTTGGAGCATCCTCTTTGTAACTCACGGTAGCCACCATCAACATTGAGACCAAATCAACAACCAAAGACAGAACATAACAATCCAAAGAAAATTTGATTTCTAATGTTGAAACTCGATTCACACCACACCTACTGCACTTACCTTCTCGCAGGCAAAACTTGAGATTGCGATTTGCGAAGCAATGGAGGTCGATGCTCGCGAAACCAACCAAGAAGATTAGCAGCAAGATCCTAGAGAAGCAGAAGGTCAAGGCTCTTAACTCCAATCATTTCGCCAGAAGAAATGATTGGAGTTAAGAGTTTTCCATGATTTGCACACACAATGATACCTTGCCACGATAATTGCTTCAGGCATATAATGGGAGAACAACTTGATACGTTGAGCCTTCGAGAACTACAGCAACATAGAAAATCAGCTAGATGATACTTTGAAGCATATCCGGCCAAGAAGGGTAAACCACAGTAAAACTTTTTCTATGCAAAAACAAAGGTTGGCTAAGCAAGACATGTTCATGTTTTATGGTGCAGAACCAAGTCTTGCTTGATTCAATCTCTGAGCTTCTGAAGAAGGTACAAGGAATAAAGTTGAAGAGAAAGACCATTCACGTAGGAATTGTCAATGCTTCAACTTTTTATATGACCATGTGTTTGTTATGTAGAGGGAAAGGCACTACAAGAGCAAAACAAAAGTTTGGAGAAGCAAGTGAGTTGTGTCCTTTTTTCACCCAAGTGAATGCAATTTTGCTAAACTGTCACAATTTCAGTTCGTCTTAACTCCTAATCAAGGCTGTCTGTTAAAAGTTTAGTTAACCATCCATCTCTAGCCCACAATTTCAGTTCCTCTTAACTCCTAATTCCCTGATTTAAAATTATATGGAAGAGACTAAATTCAAGTTCCAACAAAACTGTCACAATTTCTGCAACTTCTCCATAGGTTATTCATCAATCAAGCACTGTAAATATTATCACGTACCATCAAAAAGACAGGTTTCAATAAGACACTTTATCTTCATCAAGCACTGTTTAGCATAATCTTCATCAAATTGCGACATTATGCCACTTTATGCAAAAACATTCGTAACTAGTTTGTGGTAATTTAGGAGCTAATGCATGAACTTAAGTATTATCTAAAATTTAAATAATTATATATGAATATTAAATTTTAATACCTGGATAAAAATCTGATAGGATGTCTCACTACAAAATAAAGAATCTTAAAAGCCAAAAATATAATATGTTAGAATACAATTACAAAATAATAAATTTTAGATGATTTTAATAAACCACATGTTATCATTTAACATACCTCAGAGAAAATTTACTCGCCGCCGTATGTTGGGTCTTGAGTCTCCTGTGACTCAAAACCGTGAGATAGAGGGGTGAAATTAGCTATGACCGCCTTCATATGGTCCATCAAAGCTTTATGGCTGGCCTCTCTTCTCCGATCATCCTCCGCCCTCTTCCGATCCTCCTCCACTCTCCTCTGCTCATTGGTCATCCATTGATCCATCCTCTGATCCATGGAGGCAATTTGAGAGCGCAGTTCTTGATTTTCATGTCGTAAAGACTGCATCTCAAAAGAAGCAGATGAAGTGGCACGACCACTGGGCATCCTTAAACGATCGAATGCAACTTTGGCCTGTGAGCCAAGCCCGTAGAGGGTGGAGTTTTTAGTCCGTCCACCGACAACATCATAATATATCTCATTCAGCTAGTCGGTGGATAAAGTCTATGGCTCCCCCCCCCCCCCCCTCTATCGATGGCTGAGATGCCTCGATCACTCTATTTGTAATTTGATCCTGTATGAAAAAGGATTATCATATTTATATTTAAATTATATAGAATTACTAACATTAATAAAGATAGAAACAATTAAATAGAATTAGGATATTAATTATACGTGTATCGTCTGTGATCGAGAATCGACAAAGGTGTCATCTTTCTTCTTATGGGTCTTCAAAAATATCTCCATACAAGTGGGCTGGCGAGCAATATCTCGTTCCTATATACACAAATTTATTAGAACATAATTATATGAGTTAGGTAATTAATAAATGTAAAATTTACTTGCAATAAGATAGCTTTGAATTAAACTCACCAAGTCCATAGTATGCTCAACAATAGATTTCGATCCAGATGAATGCCAGGTTGTTCCGGTGCTCGGGCCACCTGGCTCTGTATTTCTGTTGGCTTGAGCCTTTTCAGCGTTTTCTTTCCATCTTTGTTTAGCCCAGTTGGTCGTCCATACACCCCATGTCTCGGCATTCACATACGGTGGGTGCGTCGCCTTCTTTCTTAAATAATAGATGTGGTCACGGTACAACTTGGCACAATAAATATTCCACGTATTTTTAAATTCTGCCTCGTGTCCGTCCTCCATGTATATTTTTTCTGCAATGCAAATTATTATAATGAGTTTATAAAATTTTAGAATAGTAAATATAATAATATACTTATAACAAATTCATTATAGTAAAATGTCTTCGTCTCCTCGTCTACATGTCTCCATGTCAGTCCAGCAGTGCACATTCGTTCTTTAAATTTTTCAGTAATATAAGATGACACTCGGTGGCTATCAGGAGTGAATCTGCAAAAAAATTATTAAAAGATTCAAAATATATTAGAACTAAAATCAGATATGAACATAATTACTATTAATAAAAAATACTTACGATTCTCCAACAACTTTTAGGGTCTTATAGCCACATAGTGGTGCCTGCTCTGATGTGGTTCCTGATTTTGCTGCTGCTGTGCCATAATAATATCTACAAAACAAATATTAGAATAAATCATAATAAAGTGTGGACGCCTGCCGCCTCGGCTGCGAGCGCCTGACGCCCGCCGCGAACGACGACTGCCCGCAACCCGCCGCGTACCGCGACCGCCCGCAAGCTTCCGCGGCAGAGTGGCACACTCGCCTGCCGCGAGCCACGGACGCCTACCGCCTGCCGCCTGCGAAGGACAAGAAGAGAAAAAGAAGGGAGGGCGTACCGTGACGAGGAGAGATCAAAGGAGATTCACGCCGTCGCTCAAAGTGATCGAGATCGCGTGAGAGGAAAAATGGAAAGCTGAGCCCTAGGCCTACCGACGGAATCAAACTTCCGTCGGAACTTCCCGACGGAATGATGATTCCGTCGGCCAAAATGCCACGTGGCAAAATAACCCCGCCAACCCTAAATAAATAGGCGCGAATCCAGAAATTGGGGTGAGCCTGTCGGAATTTTCCGACAGAAACCCATTTCCGTCAGAAAATTCTGACGGAAACGTTGTTCCGTCGGAAATTTCCGACGGAAAAGAGCGGTCCGTCGTAAATTTCCGACGGAAATGGGTTTTTGTCGGAAAATTCCGACAAAACCCATTTCCGTCGGTAATTTCTGTTATTTCTCTCAAATTTTAGGTCGGAGAAAAAAGTTTCCGACGGAAAACCATTTCCGTCAGAATATGCCGACAGAAACCCATTTCCGTCGGTATTTGCTGTTATTTTTCCAAAGAAAAATGTTTCCGACGGAAAACCATTTCCGTCGGTATAAGTTGTTATTTTCTCTCAAATTTTATGCCTGAGAAAAATGTTGCCGACGGAACAGCTGTTCCGTCGGAACATTCTGACAGAAAAGCAATTCCGTCGGTATATACTCCTTTTTTTCTTTCAAATGTTTCGACGAAAATTTTTTCAGTCAGTAATATTACCAACGGGAATAACATTCCATCGGTAGTGTTCGACGGAATTTCAATTCCGTCGGTAATTTCCGACGGAATGTTATTTTCGTCGGTAATTACCGACAGGATTTTATTTCCGTCGATAAATCCGTCAGTAATAGTAGTATTTCTTGTGGTGATTAGTCACTCGATAGACTTCTCATCCCTTGCCTAACTTCGAGTTAAAACTTCCTTTACTAGTCATCTAATCTTAACTAGACTTTTCTTACATCCAAACATCAAGTTATATTTGGATCAACCTTTGGTCAAACTGACCAGACTTAATTATATGGTTAAATATTGAAACTTTGGAGATTGATTATTCCAACAATCTCTCTCTTTAATATTTGACAATTTTATTAAATTAAGCTTGGATCTTAAGGATATATGTTATCAATCTAAAAAGATTACTAGATTTTTTAACTTAAACTTCTTCTCCCCCCATATCATATATCAAAAAGATACCTTTGTTGCCCCCGCAGGCATGACACGATTGGTAATGACTCACTTGGGTGATTCCTCACTTCCCAGATTCGATTCCTCCCTAGTAGAGGGCGCAGTATGCTGACGGAAGAAATCGCCATAGGCTGCTACGTGGTCGGACCATCGGGTACCGATATCATCAGTGGTGAAGTCGACATGTGTCTCCTTCCTGCGATTTACCCTCGTTGACCGGTGGGGACTCTCGTTGAAGGATGTGGGGTAGGGTCGGTCAGCCAAATGGATTAGTCGGGCGTAAGTCTGGGCTTGTAAATCAAAAAAAAAAAAAAAGATACCTATGTTTCCTTTAGATTTGCACCAATAATATAAAGGGCCACCTTGCTCAAAAGTTATTCCTTAACCCTTCTCGAAAGATTATTGTTTAATATTATATTTTGAAGATTACCTTTCAAAATATTTTCAAAAATATTTGTCAAAGTATTTTCAAATTGTCGCAAGATGATTTTCCAATGTTTGTCCGATTAAAAGTAATTTTTCAAAGAATAATTTTAAAAATACATTTTTAAGAAACATTTTAAAATAATTTGCAAAATTTTCCAAATGACTTTTGAAAAAAATTAAAAAATTTCCAAAGAATAATTTTGAAAATACATTTTTAAGGACCTTTTCAAAATAATTTTCAAGATTTTTCAGATGACTTTTGAAAAAAAAATAAAAGAGTTTTCATAGATTTTCAAAGCTAACTTTTGAAAGAAGACTTCAAAAGATTTCCTTGTGGTTGATTAGAAACTACTCGATCGTATTGTTTAGAGTTCACTCTTCCAAGACTTCTTATTATCTAAGGTTGTCTCCTTTTAGGATTTTTCATTATCTAGCTTCACTCACTAGAATTTTTATTATCTATCTTCACTCACTAGGGCCTAGTTTACACTAAGACTTTCATTGCTTAACCTCACTCACCAGAACTTCCACTACCTAGCTTCACTCACTAGAGTCTAGTTTCACTTGCTAAAACTTGTAGGATCGATTCCGTATGCTAGAGAGGGGGTGAATAGTGTTTCTTCGGCTTGTTCTTCCTACGTTGTTAGTATGCGCAAGCGGAAACAATAATAATAAACACAAACAACGCTAACAAACCGATTTACTTGGTATCCACCCCGGACGGGTGACTAATCCAAGAATCCGTCGGTGGATCAATCCCCGGATAACCTCCGGTTAGCCCTCGTCACTCCTTGTGGGTGGAGAAACCTCGCCACAACACCTTGACACGATCTGGACTCAAGCGACTACTAACAAGCCTTAACCAAGCTTGTTTCGTCAAGAATCTCAGCCCAAACCAAGTTCTCTTTAGATAGAACTCGGGCTGAAAACCTCGATGGCAGTCGACTGCTCCCAGGGCAGTCGACTGCCCCACTCAGAATTCGACCGTTGACAGCCCCAACGTTCGAATCCAGCTGTACACTGACGGGCCCAAATATACTAATTAATTTGTCACGAAATGTATGGGCTCATCAAATTTAAATATTTATAAAATGAATGAAAGCTGGAAACCCTTTTTGCAATCAAAATAGAAAAGCGTAGTAAAGGGGCCACAGGTCGTATTTTTCTCGGGGCTAATTGAAGTTGTTTGATTCGCGCTTGTATTTAGGTGTCGTTTGTGAATTTCGGGTTTCAAATAAAGATTTTTGGGTTCTGTTTCAGTCTGAAAGGAAAACTCAATGAAAATGGAAGTCAACCAAACAAAGAATTAAACAATTGATGGCAAGTGATTACTCAGCCACTAGACCACTTAATCAACTAAAGATACTTACCAAATTTCTAGAAAACGATTCTAATTTCATGTGTAACACAAATGCTAAGCAATGAAGCGACAAATTCAAACTTGTGACAAACCAAATGCAAACAATCCAAAACCAAATTGATACGAAACCGTGCCAAGATTTCCCTTGACCCAAGTGCAGAAATTTCAAGCTTAACTTGCTGAAATTGTGAGATTCCAATTTAAAACTGAGCTGACTACGCAGGAAGCTGATTTCAAGCTCAAATACACATTAAAATTTACATTCAACTTGGCTCAAACTAATGCTAGGATTTCACTTGAAACATAGTGAAAAGGATGAAGCAACTTGATATTCAAGGAGGTGTTCATGTGCCAAGAGCTGCTGCCAAATGCAGAACTGTGACTTGACATTTCAGAATTGAATTTGGTTGATACAACTTGGAAGACAACCCATTCGAAAAGTGCTAAGCACAAGTCAATGAAGGACATCAAAACTAAGACATGAATTCAGTAGTGATGAAATCAGAAAGTTCAGAAATCAATTGATTTCTTATGTCAGTTCGTTAGCTGAGTTTAATTGCAAAAACTTCATGTTCAGAAAGGTTGAGAAGATTCCAAGTTCTCTTGATATAAACTTCAGAGACTGATGACTAATTTTGCTGAAATAACTCAGAATTGCAGGAGTTAATTCTGAATGGCATAAGTTGAAACTGAATTGCAGCAATCGAAGTTATTCAGAATGTGCGGCATGTGCAGGAATGAACTGCTTAAAACTGAAACAAATTCATTGCGAATGGAGATGACAGTTTCTGAATTCACTTGAAACAAAATCAGTGAATTCAGAAATGATTACAGAGTTCAGAAACAAAGAATGAGCAGAAACATGAAACGAAAACAGGGACAATGAACTGGAATTTGATACGGCACAAGCTGAGCTAAAAACATGAAACTAAATTGCAAGCAACTAATGCTAAGTTCTATGCTAACTAAACCAACATCTACCTAGCTCGAATGCAGAACTTAACAAATTGTATCAGAAACTACAAGGAAAATACAGAAATAGCTTGATACGCAGCTGAAAATCAGGGATACAAAACTGATACGCTACAACTAAGCATGAATTAAACTAGAATTAAAAGCAATGGTCCACTAAACAAGTTTCCTAACTGTTATACTTGCAGAAAATAAACCTAACTTGAGCAAAACAACCAAGAACCGAAATTACAGCTAATGAAACAGAAAATTCAGTAACGAGACATTGCAGAAATGAAACTACAGCTACGAAACATGAATTTAAACCAATTAAACTACTCCTCAACTCTCCCTAAGCTCAAATTCTTCTTGGTCGTCAAGCAAGAGCTGGCTTCGAACCCCTAGGCACAGCAAATCAGTGGAAATCGGATTGGATTAGTGAACTCTGCTCAAACTGCGCAAGCTGGGAATTTCCAATCCAAACGCTTCGATCTTCGTTTGTGGAGCTGCGATGGTGATTTGGGAACAACCTGAGGTCACTTGAGAACCCCTACAAGTGCCTCAGATCGTCGGAAATGGACTGTGGCGAAGATCTCAGTGTTCGGACCACAGAGCCACCGAAACCCTCAAATAACTCTGTCCGGCGCGAATTCGAGCTTAATTCTCCAATCAAACTGACCTCCAAAGCTCCAGAAGATGATCTTGATGAAGAATCGAGGGGTCGCGCCCCGGAAATGGAGAAAATCGACTGGAAAACGAAGAAGAAACGGTGAAGGCTACTGTAGCGGCGGAGACGCGACGAGTGAGCTGCGGCTGTGTTTTTGATTAAATAGGAATCAATGGACGGCTCAGATCGATCGAGGAGATCCAACGGCTGATCTTGCTCTGATTGAAGCCAAACTTTTATGATGATGATCTGGGGTCAGGATCTGCCTTGTGGTAGCTCGGATCCTCCAGATGTGCAACGGATGGTCCAGATCAACTCTATCTGTGAATGGACGCTCTAGAGCCCTCCTTGCTTGATCCAACGGTTGATCTAGCTCTGATTGGGATGAAACCTTCAGATCTTGATCATAGAGCTTGATCAACCCTAACCCTAGCTTGGATTGCTTCAGATCGTCCCGGATGGCTCAGATCTAGCCGCTCTTGAATCGGACGGCCCGGATTAATCGTAGGCTTGATAATTCGATCCGGTTCACATCCGACTCCAGTTTGACCCAGTATGCCCTAAGTCCGGATCCTTTCATGCCTACAAAAATATATCAGAAAATTAGTGGCCAATTAATCCAAAAATGTGTAATTTTGCAATTAAGTCCAAAATAAGATAAAGTTTCAAAACCTAGGGTAAATCATAATTAAGCAATAAAAACATGGGTCAAACATGGATTTTAGCATTAAAATAATCAATAAAATGGTGCTTATCAACTCCCCCACACTTAACCTTGAGCGTCTCGCGAAACAACTAAATAAGTATCCCTTAGGCTTTCTTAAGCATAATTAGAAGCAAATGAAAAGAAATTACCTAAGGTTGTCAATTCTCATAAATCTAAGCTCTATGGATTAGTCTCTTGTCCTTAAATCAACAACTTAGCCTTTTCATCTATCATGATTCATTGAGATGAGTTTAAATCACTAGCCTTTCAAGGAAAATATTGGTGGCTCTCTCCTAAGTTCTAAGTTGATGATGGAAGTGGAGCTCACTCAAACACACATGCTTCATGCACTACCATAGGCTTGCTTATTATCTACTCTCTACCATTTATCATGATAGGATCAACATCTATAAAAACAAAGAAAGACATAGAAAATGGTAAGGAGTGAATTAAAAGCTAAGGAAATGGAAAAATTAGTAAAGTGGAAGACTTTAGTGCTTGGGAATGTTTTCAATGAACTTTGCTCTCTTATCAGTCCCCTAGTGAATTCAAAAGTGTCCTGGAGAATACTCTTGCCTTGCACTTCAAAAATTCAATAAAAATCCCTCACTCGACCCTTTGTGCCAATTGTCTATCTTGCGTGCCATTTGTGTTTCTTTCTCTTCTCTTTACTGATTTTCTTTTCTTTTCTTTCCTCTCTATTAACTTCAGAATGTAATGGAGCAAGGCTTAAGTTTCGATGAGAGAAACTTCAATGATTTCATGGTGCTAAGTCAATGGTGTGCCAACTTGCTCTTGTTTCTCTTTTCTTATTTTCGAAACTTCTAGCAGCCATTTCTTTTTCCTAGATCTGAAATTGAATGTGCACCTTCAACTTCAGATACATTTCACACTTAATATCTTAATTCATGGCTTCAAAAACTCAAATTTCAGCTTCAACTTGACACAAACTGCACAAACTGTTTTTGGCACAGAATTTTTCCTGCATTGGATCCGATTTTTTCCAGCTGTGTTCAGCTTCTAATTTGTCATGAATAGATCATCCACGCAGCAGCATTTTCTCTTTCCTGATCAGCATTGGATGCAATCAATGCTGAGTTCATTAATTCATACCCGAGGAACCCAAGTTTAGCCCTTGCAATGCAGTCCAATTTTTTTTTTGTTTCAGCTTTTTGATCAGCCCTTTATTCAGACATTTCGATTTTGTACAGCTGAAATTATAGCTTCTAACATGTTGTTTCTGATCTTGATTAGCTTCCAGAATTCCTGATCCAACCTTTGCTGATCCAATCTAGCTTCACATAAATATTTTTCATTTGCACAGACTTTCTTCTCTTCTTTTTTTTTTATTTTCGTGCCAATTCTTTTCTTTCTTTTCTTTCTTTCTTTTTTAAATTTCAGTTCACGGCATCATCTTCAGAATCAAGAATCTGATTTCTCCCAGCAGCTACACAATTCATCCTAGCATCAAGTAGTAGTGGAGAATTCACTTGCTTCACTTGAAACCATGGCACTACAAAAATTTCTCTGTTTTGATTTATCAATCCTAGCAGCCACTTCCTTCCAATTCTGATCAGTAAGGGATGCACTCATCACTCTTTGATACATTCATATCTTTGATGCCTTGATTTACAGCCTTGAAAAATCAAATTCAGCCTCCAAGTTGACACAATTCTGCACAAACTTTGCTTCAGCTGCATTTGCAGCTCAACTTTCCAATCTGGTTCTGTTCTCAATCCTTGTAAACAGCCTCTCAATCTTACTTCATTTTCGGTATTCAAATCAGTTCCTTCACTTCAACTTCAGATCCAAACAGACCTTTCAAATCAGCACAGATTTTCTGCATTCCAGCACAAAAATTCTGCATTGGATCTGATTTTTTCCAGCTTCAATTCAGCTTCTACATCTCAGATTTTTCTCAGCTTTTGTTCATCCTCAGTTTAGTTACTGATCTCTGCAGCTGCAATTCAAAAACGAATGGATATTGTTCAGCTGCAATTCAGAATTACAGGTTTAGTAAGGCTGCAGTCCAAGGCAAATCTGAACAGAACATTGCTCCACACAATTTAATTTGGACAGAATTTTTAGCATTGGTTCAGATTCTTCTGTTTGTTCTGAATAGATCATCCACGCAGCAGCACTTCAAATCTTGCACTCCCTTGATTACTCAGAGCAATTAGCATCACCAGTAGTGGAGACTTAGTTCCAAACTGCTTCGGATTCCAGCTCACTGATTTTTATTTTCATTGCTTCAAACATGAATTTTTTAGCCTTCAATTCAGATTGTTTTTAACTTGTTTTTAGCTGCAGTTCAGACCATTCCCAGCTGCAATTCAGAATTCCAGACCAGGACATGCTTCACTTTGAATTTCCTTTTCACTTTGGTGTAGAATCTTCATTCTTCTCAAAATGGCACAGATTTTTGTTCTTCTGTTTTGGCACCAATTTCTGCATTGATTTCAGTTTTACACAGCCTCAAACCAGTCCCTAACAGAGCATTGCTGATCTTGCTTCCCAAAATTCCAACTTTTCAGATTTTCTTTTCTTCTTGGCACAAGTTTACTTCATTTGGTGCCATTTTTCTCCTCATTGCCGATTTTCTTCTTCTTTTTTTTTTCCGTGTGGGACTTCAAAGAATGATGAGAATTCTAAATTGTCTCAATTGCCTCCACACTAAACCACTCTTTCTTGGCATTCCAACTCACTCAAAATGTGATTGTTTCCATCCTTCCATTGCAAAAAATTTTTTTTTTTTCGAAATGAAATTGCTTCCCAATCACTAATCACTCCCCCACACTTAAAACTTTGTCCGTCTCGGGCAAAATAACATCAAGAAAACATCCCAAGCAAACAATTCCATAGAAAAATTAGGGTTAAGATTAGCAATAAGGAAAGACAACTAGAATAGAATAGACAAATAGATGTGGAAAGGTAAATAAATGCTTAGTCCTATAGATGTGATCCAACCATTGAAATATGATTTTGAAAGAACCTAAGCAAGTTCTAGAATACAATAACATATGTGTATCACAAAATAAGGCTAATCTCACTAGGTAAAAAATAATCCATCTCAAATTCTCAATTAAGAATCCAAAGCAAAATCGTACTCAAGCATCCAAGATTTCATCCATGATCTCAAACCCTAAGTTTTGACAACCAAATTTAATTTATTTTCAAAAGACTCTAAAATGCTATGGGATAACCTAGAGGGATACATTTATTTCTACTCACTCAAGAAAAGTGCAAAAAGAAATAACAATGTATTTACAAGAACTCCTATACATTCTACTCTACTCATGCATTTATTAGCCAAGAAAATTCTACTTCTAGAAAGCATGAAAATGAAAAATGCAATAAAAGAAAATACAAGCAAGAAAAATCTCCCCTTTATTTCTGGTGGACGGAGTCTATCCAGAAGGAGCCTCCATCTTGGTAGTGGAGGTGTCTGGGTGGCTGGGAGAATTAAGACTCCCCCACACTTAAACTTTGCAGAA
>JAGFNQ010001697.1:655957-686820 GCA_024364735.1 Boesenbergia rotunda | reverse complement strand
CTTCTAGCAGCCATTTCTTTTTCCTAGATCTGAAATTGAATGTGCACCTTCAACTTCAGATACATTTCACACTTAATATCTTAATTCATGGCTTCAAAAACTCAAATTTCAGCTTCAACTTGACACAAACTGCACAAACTGTTTTTGGCACAGAATTTTTCCTGCATTGGATCCGATTTTTTCCAGCTGTGTTCAGCTTCTGATTTGTCATGAATAGATCATCCACGCAGCAGCATTTTCTCTTTCCTGATCAGCATTGGATGCAATCAATGCTGAGTTCATTAATTCATACCCGAGGAACCCAAGTTTAGCCCTTGCAATGCAGTCCAATTTTTTTTTGTTTCAGCTTTTTGATCAGCCCTTTATTCAGACATTTTCGATTTTGTACAGCTGAAATTGTAGCTTCTAACATGTTGTTTCTGATCTTGATTAGCTTCCAGAATTCCTGATCCAACCTTTGCTGATCCAATCTAGCTTCACATAAATATTTTTCATTTGCACAGACTTTCTTCTCTTCTTTTTTTTTTTTATTTCGTGCCAATTCTTTTCTTTCTTTCTTTCTTTCTTTTTTAAATTTCAGTTCACGGCATCATCTTCAGAATCAAGAATCTGATTTCTCCCCAGCAGCTACACAATTCATCCTAGCATCAAGTAGTAGTGGAGAATTCACTTGCTTCACTTGAAACCATGGCACTACAAAAATTTCTCTGTTTTGATTTATCAATCCTAGCAGCCACTTCCTTCCAATTCTGATCAGTAAGGGATGCACTCATCACTCTTTGATACATTCATATCTTTGATGCCTTGATTTACAGCCTTGAAAAATAAATTCAGCCTCCAGTTGACACAATTCTGCACAAACTTTGCTTCAGCTGCATTTGCAGCTCAACTTTCCAATCTGGTTCTGTTCTCAATCCTTGTAAACAGCCTCTCAATCTTACTTCATTTTCGGTATTCAAATCAGTTCCTTCACTTCAACTTCAGATCCAAACAGACCTTTCAAATCAGCACAGATTTTCTGCATTCCAGCACAAAAATTCTGCATTGGATCTGATTTTTTCCAGCTTCAATTCAGCTTCTACATCTCAGATTTTTCTCAGCTTTTGTTCATCCTCAGTTTAGTTACTGATCTCTGCAGCTGCAATTCAAAAACGAATGGATATTGTTCAGCTGCAATTCAGAATTACAGGTTTAGTAAGGCTGCAGTCCAAGGCAAATCTGAACAGAACATTGCTCCACACAATTTAATTTGGACAGAATTTTTAGCATTGGTTCAGATTCTTCTGTTTGTTCTGAATAGATCATCCACGCAGCAGCACTTCAAATCTTGCACTCCCTTGATTACTCAGAGCAATTAGCATCACCAGTAGTGGAGACTTAGTTCCAAACTGCTTCGGATTCCAGCTCACTGATTTTTATTTTCATTGCTTCAAACATGAATTTTTTAGCCTTCAATTCAGATTGTTTTTAACTTGTTTTTAGCTGCAGTTCAGACCATTCCCAGCTGCAATTCAGAATTCCAGACCAGGACATGCTTCACTTTGAATTTCCTTTTCACTTTGGTGTAGAATCTTCATTCTTCTCAAAATGGCACAGATTTTTGTTCTTCTGTTTTGGCACCAATTTCTGCATTGATTTCAGTTTTACACAGCCTCAAACCAGTCCCTAACAGAGCATTGCTGATCTTGCTTCCCAAAATTCAACTTTTCAGATTTTCTTTTCTTCTTGGCACAAGTTTACTTCATTTGGTGCCATTTTTCTCCTCATTGCCGATTTTCTTCTTCTTTTTTTTTTTTTTTTCGTGTGGGACTTCAAAGAATGATGAGAATTCTAAATTGTCTCAATTGCCTCCACACTAAACCACTCTTTCTTGGCATTCCAACTCACTCAAAATGTGATTGTTTCCATCCTTCCATTGCAAAAATTTTTTTTCGAAATGAAATTGCTTCCCAATCACTAATCACTCCCCCACACTTAAAACTTTGTCCGTCTCGGGCAAAATAACATCAAGAAAACATCCCAAGCAAACAATTCCATAGAAAAATTAGGGTTAAGATTAGCAATAAGGAAAGACAACTAGAATAGAATAGACAAATAGATGTGGAAAGGTAAATAAAATGCTTAGTCCCTATAGATGTGATCCAACCATTGAAATATGATTTTGAAAGAACCTAAGCAAGTTCTAGAATACAATAACATATGTGTATCACAAAATAAGGCTAATCTCACTAGGTAAAAATAATCCATCTCAAATTTTCAATTAAGAATCCAAAGCAAAATCGTACTCAAGCATCCAAGATTTCATCCATGATCTCAAACCCTAAGTTTTGACAACCAAATTTAATTTATTTTCAAAAGACTCTAAAATGCTATGGGATAACCTAGAGGGATACATTTATTTCTACTCATTCAAGAAAAGTGCAAAAAGAAATAACAATGTATTTACAAGGACTCCTATGCATTCTACTCTACTCATGCATTTATTAGCAAGAAAATTCTACTTCTAGAAAGCATGAAAATGAAAAATGCAATAAAAGAAAATACAAGCAAGAAAAATCTCCCCTTTATTTCTGGTGGACGGAGTCTATCCAGAAGGAGCCTCCATCTTGGTAGTGGAGGTGTCTGGGTGGCTGGGAGAATTAAGACTCCCCCCACACTTAAACTTTGCAGAATTATGCTCCGGTGGCCGAAGGCGATTCAGGTATAATAGCCATTGAAGAGGTGGAGTGCTTTGAATTAGAGTAAAATCATCTCCTCCTTCTTTCTGCCTTTCAGAAGTCCTTCCAGGAGGCTGAAGTCTGTTCAGTTGGAGCACCCACTCCTGTAGTCTTCTGGACCCTGCAAAACAGTGTAATACCTTTCTCAAGAGTGCAGGGTCAGAAAGAAATAAAATGATATAAGTATCTGCATGAAATGAATCCAAATCTGCATCATGTTCAATGAAATCAATTCTTGGTGTCTCAATAAATTTTTCACAATTATTTTCTACCAAGGATGTATCAAATAATGTATCACAGCCAATAAAATCAATTTGTGGTGCCTCAATGAATTTTTCAAAATTATTTCCAGAATAAGATATGTCAAGAGATTCATCACAAAAATCAACGTCAAGTCTAGGCACCCCTAAAAAATTTTCACACTCAGCATTTGCATCTAATGTAACACCACATGCTTCATTTTCAACAATTTCTACACTAGGTACCTCTAGGGATTTTTCACAATTATTTTCTACAAGAGATGTATCCCTAAGTATATCACAAACAATAAGATCAGTTTGAGGTACCTCATTACAAATTTCAGAAAAATTAGGAGGAGAATTTACCTGATCGTGCTGAGAAGTACCTGGAGATTCTACAAAAGTAGATGTATCTGTGGTCTCCTCCTGATCATGTGCAGTCTCCTCTTCAGCCTCAGGCTCTGGTGGACACTCAACTAGAGTAGGTGATCCTTGGGTTCTTGCTTCCACCATGCAAGTCCCTACACTTTCTGGTAATTGTGGTGGTCCCTGGGGCTTAGTGCAATCCCCTACACCTATGGAATCATCTTCCTCAACCATTCCTGTATCAACCAAATTAGAAAAATTAGGACCTTCAATAATACTATAATCACAAAATAAAAGATGAGAATGGTCCTGTGAAATAGGAATGGGTGATTCTTGGGGCTTTGTGCAATCCCCTACACTCTCAATCCTATCCTCTGAATTTTCTGATGTATCAAACACTGTAGGTGGTCCCTGGGGCTCTGTGCAATCCCTGCACCTATAGAATCATCTGATTGTTCTAATCTTTGAGCTTGTATTTGATTCCATTGATCAACCAATTTTGCAAGGCTTTCTTCGATGTCTTGCTGTTGTTGTACGACTTGTTGTTGCAAGCTTGTTGTTGTTGTGCATTTGTTGACACATCTCTATCATCCTTTGTTGTTGTTCCTCATCCCAATCAGGATCATCAAAGCCTCCTTGATTAAACTGCGAATTGGGAGGGGCTGAAAATTCTGAGTGTCTTGCTGAAAATTTTGAAAACCTTGCTGAAAATGTTGAAATTGTGGTTGAAAGGATGGTTGAACTAGCTGAGAATGGTAGCCCTGGAAATCTTGAATCTGAGGTTGAAATTGTGGTGGTGAATACTGAATTTGAGTGGGCTGGAAATTCTGGTTTTGTTGTTGGAAATTCTGAAATGGTGGCTGCCCATGCTGAATTTGTGGTTCAAAATGCTGAAATGGTTGCTGAAAATTGGCTGAAATTGCTGAAACTGGGCTGAAAATTCTGGAAAATTGGCTGCCGTTCTGAAATTCTGTAAATTCTGGAAATTGCTGGAATTTTGGCTGAAATTGTTGGAAATCTTGCTGTTGTTGCTCGTATTGTTGTAATGGTGGCTGAAAAAATTGATTGGGTTGCTGAAAAGTTTGGTTGCAAGGTTGTTGAAATTGGTTGAAAGGCTGAAACTCTGATGGACACATTTTAATCTTGCAGCCCTGTCACAAAACAAACAAGAAAAAATAGCAGTACCCGTATACAAAAGAATAAGCAACAAAAAATAGAACCCAATGATATGTCTAAAGAATCATACAAGCAAAAATCAAACAAATCAACTAGTTGCTTCCCCGGCAACGGCGCCAAAAATTTGACGAGCCCAAATATACTAGATTAATTTGTCACGAAATGTATGGGCTCATCAAATTTAAATATGAATGAATGAGTGCTGGAAACCCTTTTACAATCACAATATGGAAATGTAATATAGGGGCCACAGGTCGTATTTTTTCTCGGGGCTAGTTGACGTGTTTGATTCGAACTTGTATTTATGTGTCGTTTGTGTTTTCGGGTTTCGAATAGATATTCGGGTTCAAATAAATGGGAGAACTCAACTAAATGAGCTAAATGAAATATGGCGATTGATGAACTTAATCAACTAACAACTCAATCAAATCCACTTAAACAATATATGAAGGCAATTCTAATTTCCCATGCAAAACAGATGCTAACAAGGTATAAGGCAGTGATATTCAGCAGCTAACACCAATATTCTGAATGAAGCTTAAAGGCAAGGCAATGAGCCGGCTGTGAAACAAGCTTGATTCGAATGCAATAGCTCACTAAAGGATTGTTTAACTACAGGAATTACAGCTCAAAAACATGAAGCAGTAGTTGAAATTTCACTTAAAAATAGATTCCAAAGAATGTTCCAACTTGATATGCAAGGGAACAACATTTGTGCCAAAAACTTAACTAAATTCAGCTCTATAAATTGATGGTTAACAATTCATGTACAGCAATTGGATGGAAACACACAAATAGAATACAAACTTCACAAACTTCACCAGCTACACCAATAGAATTCAGCACTTGCAGAATTTCAGAAATGCAATGCTTGAAGGATTCGCAAGGAGGTGTTATGTGCCAAAAGCTGATAGTGAATGCATGAACAATACATGACAAGTCAGAATTGAGATGCTCTATTTAGTTCAGAAGTTGGAGAAATCACTGACATGATCTATTGCCCTAAATGAAACATCGCAGCCATTAAGCAAGGAACTGATCAGTTTAGAAAAGGAATTCTTAATGCAGTGATTAATTCCAGGAATGCAGCAAGTAATCCAAACTTTCAGAAATTAAATGCAAAGATGTCGCAACCCACTGAATGTAAACTCGACTAGCACTAATGTTTAGCAACGGGATTTGGCAGATGCAGACTGAAATGGCTCAGGCAATTGCACAAACTGAAGTGGCACAAAGGAGAAAACTGATACAAGGTGTCAGAAATATCAAACTGCAGTTTTAACTTGATTGTTAATGAAGAAAGCCAAGCTACAACTGATGTGGGGCAAGTGGATGTGCAGTTTCAGAAACGTTTAAGCACAGCTGACTTGCAGCTAGATACACAGTGCAGAGTTGAATTGAAACAAGTGTTCAGGTCTAAAATTGATTTGTAGGGATGGTGATGGCAATTCAGGCACAATCCGAATTTCAAATTATGGCAATTGAATCAGATGTTGTAAACAACTGATATTAACACAGAAACAACACTGAAGCAGGAATGAATGAAGATTTCAAACATCAACTGCAGGAATTTAACCAAACTGAAACAGAATTTGTTTGCGCAGATAAACATAAACGAAATGCTGAATCACTAAGCTAATCAAGAACTAGAAACTGAAGCTAAAAGTGAACAACTTAATTCAACTAAATTAACACACTAAGTGCGAAATAAGCTAAGGAATTCAGAATTAAAACTAATTTGCAGCAAAGAAACTTGGCACGCTAGCTAGAAGTTGGCACGCAAGGAATTAAATTGCAAACTAACTGAAATTTGATCTAATTGTCATCTAAACAAGTTAACTAGTTAACTACTTGCAAGAATTGAACCTAATTAAGCTAGAACAATTCAGTAACTTCGAATTAAGCTGCTGATCTAATTGCAGAAACTAAACAGAAGCTCACGGCAGAAATGAAATCTACAGCTAAACAATGAAAATAAACTATCTAAGCTACTCCTCAATCTTCCCTAAGCTCAAATTCCTCTTGGTCGTCAAGCAAGAGTTGGCTTCGAACCCCTAGGCACAGCAAATCGATGGAAATCAGCCTCGCATGATGAACTCTGCTCAAACTGCGTCATAATGGAATTTCAACCCAATTTCCTTGGCCTCAGTCGATGGTGGTTGTTGTGGTGATTCGCGGACCACCTGGGCTCACCTGAGAACCCCTACAGCCGGCTCAGATGGTCGGAAATGGCTTATGGAAGAGGCACAAGTGACTGGACTGCTGAGCTGCCGAAACCCTCAAACAACCCTCTTCCGGCGCGAATTCGAGCTGAATTCTCCAACTAAACTGACCTCCAAAGATCCAGAAGATGATCTTGATGAAGAATTGAGGGGTCGCGCCCCGAAAATGGAGAAAAACGACTGGAAAACGAAGAAGAACCGATGAAAGCTACTGTAGCGGCGGAGACGCGACGGGGAGAAGCGCTGGGGAGTTTCTGATTAAATAGGAATCGATGGACGGCTGTGATTCATTTGAGAAGATCCAACGGTAGATCTTGGTCTGATTTGAGCCAAACTTTTATGATGATGATCTGGGGTCAGGATCTGCCTTGTGGTAGCTCGGATCCTCCAGATATGCAACGGATGGTCCAGATCAACTCTATCTGTGATTGGACGCTCTAGAGCCCTCCTTGCTTGATCCAACGGTTGATCTAGCTCTGATTGGGATGAAACCTTCAGATCTTGATCATAGAGCTTGATCAACCCTAACCCTAGCTCGGATTGCTTCAGATCGTCCCGGATGGCTCAGATCTAGCCGCTCTTGAATCGAACGGTCCGGATTAATCGTAGGCTTGATAATTCGATCCGGCTCACATCCGACTCAAGTTTTGACCCAGTATGCCCTAGGTCCTTGAACCTTTGATGCCTACAAAAATATATCAGAAAATTAGTGGCCAAATAATCCAATTTAATGCAATTTTACAATTAAGTCCAAAATAAAGGTAAGTTCTAAAACCTAGGGTAAAATCATAATTAAACAATAAAAACATGGATCAAACATGGATTTTAGCAATTAAAATAATCACAAAAATGGTACTTATCAACTCCCCCACACTTAACCTTGAGCGTCTCGCGAAACAACTAAATATGTATCCCCTAGATTTTCTTAAGCATAATTAGAAGCAAATGAAAAGAAATTACCTAAGGTTGTCAATTCTCATAGATCTAAGCTCTATGGATTAGTGTCTTGTCCTTAAATCAACAACTTAGCCTTTTCATCCATCATGAGTTATTGAGATGAATTTAAATCACTAGCCTTTCAAGGAAAATATTGGTGGCTCTCTCCTAAGTTCTAAGTTGATGATGGAAGTGGAGCTCACTCAAACACACATGCTTCATGCACTACCATAGGCTTGCTTATTATCTACTCTCTACCATTTATCATGATAGGATCAACATCTATAAAAACAAAGAAAGACATAGAAAATGGTAAGGAGTGAATTAAAAGCTAAGGAAATGGAAAAATTAGTAAAGTGGAAGACTTTAGTGCTTGGGAATGTTTCCAATGAACTTTGCTCTCTTATCAGTCCCCTAGTGAATTCAAAAGTGTCCTGGAGAATACTCTTGCCTTGCACTTCAAAAATTCAATAAAAATCCCTCACTCGACCCTTTGTGCCAATTGTCTATCTTGCGTGCCATTTGTGTTTCTTTCTCTTCTCTTTACTGATTTTCTTTTCTTTTCTTTCCTCTCTATTAACTTCAGAATGTAATGGAGCAAGGCTTAAGTTTCGATGAGAGAAACTTCAATGATTTCATGGTGCTAAGTCAATGGTGTGTCAACTTGCTCTTGTTTCTCTTTTCTTATTTTCGAAACTTCTAGCAGCCATTTCTTTTTCCTAGATCTGAAATTGAATGTGCACCTTCAACTTCAGATACATTTCACACTTAATATCTTAATTCATGGCTTCAAAAACTCAAATTTCAGCTTCAACTTGACACAAACTGCACAAACTATTTTTGGCACAGAATTTTTCCTGCATTGGATCCGATTTTTTCCAGCTGTGTTCAGCTTCTGATTTGTCATGAATAGATCATCCACGCAGCAGCATTTTCTCTTTCCTGATCAGCATTGGATGCAATCAATGCTGAGTTCATTAATTCATACCCGAGGAACCCAAGTTTAGCCCTTGCAATGCAGTCCAATTTTTTTTTTGTTTCAGCTTTTTGATCAGCCCTTTATTCAGACATTTCGATTTTGTACAGCTGAAATTGTAGCTTCTAACATGTTGTTTCTGATCTTGATTAGCTTCCAGAATTCCTGATCCAACCTTTGCTGATCCAATCTAGCTTCACATAAATATTTTTCATTTGCACAGACTTTCTTCTCTTCTTTTTTTTTTATTTTCGTGCCAATTCTTTTCTTTCTTTTCTTTCTTTCTTTTTTAAATTTCAGTTCACGGCATCATCTTCAGAATCAAGAATCTGATTTCTCCCCAGCAGCTACACAATTCATCCTAGCATCAAGTAGTAGTGGAGAATTCACTTGCTTCACTTGAAACCATGGCACTACAAAAATTTCTCTGTTTTGATTTATCAATCCTAGCAGCCACTTCCTTCCAATTCTGATCAGTAAGGGATGCACTCATCACTCTTTGATACATTCATATCTTTGATGCCTTGATTTACAGCCTTGAAAAATCAAATTCAGCCTCCAAGTTGACACAATTCTGCACAAACTTTGCTTCAGCTGCATTTGCAGCTCAACTTTCCAATCTGGTTCTGTTCTCAATCCTTGTAAACAGCCTCTCAATCTTACTTCATTTTCGGTATTCAAATCAGTTCCTTCACTTCAACTTCAGATCCAAACAGACCTTTCAAATCAGCACAGATTTTCTGCATTCCAGCACAAAAATTCTGCATTGGATCTGATTTTTTCCAGCTTCAATTCAGCTTCTACATCTCAGATTTTTCTCAGCTTTTGTTCATCCTCAGTTTAGTTACTGATCTCTGCAGCTGCAATTCAAAAACGAATGGATATTGTTTAGCTGCAATTCAAAATTACAGGTTTAGTAAGGCTGCAGTCCAAGGCAAATCTGAACAGAACATTGCTCCACACAATTTAATTTGGACAGAATTTTTAGCATTGGTTCAGATTCTTCTGTTTGTTCTGAATAGATCAACCACGCAGCAGCACTTCAAATCTTGCACTCCCTTGATTACTCAGAGCAATTAGCATCACCAGTAGTGGAGACTTAGTTCCAAACTGCTTCGGATTCCAGCTCACTGATTTTTATTTTCATTGCTTCAAACATGAATTTTTTTAGCCTTCAATTCAGATTGTTTTTAACTTGTTTTTAGCTGCAGTTCAGACCATTCCCAGCTGCAATTCAGAATTCCAGACCAGGACATGCTTCACTTTGAATTTCCTTTTCACTTTGGTGTAGAATCTTCATTCTTCTCAAAATGGCACAGATTTTTGTTCTTCTGTTTTGGCACCAATTTCTGCATTGATTTCAGTTTTACACAGCCTCAAACCAGTCCCTAACAGAGCATTGCTGATCTTACTTCCCAAAATTCCAACTTTTCAGATTTTCTTTTCTTCTTGGCACAAGTTTACTTCATTTGGTGCCATTTTTCTCCTCATTGCCGATTTTCTTCTTCTTTTTTTTTTTCTCGTGTGGGACTTCAAAGAATGATGAGAATTCTAAATTGTCTCAATTGCCTCCACACTAAACCACTCTTTCTTGGCATTCCAACTCACTCAAAATGTGATTGTTTCCATCCTTCCATTGCAAAAAATTTTTTTTCGAAATGAAATTGCTTCCCAATCACTAATCACTCCCCCACACTTAAAACTTTGTCCGTCTCGAGCAAAATAACATCAAGAAAACATCCCAAGCAAACAATTCCATAGAAAAATTAGGGTTAAGATTAGCAATAAGGAAAGACAACTAGAATAGAATAGACAAATAGATGTGGAAAGGTAAATAAAATGCTTAGTCTCTATAGATGTGATCCAACCATTGAAATATGATTTTGAAAGAACCTAAGCAAGTTCTAGAATACAATAACATATGTGTATCACAAAATAAGGCTAATCTCACTAGGTAAAAATAATCCATCTCAAATTCTCAATTAAGAATCCAAAGCAAAATCGTACTCAAGCATCCAAGATTTCATCCATGATCTCAAACCCTAAGTTTTGACAACCAAATTTAATTTATTTTCAAAAGACTCTAAAATGCTATGGGATAACCTAGAGGGATACATTTATTTCTACTCATTCAAGAAAAGTGCAAAAAGAAATAACAATGTATTTACAAGGACTCCTATGCATTCTACTCTACTCATGCATTTATTAGCAAGAAAATTCTACTTCTAGAAAGCATGAAAATGAAAAATACAATAAAAGAAAATACAAGCAAGAAAAATCTCCCCTTTATTTCTGGTGGACGGAGTCTATCCAGAAGGAGCCTCCATCTTGGTAGTGGAGGTGTCTGGGTGGCTGGGAGAATTAAGACTCCCCCCACACTTAAACTTTGCAGAATTATGCTCCGGTGGCCGAAGGCGATTCAGGTATAATAGCCATTGAAGAGGTGGAGTGCTTTGAATTAGAGTAAAATCATCTCCTCCTTCTTTCTGCCTTTCAGAAGTCCTTCCAGGAGGCTGAAGTCTGTTCAGTTGGAGCACCCACTCCTGTAGTCTTCTGGCCCCTGCAAAACAGTGTAATACCTTTCTCTAGCGTGCAGGGTCAGAAAGAAATAAAATGATATAAGTATCTGCATGAAATGAATCCAAATCTACATCATGTTCAATGAAATCAATTCTTGGTGTCTCAATAAATTTTTCACAATTATTTTCTACTAAGGATGTATCAAATAATGTATCACAGCCAATAAAATCAATTTGTGGTGCCTCAATGAATTTTTCAAAATTATTTCCAGAATAAGATATGTCAAGAGATTCATCACAAAAATCAACATCAAATCTAGGCACCCCTAAAAAATTTTCACACTCAGCATTTGCATCTAATGTAACACCACATGCTTCATTTTCAACAATTTCTACACTAGGTACCTCTAGGGATTTTTCACAATTATTTTCTACAAGAGATGTATCCCTAGGTATATCACAAACAATAAGATCAGTTTGAGGTACCTCATTACAAATTTCAGAAAAATTAGGAGGAGAATTTACCTGATCGTGCTGAAAAGTACCTGGAGATTCTACAAAAGTAGATATATCTGTGGTCTCCTCCTGATCATGTGCAGTCTCCTCTTCAGCCTCAGGCTCTGGTGGACACTCAACTAGAGTAGGTGATCCTTGGGTTCTTGCTTCCACCATGCAAGTCCCTACACTTTCTGGTAATTGTGGTGGTCCCTGGGGCTTAGTGCAATCCCCTACACCTATGGAATCATCTTCCTCAACCATTCCTGTATCAACCAAATTAGAAAAATTAGGACCTTCAATAATACTATAATCACAAAATAAAAGATGAGAATGGTCCTGTGAAATAGGAATGGGTGATTCTTGGGGCTTTGTGCAATCCCCTACACTCTCAATCCTATCCTCTGAATTTTCTGATGTATCAAACACTGTAGGTGGTCCCTGGGGCTCTGTGCAATCCCCTGCACCTATAGAATCATCTGATTGTTCTAATCTTTGAGCTTGTATTTGATTCCATTGATCAACCAATTTTGCAAGGCTTTCTTCGATGTCTTGCTGTTGTTGTACGACTTGTTGTTGCCAAGCTTGTTGTTGTTGTAGCATTTGTTGACACATCTCTATCATCCTTTGTTGTTGTTCCTCATCCCAATCAGGATCATCAAAGCCTCCTTGATTAAACTGCGGAATTGGGAGGGGCTGAAAATTCTGAGTGTCTTGCTGAAAATTTTGAAAACCTTGCTGAAAATGTTGAAATTGTGGTTGAAAGGATGGTTGAACTAGCTGAGAATGGTAGCCCTGGAAATCTTGAATCTGAGGTTGAAATTGTGGTGGTGAATACTGAATTTGAGTGGGCTGGAAATTCTGGTTTTGTTGTTGGAAATTCTGAAATGGTGGCTGCCCATGCTGAATTTGTGGTTCAAAATGCTGAAATGGTTGCTGAAAATTGGGCTGAAATTGCTGAAAACTGGGCTGAAAATTCTGGAAAATTGGCTGCCCGTTCTGAAAATTCTGTAAATTCTGGAAATTGCTGGAATTTGGCTGAAATTGTTGGAAATCTTGCTGTTGTTGCTCGTATTGTTGTAATGGTGGCTGAAAAAATTGATTGGGTTGCTGAAAAGTTTGGTTGCAAGGTTGTTGAAATTGGTTGAAAGGCTGAAACTCTGATGACCACATTTTAATCTTGCAGCCCTGTCACAAAACAAACAAGAAAAAATAGCAGTACCCGTATACAAAAGAATAAGCAACAAAAAATAGAACCCAATGATATGTCTAAAGAATCATACAAGCAAAAATCAAACAAATCAACTAGTTGCTTCCCCGGCAACGGCGCCAAAAATTTGACGAGCCCAAATATACTAGATTAATTTGTCACGAAATGTATGGGCTCATCAAATTTAAATATGAATGAATGAGTGCTGGAAACCCTTTTACAATCACAATATGGAAATGTAATATAGGGGCCACAGGTCGTATTTTTTTCTCGGGGCTAGTTGACGTGTTTGATTCGAACTTGTATTTATGTGTCGTTTGTGTTTTCGGGTTTCGAATAGATATTCGGGTTCAAATAAATGGGAGAACTCAACTAAATGAGCTAAATGAAATATGGCGATTGATGAACTTAATCAACTAACAACTCAATCAAATCCACTTAAACAATATATGAAGGCAATTCTAATTTCCCATGCAAAACAGATGCTAACAAGGTATAAGGCAGTGATATTCAGCAGCTAACACCAATATTCTGAATGAAGCTTAAAGGCAAGGCAATGAGCCGGCTGTGAAACAAGCTTGATTCGAATGCAATAGCTCACTAAAGGATTGTTTAACTACAGGAATTACAGCTCAAAAACATGAAGCAGTAGTTGAAATTTCACTTAAAAATAGATTCCAAAGAATGTTCCAACTTGATATGCAAGGGAACAATATTTGTGCCAAAAACTTAACTAAATTCAGCTCTATAAATTGATGGTTAACAATTCATGTACAACAATTGGATGGAAACACACAAATAGAATACAAACTTCACAAACTTCACCAGCTACACCAATAGAATTCAGCACTTGCAGAATTTCAGAAATGCAATGCTTGAAGGATTCGCAAGGAGGTGTTATGTGCCAAAAGCTGATAGTGAATGCATGAACAATACATGACAAGTCAGAATTGAGATGCTCTATTTAGTTCAGAAGTTGGAGAAATCACTGACATGATCTATTGCCCTAAATGAAACATCGCAGCCATTAAGCAAGGAACTGATCAGTTTAGAAAAGGAATTCTTAATGCAGTGATTAATTCCAGGAATGCAGCAAGTAATCCAAACTTTCAAAAATTAAATGCAAAGATGTCGCAACCCACTGAATGTAAACTCGACTAGCACTAATGTTTAGCAACGGGATTTGGCAGATGCAGACTGAAATGGCTCAGGCAATTGCACAAACTGAAGTGGCACAAAGGAGAAAACTGATACAAGGTGTCAGAAATATCAAACTGCAGTTTTAACTTGATTGTTAATGAAGAAAGCCAAGCTACAACTGATGTGGGGCAAGTGGATGTGCAGTTTCAGAAACGTTTAAGCACAGCTGACTTGCAGCTAGATACACAGTGCAGAGTTGAATTGAAACAAGTGTTCAGGTCTAAAATTGATTTGTAGGGATGGTGATGGCAATTCAGGCACAATCCGAATTTCAAATTATGGCAATTGAATCAGATGTTGTAAACAACTGATATTAACACAGAAACAACACTGAAGCAGGAATGAATGAAGATTTCAAACATCAACTGCAGGAATTTAACCAAACTGAAAACAGAATTTGTTTGCGCAGATAAACATAAACGAAATGCTGAATCACTAAGCTAATCAAGAACTAGAAACTGAAGCTAAAAGTGAACAACTTAATTCAACTAAATTAACACACTAAGTGCGAAATAAGCTAAGGAATTCAGAATTAAAACTAATTTGCAGCAAAGAAACTTGGCACGCTAGCTAGAAGTTGGCACGCAAGGAATTAAATTGCAAACTAACTGAAATTTGATCTAATTGTCATCTAAACAAGTTAACTAGTTAACTACTTGCAAGAATTGAACCTAATTAAGCTAGAACAATTCAGTAACTTCGAATTAAGCTGCTGATCTAATTGCAGAAACTAAACAGAAGCTCACGGCAGAAATGAAATCTACAGCTAAACAATGAAAATAAACTATCTAAGCTACTCCTCAATCTTCCCTAAGCTCAAATTCCTCTTGGTCGTCAAGCAAGAGTTGGCTTCGAACCCCTAGGCACAGCAAATCGATGGAAATCAGCCTCGCATGATGAACTCTGCTCAAACTGCGTCATAATGGAATTTCAACCCAATTTCCTTGGCCTCAGTCGATGGTGGTTGTTGTGGTGATTCGCGGACCACCTGGGCTCACCTGAGAACCCCTACAGCCGGCTCAGATGGTCGGAAATGGCTTATGGAAGAGGCGCAAGTGACTGGACTGCTGAGCTGCCGAAACCCTCAAACAACCCTCTTCCGGCGCGAATTCGAGCTGAATTCTCCAACTAAACTGACCTCCAAAGATCCAGAAGATGATCTTGATGAAGAATTGAGGGGTCGCGCCCCGGAAATGGAGAAAAACGACTGGAAAACGAAGAAGAACCGATGAAAGCTACTGTAGCGGCGGAGACGCGACGGGGAGAAGCGCTGGGGAGTTTCTGATTAAATAGGAATCGATGGACGGCTGTGATTCATTTGAGAAGATCCAACGGTAGATCTTGGTCTGATTTGAGCCAAACTTTTATGATGATGATCTGGGGTCAGGATCTGCCTTGTGGTAGCTCGGATCCTCCAGATATGCAACGGATGGTCCAGATCAACTCTATCTGTGATTGGACGCTCTAGAGCCCTCCTTGCTTGATCCAACGGTTGATCTAGCTCTGATTGGGATGAAACCTTCAGATCTTGATCATAGAGCTTGATCAACCCTAACCCTAGCTCGGATTGCTTCAGATCGTCCCGGATGGCTCAGATCTAGCCGCTCTTGAATCGAACGGTCCGGATTAATCGTAGGCTTGATAATTCGATCCGGCTCACATTCGACTCAAGTTTTGACCCAGTATGCCCTAGGTCCTTGAACCTTTGATGCCTACAAAAATATATCAGAAAATTAGTGGCCAAATAATCCAATTTAATGCAATTTTGCAATTAAGTCCAAAATAAAGGTAAGTTCTAAAACCTAGGGTAAAATCATAATTAAACAATAAAAACATGGATCAAACATGGATTTTAGCAATTAAAATAATCACAAAAATGGTACTTATCAGTTGGCACGGTACTCCTTCGTGGATCGGTCTGGTGATCGATCCAGCGATGACTGATCGGTCTGGTGACCGATCAGGGAGTAGGCGTTTCACTCACTGCACAGCTCCTGATCGGTTTGTTGACCGATCAGGGAGCCCACAAGTGGGTTGAGTTCCCCTGCTGCTCTGCTCCTGATCGGTCCGGTGACCGATCAGGGAGCATCCAGTAGGTCTTTGGCAAACCTACTAATCGGCTCCTGATCGGTCTGGTGACCAATCAGGGAGAAAACGTGACCGATCAGACTGAACGATCAACTATTGCGAGGTTTCTCACCCTGACCGATCAGGCTGGAGCCTGATCGGTCTGGGATCATCCTGAACGGTCTGGTGACCGATCAGCCAGTGGATTTCGGGCGGGATTGTGGCAATCTGATTTCCAGATCGGTTTGGTGACCGATCTGGTGACCGATCATACGAGCTTGCGATCCCAAGTTTCTCACTGGGGGCCGATCAGGTTGGAGCCTGATCGGTCTGGGATAGTCCTGATCGGTCTGGTGACCGATCACTTTAATTCAAACGCGCTGTCAGACGCTCTGATCGCGCCTGCTTTCACTGATACGCCACTGATGTCACTTTTATCTTCTCTGCTATTACTGATATAAGTTTGATTTCATTTGCTAAACCTCTGATTGAGTGTGCAGGTGACAGGGATGGATTCAAACACTCAAGGAGAGTCAATGGAGGCCTTTCCTTGGAGCAAGTTTGCCCATTTGCCATCTCAGTTTGCAACGGCTGGAGCTGCTGACTGGAGCTTGGCTGAGGGAAGCTCAGGGAGTCCAGGGAGAGCTCAGTGGTAGCTGGCGTTGGCAGGTGAGCAGCTGGAGGCTGCAGTGAGGTGGTGACCTGGTGATCAGTGAGCTGGGACTTAAGCGCTTGGTGGCGAAGGAGTCTTAGCAACTCAACGATACTACTCTGCGACATCTTGTGTGCTTGCAACAACACTGTTTTCATCTTGAGCAAGCAACTGTGATCCTTGAAGCAACCTTCCGTTACTTGGGCACTTGGGAGAAGAGAAACAAGAAGCTTAAGTCCATCAGCGAGAAGACACGAAGAGGAGAGTCTTGCATGAGATCTGCGCTGGGTGGAGCTCAGAGAAGCTTGCTTTTGTTCTTGTGGTTCTAAGTGCTGAGTAAGATCTTTCTTGATTTTCCTGTACTTCATACTTTATCATCTTGAAACGCTGTGGAGAGGTTACTCCACCGAGAAGGAGGTTGCATTTTATCCAGTGTTCACCGGGGCTTGATCTGCCGGTGATCAAGGGATCACCCACCTTAAGGGCACGTCAAGGAGTAGGGGCAAGTTATCCCCTAACCTTGTAAATCCTCTTGTTAGCGTTCTTGCATTTGTTTGTGCTTAGCTTAGGGTGTAATTTCTGCAATACTCTATTTTGTGTTATTTGCTTCCACTGTGCTACTAACCAGTTAAGTGCAGAAAAATTGATAAGCGCTAAGTTTCGGTGTCTGGCTACATTCACCCCCCTCTCTAGCCATCCAAGGTCCAACAGCTCCTACTCCACGGCTGTCTGTAAGGTGGACGATCCTGATCCGTCCGAAAGACCTCTGGCTAGCTCGTGTATCTCCTTGTGGGTGGAGAAACCTCGCCACAATCCGGACAACACTCCTGAGCACAAAGACTACTAATTGGCCTTTAACCAAATCCAATTTCATCAAGAACTCTCAGCTAAAACCGAGCCCCTTTAAATAGTACTCTAGGCTGAAATGACCGTTACCAGTCAACTTCTCCAAGGACAGTCGACTGGTCCCACTTGAATTCGACCGTTGCAACCCCAACATTCGAATTTCCAGCCACCACCAGTCAACTGTCCCATTTTGCAGTCGACTGATCTTTCTGTGGCACACATCAGTCGACTGATCAAGCATCAGTTGACTGCCAACCCTCTAAGCTTAGGGTTTTCCTTCCCGAGTACAATTCTCTCAGCACTCGAGCCCTCATAACTTAGTCCCAGGGTTTCCCTACCCGAGTATAATCCCTCATCACTCGAACCCTCACAACTCAGTTGACTCTTCATCCAGCAGCCTCGAACTGTTGCCTTCAAGCGCTCTTCGGCTTTGGCTCTCGTCCCTCAGATACGCACACAAGCCCACGGCTTGCCTCCATGCCATCCTTCGCGTATGCCACGAAGTCCGCTTCCTTCGGCTCATCGTTCCTGCTCCAGCAGCCTCGACCTGTTGCCTTCGAGCCCTCTTCAAATTTGACTCTCGTCCCTCAGATGTACACACAAACCCTCGTCTTGCCTCCATGCCATCCTTCATTTATGCCTCGAAGTCCGCTTCCCTCAGCTCATCGTTCCTACATTGTCCACGGTCCCTCGGATGCATGCAAGCCCACGGCTTGTCTCCCATGCCATCCTTCACCGGTCCAAAAGTCATCCAGCTAAGTCCATTTGTATCCTACAAACCTGCACACTCAAATACACACATCAAATACAAGGGTGAACCTATCTTAAATTCTTTGCCCAAACATCAAAATACATGGTCACTTCGGACCATAGATTGCCCCAATATCAAGATCCGGGAGTCTCGGAGGCCAAGCACGAAGTCTTGGTCCAAGGGACTGAGCAAAAGACTTAGTCGAGCGGGGATCGCGAACAGAAGTAGAGACGGGTCAAGGTTGGACGTCTCAAGATCCGGGTTCTCGAAGGTTAAGCAAAAGTCCAACTGGAGGTCCCGGTTGGCAAAAGGTAACTTCTCCAGGGTGGAGTAGGTGAGGATGCATTCTCCGAGAAAGGGAACAGTAGGCGTCGGTTCGACATAGTTGAAATCCAAAGTCAAAACCAATCAATTAAGGCTTAAGATTATTTGTTTTATTGTGTGTTTTGTTGTCTTGCAGGTACCTGGAGTTGGAGGCAAGATAAGAGAGTAAAACATAAAACCAGGAAAAATGGGTTCCCAGGCGCCTGAATAAATTCAGGCGCCTGGAACCCAGGCGCCTGAAGCTTACCAGGCGCCTGAGTGCTATCAGGCGCCTGGGAAGGGGACTTATCCCCTGCGCCGAGTTCGCTACAACGGATCAACTTTTGACCGCTTATGAGGCACCCCAGAAGCTTATCAGACGCCCAAGAAGCTAGTATAAAAAGGGGTTCGACCCCTCACTTCAAATCATTAAGTTTTCCATCTGGTCATTCATTTTGTGTGAAGCAAAAGTGCTCAAGGCGAAGCTCTGCAACCAAGGAGGCTCCAGGAGGAAGTGCACGACGCTTCGGAGTTCCAGATTGGTCGAGATCGTCGAGTTTGTTTGGTTTGCTTTTAATTTATAAGTTGTAATTATTCTTTATATTTGTGCTTGCATTTCAAACTGTAAGACGGGTTTTCTCCGCCTCTGAAAATTTCGGAAAGGAGACCACTAGTGGACTCACGCAGAGTACATAGGCCTTAGACGTACTGACCTTAGGGGTTGGGAACCAAGTAAATAAATCTGGCATGCCTACTGTTTGTTGTGTTTATTTTATATTCCACTGCGTACTAACATTCAGATGGAAAGATGATTGATCGAATGACAAAGTTTTACGAAAAAGTTTGAGCCGATATTCACCCCCCCCCTCTATCGACGCCACTGATCCCACACTCGTGCTGTCCAGAGTTGGGCTCACCCAAATCCTCCTCTGTCCTTTTCCTTGAGCGTGCTTCTCCCTGGCTTCTCATTTCTCAGAGATCAGGCACGTCCTTCTCGCTCCACCGGTGTACTCTTTCGCAAACCTCCGCGTCCCTCGAATGCATCGAGCCGGTCAGCTCCCTTCCCGTGTCATTCTTCTCGACCGCTACATCTTCCGCTCAACTTCCTGTGCTCCTAAGCTCCTGCACACTTACACACAAGGATGAAACACAATATGACCTAATTTGACTCGGTGTGGTAGTGTCCTAGCTCACCACACATGAAGCACCGAATATGCTTGTTCTCCTTCTTTTTCCTACAACCCATATTAGAATCTAAAGGAATGGAAATGGGTTTAGGGTTTACCTCTTTTTTCTTACCCAATGGATACTTGTCCTTGTAGTGTCCCTTTTGATTGCACCCAAAATAAATTATGTGATCTTTTGATCTTTCTTTGGTGGAGGTGCTTGTAAGGTTGACTTCTAAGATCACTTTTTCATTTGTCTTGGCTTTCTCTTCAACCTTGAATGAAGTGGATTGCACATCCTCTTCTTCTTGTGCTATTTCACTTGAGGAGGTGGATAACACTTCTTCTTTCTACTCCTCCTCGGATGTTGAGCTCATCTCTTTATCTGAATGGTCCTTCTCCTCCTCTTGGACCATTAAGTCTATCTCCTTGGGCTTTTCTTTTTGTGTAGGCTTCATCTTGCTCCATAGCTCATAATCATTCTTATATCCATCTACACTTTTTATCACATCATTAGATAAAATATTAATTAAAATTGATATTACCTTTTCATCTGCCTTTGATTGTATTTATTGCTCCTTGGTCTAATATCTTGGTCGAAGCTTCTTTCGATGCTTATCTGGGCTTCGAATGATTCTTCGAGTGCGATCATCAAATCTCAATCTATGTCGAACCATGTATTCACCCGCAACCTCCAATAGTCAAAACTCTCGTAGTCATATGGAGGTGGAACGGTGATGTTGTCCCCCATGCTTTCTTCAAGCACAATTTTCTCTAGCTCTTTGCTCTCCTGGAGATTAGTCCGTAGATGAGCGACCTGACTCTGATATCACTTGTTGGAGACTTGATCGACCGGCTAAAGGGGGGTGAATAGCCGATCACCCACTTGTTCGTCATTCTTCCTACAATTGTTAGTATGCACAAGCGGAATATAATTAAACTAAAACTAACAACTAAGGAACACAAACCTATTGACGTGGTTCAGAGATGATGCTCCTACTCCACGGTTGTCTGTAAGGTGGACGTCCCTATCCGTTGGTGGATTAGTCCTCAGAGAACTTTCGGCTAGCACGTGTCGCTCCTTGTGGGTGGAGAAACCTCACCACAACCTCAACAAACCTACACACAAAGATAATTAATTAGTCTCTAACCAAAGCCAATTTCGTCAACCCTAGCTGGCCAAATCGAGCTCCCTTAAATAGAGCTCGTGGCTAAACTAGTCGTTACCAGTCGACTGGTACCAACACCAGTCGACTGCTCCAGCCGAATTTGAACGTTACAATCCAATGTTCGAATTCTAGCCGACATCAGTCGACTGCATAGAAGATCAACGGATTGATCTTTTTGTGAGTACTACTAGTTAACTGCTCCCAGCAGTAGTTGACTGCCCAAACCCTAAATCTAGAGTTTTCCATCTTGAGTACAGTTGACTCAGCACTAGGACCCTCATGACTAACTTGACTCTTCTTGCAGCTTCGACCTGTTGCCTTCAAGCCTTTTTCAATTTTGGCTCTTGTCCCTCGGATGCATACAAGCCTGCAGCTCGTCTCCACATGTCATCCTTCGCGTATGCCTCGAAGTGTGTTTCCTTCGTCTCATCGTTCCTGTATTGTCCACGGTCTCTCGGATACACCATCCTTCACCGAACCTAAAGTCATCAAGCTGAGTCTATGTGTATTCTGCAAAACCTGCACACTTAAATACACATATCAAATACAAGAGTAAACTTAACTTAAATTTTTTGCCCAAACATCAAAACATATGGTCCCACGGACCATAGATTGTCTCAACATTAAGTTCATTTCTCACTAGAGGAAAAACCCATTTAGTGCACTGAAATATTAATCGATTTAATTAATCAATAACAATGTACATTAATTAATTAAATGATTATTATTATAATAATCATACAATTAATCTATTATAAATATTACTTAATTGATAATCAATTTTGTAGCTAAATTTCATAAATTAATTTTAATTTCATACCTCTCAATGGTTTCATAAGGGATTAATATTCATGCATACTCGAATTAGTGTCTATATAATCTCATCCATGAATGCAAACTCATGTTTGAAACTATATATCATCCGATCATATCATATAATCTTTCATTAAATATTAATATCTCATTCACTTGATAAATTATTTTACGATAATTTATTAGTGAAATAATTATCCTATTTCCATTCAATTCATTGTTTACTAAAATCAATTTTCTAACATTTGGCCGCCCAGCATCTCACAAGGCTTCACTACCCCCTTCAGTTACTATCTGTCTCTCTTGTCTCGTTGTTAATCCAACCATCCTTGAAATTGATTATGGTTGGGGAGTCGACTGGGCCTGTTAAGTGTTCCAGTCAATTGATTGGCCCAGTTGGAAAGCATACCCAAAAAAAAAAAAGTCACTTTTGCATAATGGTTCTTTCGAAGGCCGTAAAAGTAAGGTTTCATGGTAGTTTCAAGTAGAAAAAATTAATTAATAAAGTTAAGTAACGTCGAATCTTAAATAATCGATTCGATCTCATAAAATATTTTCATATACTATTAAGATAAATTGAAAAGTGTTCACGACTAACGGACTAAAAGCACAACGTCCTAGAATTTGTACCTCATTTGAAAGAAAAATTTCTATAAAATATATTATAACTAAGGATCAAATCGTATCGTAAATGTCTTAGATGACAACTAAATATCCTTCCACTAAAATCATAACCCAGAGACAGCTTCAAGGAAGTCCATAAAATAAATGTCGTTGTATCTCAATCAACTAGAATAGATACACAGGTAGAATTAGATGGATTTCAGTCTATTGGTGGCTAATCTCCATCATCTAATACTCTATGGGTGACTAATGTCCATCAACGAATACTTGACCAAAATTATTGGGTTCAAACATTAGCATTAGAATACCCCACCGCACGATCATTTAACATCATTCACGATTACCTAGAAATGCTGCCGTCATAGCCTATGACACCTCATTGAGTCACCTTCGGAATTTCCTATCTTTCTCTCTTCCATAACATGCAATATCGAAGGTAGAAAAATACCTGAACAGGAAGGAAATACAATAATTCGCTCTCTTCCATGACATAAAATATCGAAGGAAGAAAAATATCTGAACAGGCAGGAAAAACAATAATTTCGCTCGTTTCAAAAGGCTTAGCATCATTGATTGCATAAGAAAATATAAATAAATAAATTAGATAGATAATAGACTCCTAAGAAAGAGAATAACTATTATCGGCTCCGGGATTCGAGTTTAAGGAAACAATTCTACCTCATGCGAACAATTATATTAAGTAAAGTTTGTAAGATCGCAATCACATATAAGATCGATTTGAAGGCAAAATAGGATCGAACGAAATCGAATTGTAAAATCATAGGATCTTATCAAAAATATCTTAAAAATTTAATTTAGTATGTAATAAGATGATAAATTGATTAAGACTAATTAAATTTGATATTTATTAATTTTTATAAAAAAAATAAAATAAATTAATACTAATATTATTAATGATAATAATAGATTGATAATATATATACAGGTATTGTGTGTGTAATAGAATACATAAATACACATAAATTTTATCTCATCGTAACATAAGAATTTATATTTTTCAATTTTGAAATTATCATTTTAAAATTTTTAAAATATAATTTTATATTAAAATTTGAATTATCTTTTTTTGAATTTAATGAATTATTTTTTAAAATTTTAATTTTCGATTAAGATATGAACTTTTCAGTTTAAGATTTGTAATTATAAATTTATCTTTTAAATTTCATTTTTAAATTTATAATTTTATTTTATGTATTTTTTTAATTTGAAGAATGAGAATTGAAATTAATAATAAGCTACCTTAAAATTCTTTTCGACGTGAAAAAACAAGATAACGTTATTTAATTTTAGAATTCCCCAAATCAATTGAGAATTGATTAATAAAGGATCTAGATAGCCTCCGTGGGTATGACACGATTGGTAATGACTCACTTGGGTGATCCCTCACTTCTCGGATTTGATTCCTCCCTGGTAGAGCGCGCAGTATTCTGACGGAAGAAATCGCCACAGACTGCTGCATGGTCGAGGCATCGGGTACCGATATCTGTTGGATACCATGTGAATGGAAAGGGAGGTGGTGGGACTTTAGTCTCACATTGGGACTTTCTAGTGAGTAGAAAGTAAGGTGGAGAATAAAGAGACTCCTTTGTAAGTGGGGCTTTAGTCCCACATTGGGAGTTTTAAGGCAAAATAGTTGGTTTATATTGTTTCACAAGCATATTAGTTGTGAACAAATGATAAGGGAGAGACTCTCTCTCACGCATGGGTGCACAGAGGGTGCAAATCCAGGGCCCGGATTTGTACTGAACCAAGTGAATTCATGTGCGTGCACGACCTGCGCGTGTCGAATGTCCGACCGGTCGGGGCAAAATTTGTCCAAGCAGATGAACTAACGTTTTGCCAAATTATTTTTGCTCAAATATAACTGATGCATTAAATTTTGATTAATGCAAATCAGTAACCCCCCAAGCGTTCGGGTCTGGTCGGGTAATTGACAGTAAATGACGATTAATTTGTCATTTATTATTATGGGGGTCTGAGCCTATATAAAGGGGTCGTGACCGAGAGCAGAATACACAGAGAAAAAATGATTCTCTTCCACTACACTTTGTTCCGACCTCCTGAGATAGTGTTCGGGTACATCCTCAGTTCGCCACGAGCAACGAGTGCTCCGTTGTGTCCGTGGTCGGCTGTTGTATCCTGAGAGATAGACGTCCATCTGAGCCTCGAAGCACCGCCGGAGGAGGACGAATCTGTTTTAAGGAAACTGCGTTGCGCAGGCCTCAGCAACTTCCTGGTCGGGAGACGTTTGACTACTGCTCGGGACGACTGCTCAACAAACCCGATCGGGATACTCACTCGGGAGCATCACTCGGGAGCTCAGGAAACTCACTCGGGAGCTTCACTCAGGAGCTCGGGAGACACTGTTCGGGAGCTCGGGACCCTGGTCGGGAGCTCGGGGAACACTGCTCGGGAGACTGTAGTTTGGGAAAAAGCAGCTCGGGCCACTCAACAGATAAGTTGGAATTATTGTTGTAATTTCATTTTATTGTAAATTCTCTGAATTTCCTCCAACAATCTTGGAACAGACTCGATTCTGTTGAGATGGCCACGGAACGTGTTGAGGTGAAACAGACTCATCACCAGGTCCCCTCCGTCCCGGTCGGGAATGTCCCGATCAACCATGGGGAAAACCCAGAGAAGTTCACTAGGTTGAACTTCAAGAGGTGGCAGTAGAAGATGCTCTTCTACCTGACCACGCTCAATCTGGCTCGGTTCTTGACCGAGGACCCTCCCAAGCAAGCTGAGGTTGCTGAGGTGGAGGCTTGGTCTCATTCTGAGTACCTATGTCGAAACTACATCCTCAACTGCCTGGCCGACTCGCTGTATGTTGTGTAAAGCACGAAGAGAACGGCTAAGGAGCTGTGGGAGTCCTTGGACAAGAAGTACAAAACGGAGGATGCAGGGGCCAAGAAGTTCATCGTGGGCCGATTCTTGGACTACAAGATGGTTGACTCCAAGACAATGATCAGCCAAGTCCAAGAGCTTCAGGTGATCCTACATGAGATCCATTCAGAAGGTATGGTTCTGAGTGAAACCTTCCAAGTAGCAGCCATCATTGAGAAGCTGCCCCCGGCTGGAAGGATTTCAAGAACTACCTGAAGCACAAGTGGAAGGAGATGAACGTGGAGGAATTCGTTGTTAGACTTCGCATCGAAGAAGACAACAAGGGTTCAGAGAGAAATATGTTCTCTTAGGCTACTGTGAAAGCTAACGTGATCGAGCACGAACAAAGCTCGAAAAGGAAGAATTCCAAATCTTCCAAGCTGGGACCCAGAGGAGGCATCGCCAAGAAGTTCTCTGGGAAGTGCTACAACTGTGGCTGAGTTGGCCACAAATCTTCGGAATGCAAGAAACCAATGAAGAAGCAGGAGGCCAACCTGAACGAGGGACCAGAAATGGAAGACCTCTGTGTTGTGGTCTCTGAATTGAACCTAGTGGGTTCAAACCCGCGGCAATGGTGGATCGATACTGGAACCACCAGACATGTGTGCTGCAATAAGGAACTGCTCCATAATTTTGAAGAAATTAGTGGAGAGAAGCTGTTCATGTTAGTGATATGAGAAAAGTGTCCTAAGGCGGCCTTATGATTGTAATCATTTATTTTAATAAATGAATATTCACTATTTGAGTATACATGTTTATGTATTTGATTGAGATCTTAAACTCATTTACTGAATGTCCACAATACAATTCACAGCATGAGAGAATTTGTGATGAATTCACAACTAGTGATTATCTCTACATGTGCAATTGTGAAGTATTGAAATTGTACCTAGTCGACGAATTGATAAATACGGACATTATCAATTCTGTTGAGACTAGCATGGGTTATTCTCTAATCAGCTGATTCTCACTGGCTGGTGACATTGGGATGTCCGGAGATAAACATGAATGCTAGTTAAGGGAACTAGTTCATTGGAGTGACTGGCTATAAAACTTCATATGGTAGTCTATATATAGATATGTCAATGAAGTTCTTACTGCAGCTTAAGTGCGATGTTCCTTTGACTTGCGGTGTTCAAGTCATCTTGGTCATGGAGACTTATACTTTGACATCTTAAGCAAGCATCTCCAAGGAGGTGTGGACCCAGGATGATTGGGTATAAGCCGAAGTGCCCAAAGATGTTTGAACAGCCTACAAAGGATTCACCGCTCCTTGCGAAGAGATGTATACCCAAGGCCTATCGTCGGAATGTTACTCGAAGCCTCTGGCCAGAGCATGACATGTTCAGAGTATGAATCTCTTAAATACATGAGAGTAATTAGAATCCGTAGGACGAGAAAACGTTACTTGGGCTAGGTGTGACGTAGTCAGCTTAGTGGGGAATGACACACATAGACCATGTCCTGAACCAAGTGGGTATAAGATGGTGAAGGGAATGAGGCACGATTCATTATAGATGTTGAAGGGTTTCAGAATTGTTTCTGAGGTCAACCGTTGATCTTTCGATTAATTGGGGATCATGATGTACTACTAGGTGTCACTCATGATCGTTCTATAATTGATTAATTATAGACGGCCAACATAAATCGAAAGCCTATTTAGTCACACGCACTACGAGTAATCCGAGGGATTTAAAATGAGTTGAAAATTGGATTTTCCAATCAAGAGAGATTAGGTTTGGTTAAGTCAAACGATAAGTCGAATCTGAATTTTTCAGAGACGCATCGGAAGTGTAAAATGGCTAAGTCTTTTGAAGACTTAATAGATGAATTAAATAAGTTTAATTCATTGGGGCGTGGCTTGGATGGGCCAACCAAAGAGGGTCTCCATCCTCTTTGCTTGGCCGGCCACAACAAAGGGAGAGAACCAAATTTTTGGTTCAATTTATAAAATAAACCAAGTGTGGTTTGTTTTATAAAATTATGGATGATATAAATTTTTATATAATAAACCAAGGTTTGGTTTATTTTTCATGGAAATTAAAATGAACCATGGATTGGTTTATTTTATTTTATAAAATCAATCAAGGATTGATTTACCATGATAAGAAAATTTATTCCATAAGAAAAAAAGAGACTTGGTCGGTTTTTATCATGAATTAAAATATGATAAAACTTGGCATGATGGAATAAGTCATAGAAAATTTATTCCATAAGAAAAAAGAGACTTGGCGGTTGAGAGGCCACTATATAAAGGACCCAAGACAAGGCTTGGAAATCAATCGAAGTATTCTTGCATGGGCTCTCTTCCTCTCCTCCCTTCTTTCTCTTGGCCGGCCACAAGGCTCTTCTCCCTTCTTCTTGCCGTGAGCACAAGGAGAAGCACCGAGGGGACAAAGTTCTTCCGTTGGGACGATGTTCCTCTCCGGCCATTATCACCTTGGGATTGGGCGCAAGTCATCTTCCTCCTTCTCGTCGGAATTGTGATTCCGGCCAACCTTGGTAGTGAGTTTTTCTGATGTGATTACTTCTCTCTTGGTTTTCTTGTCGCGTTCTCGGAGAATCTAGTAGTTCTCGAGAACACGAAACTCGTGGCTTTGCGAAGTCATCCCGAAGATACTTGGCGTGGACGCGAATAGAGACGGAGCTTTCGAGGGGCGCTTATGGTTGGATCTCATCCCTTCCTTTGAGTTACGCGAGGTAATACGTAAATTAGTTTACGTTTCTGCAAAATTTTAAATATATGATCATGTCTACACAAGATAAAGTTGCATGCTTAGATGTGTGGTTAAATAATTTGAGAAATTATTTATGCTAAACCTTCCGCTACACGTAATTAATTTTAAAATTATGAACCCGCATCCATGTCAGCATGCACCCGGTCCTAACAGTGGTATCAGAGCCGGATAGTGTTCGACATAATCCTATAATTGTTTTGCTGAGAACTTTGTCATGATCACAATTTTGGAAAATTTTCCAATTATGAAAACTTTCTAATTATGGTAAATTTTCGATTTAGGAATTTCAAACTTTGGAAATCATCATGAAATTTCGCAAACTTTTGAAATATCCCTGTTTTTGAAATTTTATGATAATTGTGAAAACTTTCCAATTTTGGAAATTTCCTATTTTGGAAATTTTCTAATTTTGGAAAAACGTAAGTTTTCTTTGTATTAGAAACTTACAATTATTCTAAAAACCTTTTAATTTTGGAAACTTTCCATTTATGGAAAGCTCGCAATTTTGGGCACTTTTTTTCAAGAAAGTCTAGACAAATTATGGGAATATTAATTGGTATTTAAATTCATAATTAGAAATTAAATTATTTACAAAATTCTTTATTTTGGATTGAGCATCGGGGAGCCGTCCAATTTAAAGTTAGTTGTTATAATTAAATTTCCTAAATTGAAATTAAACTGTCAAATGTTTAATTTGGATTGAGCCTCGGGGAGCCGTCCAAATTATATTATCAATAAATTTTTATTTTGGATTGAGCCTCGAGGAGCCGTCCAAATTAAGTTATTGATATTAATTTTCCATAAATAAAATATGTGATCAAATCTTGGAAATTTTGAGGTGATTCTCAAACGATAATTTCCTTATTTGATTTATGAGGTGATGCTCTTACATATTATTGTCTCCAAAATTAATTAGGAAAATTGTTTCCTATAGAGTATATTTCCTTAAATAAGATTTTCATGAAAATAATATATGGTTGAATTAAGGGAATCTGTCTCTTAATTTAATAAGATTTGATTTAGAGAAATCAAAGTCTTAAACATATTATTTCCAAAATTGATTATGATAATTTAGGAAATTGTTTCCCAAAACAATTCCTTAAATAAAGTATGAAATTAGAATTAGGAAATCCGGTTCCTAATTCAATTAATGAGACTTGATAAATTAAGTCACATACATACTTTATTAAGGATATCGTTAGTACATGACATAATTATATGTCATGAATGTGCTTAAAAGAAAAAAGATGAGAACCAAAACCCATTACAAAATATTAAGGCCAACACCTTCCATTAATATGGTTAGAACCGGAGTTTTGTTTCTCATTTGGGTTGATGGACACATCCATGCCCGGCTTGAACCTCAACATGTTCAAACCATGGAATTAGTTTATGATTAATATAGTTGGAGTCAGAGGTCAATCCTTAGTTTTGGTTGTTGGACACATCCAAGCCTGACTAAACGGTTGAATGAGCTCCAACCATATTAAAACTATTTCTTGATTAATGGGTCAGCCTTAAGCTTGGAGCATCGATTTGTTGTGCCACAGCCAAGGTCGATGTAAAGAGAGGTGCAGTTGGGTGCTATGTATATTGTTGCATACTTGTTAATGAGTTAACAACCCAATGATATATGCAAACATTCAATTAGTTGATAGCATAATGTGATAGTTACATATGTGTAATATGTAATCGGTATAATTACCTACCTTCATAGCTAAGAATAACTTGATGGACTCCAGCTATGGTTGTTCTTATCTATGGTTGGATATCAACCTATTTGGAGATGTTCCTACGATCTCCCGAATTGATAAAAAGGGTTATTCAATTCGAAAAATAAATAGGATTTAATTAATATATATTGATGCATTCTTTATCATTCTCATCACATAACCTCAATTTGTATTTCTAGGATAATCACCTGATCATGTCTTCTCTGAATTTGCGTTCCATTTTGGACACCAATAAGTTAACTAAGGCCAAAAGGATTGAAAAGGCACCAGAAGGCACTTTCCATCACTGCGGCAAGGAGGGCCACTGGCGAAGAAACTGCAAGGTTTATCTTGAGTCCTTGAAGAAGAAGGCATCCGATGCCCCATCCTCTTCAGACATCTTCGTTATTGAATGTCACTCTATTTCCTCGTACACTTGGGTACTTGATACTAGGTGTAGCTCACATATATGTAATGACATACACGGGCTAAGGAATAGAAGAAGACTCATCAAGGGAGAAGCGAATTTGCGAGTTGGAAATGGAGCAAAGATTGCTGCTATTGCCATCGGAACATATTTGCTAAAGCTCCCTACTGGACTTGTCTTAGAATTGGATAATTGTTATTTTGTTCCTTCGTTAATAAAGAACATTGTATCTATTTCATGCTTGAATGAAAAGGGTTATCATTTAACTTTTAGTAACAATTGCTGTTACATAACTTTAAATGGTGTTCTTTATGGGACCGAAACTTTATGCAATGGTATCTACACGTTAGATTTATCCGGTGACGTTTTCAATATCGAAGTTAGCAACAAACGTGCTCGAATAGATAATCAAATAGACTCCTATACGTGGCATTGTCGTCTTGGCCATGTAAGCTAGAAACGCATGACCAAATTACACCGATGTGGAATTCTGGAATCATCTGATCAGAGAGATTATAAGTAGGAATGATATACAAATTGAGAAAATTCCCACTGAAAGGAATTTAGCGGATCCTTTAACTAAGGTATTGTCTCAAAGCAAGTTTGAGGGTCATGTTAGAACCTGAGGTATT
>JAGFNQ010001697.1:514693-653345 GCA_024364735.1 Boesenbergia rotunda | reverse complement strand
TATGCTGAGTCTTCTTGTTTATGGCATGGTAGACTAGGACATGTGAACTACGATGTGATTCGTAGATTAATAAGCATGCAAAGCATACCGACATTCCACCTTGACCCGAAACACAAGTGTGAGACTTGTGTTGAAGCGAAGTTAACTAGGTCATCCTTTCAACATGTTGAAAGAAGCACCGAACCACTCGGCCTAATTCACACCGACGTATGTGACCTTAAAGGCACACCGACACGTGGTGGGAATAAATAATTCATCACTTTTGTAGATGATAACACAAAGTACTGCTATGTGTATCTTCTCAAAAGCAAGGATGAAGCTATAGAGAAATTCGTTCTCTATAAGAATGAGGTTGAAAACCAACTTAATAAGAAAATTAAGGTGGTTCGAAGTGATCGAGGTGGTGAATACGTATCACCATTCGCTGAGTTATGTGCTGAACATGGGATCAGACACGAAACAACAACTCCTTATACCCCTCAGCAGAATGGGATTGCTGAGCGAAAGAATTGAACTCTCAAGGAGATGATGAATGCTCTTCTATTGAGCTCTGGATTACCAGACTCCATGTGGGGGAAGCTGTGTTAACAGCTAATTACCTTTTAAATAAGGTCCCTCGAAAGAAAATAGATAAGAGCCCTTATGAGTTATGGAATGGAAGACAATCATCCTACAAATACTTGCGAGTGTGGGGGTGTCTTGCCAAAGTTTTGGTGCCTGATCCGAAAAGGGTTAAGATATGACCAAAAACTGTTGATTGCATATTTATTGGATATGCACATAACAGCAGTGCATATCGGTTTTGTGTGTATGAGTCACAAATATCGGATATACACAAGAACTCGATAATAGAATTGAGAAATGCCTCATTCTTCGAGCATGTATTTCCATATAAGACCCGAGAGGATGCTGGCACCTCAAAACGGGTGAAGGAAATATCAGAGGAAGAAGAAGAGGAAGATGAACCAGTTGAGACTGCGCCTCGGCGGAGTAAGAGAGCTCGGGTGGAAAAATCTTATGGATAAGATTTTATCACTTTCATACTGGAAGGTGAACCCCAAAGCTACTCAGAAGCTATGAATTCTTCTGAAGGACCTCACTGGAAAGAGGCAATTGCATCTGAGATATAATCTATCTTGCAAAATCACACTTGGGAACTTGTGGACCTTCCTCCTGGAAGTAAACCATTAGGTTGCAAATGAATTTTCAAGAAGAAGATAAGATCAGATGGCACAATTGACAAGTATAAGGCCAGGTTGGTAATTAAAGGTTACCGACAGAAAGATGGCCTTGATTACTTTGATACATATTCTCCTGTGTCGATAATAACGTCCATTAGAGTGTTGTTGGCTATTGCTGCTCTATGGAACCTGAAAATACATCAGATGGATGTAAAGACGGTCTTTCTAAATGGAGATTTAGAAGAGGAAATTTACATGGAGCAACCTGAGAGGTTTTCTGTGCCAGGACAGAATAACCAGGTTTGCAAATTGGTGAAGTTTTTATACGGCTTGAAGCAAGCTCCAAAGCAGTGGCATGAGAAATTTGATAATATCATGCGTGAAGGTGGATTCAAAATCAATGAATGTGATAAATGTGTCTACTCGAAAGCTAAAGAAGATGACTTTGTCATCTTGTGCTTATATGTAGATGACATACTTATCATTGGGAGTAATGATAAGATAATCAAATCCACGAAGGACATGTTGAACTCAAGATTTGACATGAAAGACATGAGCCTAGCTGATGTGATTCTAGGAATCAAGATTCTTAGAATAGCTGAAGGACTTGTTCTTAGTCAGTCCCACTACGTGGACAAGATTCTTGAGAAATTCACCAATGGTGATACTGCGTTGGCACGCACGCCAATAGATACGAGCCAACATCTATCGAAAAATCGAGGAGAAAGTATCTCTCAGGTAGAGTACGCTCGGGTGATTGGAAGTCTGATGTACTTGATGAATTGTACACGACCAGACTTAGCCTACGCAGTAAGCAAACTGAGTAGATACACGAGTAATCCCGGTATTGGGCACGGGAAAGGGATAACAAGAGTACTGAGGTACTTGAGATATACTCGTGGAAATGGACTGCATTATATGAGATATCCTGCTGTTATCGAAGGATACAGCAATGTGAGTTGGATATCTGATATAAAAGACTCTAAGTCTACGAGTGGTTATGTGTTCACTCTGGGAAGTGCAGTCATTTCATGGAAATCTTCTAAGCAAACCGTAATAACCAGATCCACGATGGAGTCTGAGTTTGTAGCTCTTGACAAATGTGGTGAAGAGGCTGAATGGCTACGGCAATTCTTAGAAGATGTACCAAGATGGCCGAAACCTGTGCCAGCAATATGCATACATTGTGATAGTCAATCTGCAATTGGCCGGGCACAAAGTCATCTGTATAATGGTAACTCTAGACATATACGTTGAAGGCACAATACCATTAAACAACTACTCTCAACTGGAGTTATCACTGTTGACTATGTGAAGTCAAAGGATAACTTAGCGAATCCGCTAACCAAAGGGTTAAATCGAGAGTTAGTTGCAAGCTCATCAAAGAGGATGGGTTTGATGCCGATAAAAAATATTGGTGCAAAGAAAACCCAACCTATGCAGACTGGAGATCCCAAGAACTAGGTTCAAAGGGACAACCTAACTGCACTGACAAAAAGTGTTCATTGTGAGGGAACGACTCTTTGAAACAGTGAAGGATGAAGGTTAAGCATACAGCTTTTAATGATTCAATAGAGTTATATGGAAAACTATTAAGAGATCACCTATGTGAGAAAGAAGTGGGGCCGCTTCGAAGAGAAGTGGAGGCACAATTCTTAGAACTTCTCGCAGAATCAGGCGTGTTCATGGCCAAGAACGAACACACCCATAAGAACTGAGGTGTATCAGGGAGAGTCCTGGGTGAGATGTGTCAATGCTTACATAAACGGCAGCACAGTTCAAGGACATCATGTCTACTGTTAGCCAGAAGCAAACAGATCTTCACAAGGGAAGGTTCAAAGGGTGAAACCTACCTCGCAGAATCAGGCGTGTTCATGGCCAAGAACGAACACACCCATAAGAACTGAGGTGTATCAGGGAGAGTCCTGGGTGAGATGTGTCAATGCTTACATAAACGGCAGCACAGTTCAAGGACATCATGTCTACTGTTAGCCAGAAGCAAACAGATCTTCACAAGGGAAGGTTCAAAGGGTGAAACCTACCTATCCTATACACGACTCAACTGCTGAATGCTATCACCATGTTTCCATTCATGTGGGGGATTGTTGGATACCTTGGGTATCTATTGTGAATGGAAAGAGAGGTGGTGGGACTTTAGTCCCACATTGGAATTTTCCATTGAATGGAAAGTGAGGAGAAGAATAAAGGGACTCCCTTGTGAGTGGGGTTTTAGTCCCACATTGAGAGTTTTAAGGTAAAATGTTTGGTTTATATTGTATCACAAGCATGGTAGTTGTGAACAAATGCTAGGGGAGAGGCTCTCTCTCACGCGTGAGTGCGCAGGGGGGGTGCAAATCCAGGGCCCGGATTTGTACTGAACCAAGTGAACTTGTGTGCGTGCACGTCGAATGTCCGACCGGTCGGGGCAAAATTTGTCCAAGCAGATGAACCAACATTTTACAAAATTGATTTTTGCTCAAATGTAACTGATGCATTAAATTTGATTAATGTGAGATCAGTAACCTCCAGACGTTTGGATCTGGTTGGGTAAATGGCAGTAAATGACGATTAATTCGTCATTTACTCATGCGGGGGTCTGAGCCTATATAAAGGGGCTGACCGAGAGCAAAATAGAGACAGACACAGAGAAATTCTCCTCCGCTCCGACTCCACCTCATTCCCGACCTCCGCTCTGCTGATAGCAGTCGGGTACATCCTCAGTTCGCCACGAGCAACGAGTGCTCCGTTGTCCCCATGGTCTGCTGTTGTATCCTGAGAGACAGAAGTCCATCTGAGACTCGAAGCACCGCCGGAGGAGGACGAATCTGTTTCAAGGAAACTGCGCTGCGCAGGCCTCAGCAACTTCCCGGTCGGGAGACGTCCGACCACTACTCGGGAGATCCCAGTCGGAAAACTCCACTCGGGAATTCCAGTTCGGGAATTCCGCTCGGTCGCTCGGAACTTCACTCCGCCGCTCGGAGCTCGCTCTGCCATTCCGCTCGAGAGCTCGCTCGGCCATTTCGCTCGGAGCTCACTCGGCTACTCGGGAGTTCACTCGGCCGCTCGGCAATACCGCTCGGGAGCTCACTTGGCCACTTCACTTGGGGAAAAAGCAGTCGGGGCCACTCAACAGAGATAAGTTGAAATTAGTTTTTGTAATTTTAATTTATTATAAATCTCGGAAATTCTTCCAACACTAAAGTCTAATCGTAAACATGCCCCCGGATGCTGTAGTAGGACATTCATGTAATCTTTTAAGTATCCACTATTTGATTCCTAACTACTACACACCTCAGAGCATTTCCTAATTTATTATAATGTCAGTAGGAAATTTATTTAGAATCGAACTAATCTTCTCTATAATTAATCAACCTGAAGGGTTAGATAATTTGTACTAACTAAAAAATTAAAATTAAACAAAATGAATGCTCCTAGATTACTGTACAATGGTAAGCTGTGGGATCAGACCGGATCCTCTGTACCGCCCATGCCCCTGTATCCGTGTATCAATTCGTCGGCGAGTCATCCGATCGACGATCGGATACCATTAATAATTTTTTATCGTCGTTCCGAATAAGATGATATCCTCGGAGAATGGTGAACCCGTCGAAATCGTCGCATCAGACGTCTCCTCGGATTCGACGGTGAATACGGTAACATCACAATTGCGACGATTTCGACGGGTTCACCGTTCTCCGTGGATATCATCTTATTCGGAACGACGATCAAAAATTATTAGTGGTGTCCGATCATCGATCGGACGACTCGCCGGCGAGTTGCTACACGAGTACAGGGGCATGGGCGGTACAGAGGATCCGGTCTGCTACGGGATGAGCTTAGTTGGCAATCAGGGGCGTAGCTACATTGGGGCGTGGGGGTGCGACCGCCCCCCTGATTTTTGGAGGAAAAAAAATTAATATTATGAAAAAAAATTAAAAAAGAGTTAGTTATAAAATTTAAAAATTTCTGAACTTTTTTAGAAAAAACCAATGAAAACTTTTTTTCTCTTGTTTTTTGTTTTCTCTCACGTCGTTTCTTAGTTCTCACGCTCTTGTTTTTTCATGCCGCCGTCTGGGTGTTTTCACGCCGTCGCCGTCGACGATATTTTTCCCCTTCTTAAAATTTTTTCTCCCATTCTCCCATCGAACTTTTTTTTCCCTTCTCCCTTTTTCTTTTTTCCTCTTCTAATTCCCTTTCTTTTTTTCTTTATCTCAAATTCTTATTCCTACCCTAATTTCCATTTTATTTTTTTAATCTTAATTTTACCCTCAAAATCTTCCGTCGCATATTGTTTTCGTTGTCAACTCATCCACATCGTTGTCGTGGCACACCGCACACCGTACATCATTGCTAGCGCCGTTGTCATTTGCTACTAAGGCTATCATCATCGCTTCATCGGCGCTCCACAACAAATGTTTTTTATTAAGGTAAAATTTTTTTACTGATTTTGTTTGCTAGTCAAGTATGTCAAATGTTTACAGATATATTAAAATCTTCGGTTCATTTGACGTTTGATTTGTTATATTAATATGATTAATTTTATTGACAATCAAATTTGATGTTTGATTTATTAATTTATTGAATTCGCCTCCTCTTATTAAAATTCCTGGCTACGTCACTGTTGGCAATGATGATTCGAATATCACTAAAACACAATATGTCAGATTATATCTAAAGGGTTCAGATTATTTGTGACGTTGAATTGTTCGCCATGACTTATCTGTTCTCGATTTATCTTGGTATAGAAAATTTCATAGGACACAGACAATGGCTTCCATGTTAGTTGAATCAGAAGAACAACATACATGAATTATTAATAAAAAAATGAAACAAAAAAACATATATACATCGGTTAAATTTAAAGGATGATTTTTTTTTTCTAACCTGATGTCGGTAGGGTACGAAGTTACCATGAAAAAAGATCACGTTTTTTATAATCCATGTATCTAATAATTTTGAAAGCGATGGTTCAGTTATACGGAAAATTTTATTCAGCATTAAGATAAATTTTTGAAGCGTTCACAATTACTCACATCTGATCCTGATCGTAGACAATTAATTTATGTGAGGAATTCGAATTGTGATGCTCTTATTTGCCATAGGGTGCGAATCCTGAGAAAATTTTTTGATGATCTGTCACGAATATTTTTCAATTTATTTTAATAATCGATAAAAATTTTCATAAAATCAAATTGATCGGCCGAAATTCAACTTGACTCAATTTCATTTATCATTTTTCCTTATTTGCCATCCAACTATCTTACTTGTGTATCATATCTGACAATAAAATGGACAAAATGGGCATCTCACTTTTGGGTCTTATATCAAGACCATCCTCAATCTCATGGGCGGAACTAATATAGACCCGACGTGGACAGCTGCCATACTGGTCCAAAAAAAATGATATAGGAAATTTAAAAAGTATTTTAAAATGAAACATAATTATGAAATGATGAGTTTATATGAAAAATAGGACATGCAATAAATTTTTAAGGTCAAAAACAGTCTACTAGAACTTGCTCAACTCACGAAGATATTTATCAAGAGATAGACCGACTTAATCGTATTAAAATTATTTTTCTATTTATTTATAATGTCTCATCATAATCTGGCAAAAGTGACAAATTTGTATTACTAACGTATTGATTTATTTTATGATATTATTGATATGCAACTTCAAGAGTTAAAATATATTTTCTCAAAGGCAAATATGGAGTTGCTCCATTATATAGTTTGTTTACACCCACAAAATTCATTTTTAATGTTTGATAAGAAAAAATTGATGCGACTATTTAAGTTTTATCTATAAGATTTTTTAACTTGAAACAATGATAAAGTAATTGTCTTACAATGTTTATAATTTTTTCTTTATGAATTATATTATATTATTATCTATACGATTATAAATGAATCGAATTTAATAATATAAAAATATTGATATTTGAGTTTGAGTTTAAAAAATTACATGATATTCAAATTGTATTTGAAATAAGAAAACATACTCGAGCTCGGTTAAAAATAAAATTCGAGTCCATTTCGGCTTGTCCGAACTTCAATTCAAGCAAAATCAAATTATAATTCAAAATAATTTAAATTCGAGTTCAGTTTGAATTATTAATTTGAACATATCTAAATTAAATATATATAAAAATAATCAAAATTCGATTCAAATTTGATTTACGAATGACTAATAATCGAATAAAATATTGTAAATTTAAATTCTACTAAAAAATTATTAAACATCGAGTCAAACTCTAATTCATTAATTTCAAATATAAATTAAATATTTTTCGAACAATTTAAAAAGCCCAGCGACATGTTAAATTCATTTGCTCTCTAATTATTTATATTGAATCAAGATAAATTTTCATAAATCATGTCTCCTTAAATCATTGTACCTTTACCTTCCCATTTTATTTAAAAATATATATATTTAAATTGACACGTATCCCACCTAAACCAGTGAACGTCCACCTAAAAATTGATGTGGCCTTTAAATTTTATTTGACCATTTGCAGATTTTATTTTTCTTTTTTTCGAACATGGCCTGTTAACATTGCAAACGCTGGTTAGCCCCTTAAATCTTTTATTTTTTTTTACTGTTTTTATGTATTGAAAGATTAACGAGATTTTTCCAACCTCGAGTGACCGGCTCGATTTTATAAAAATTTCCCATCGGTCACCGGGATAAATCGAGAAGTGCTCACAGTGAATAGTCTAGAAGCTCAGCATCTCAGAGTTCGTGCTTTATTTGGAGAAAAAAATCCTACAAATATATCGTAGCTGAGGATCGAATTGTGAATATCTAGGATAGACACTAATCGTCCTACCGCTGTATCATAATCCCAGAAATTTTATGTATTCAAGTTTGTTATGTCAGGCATGCGAAAAGGTCATTTCTATCTATTACATTTGTAAAAAAAATTAAAATAAGTGAATTGTGATCTTCCTAATTATTTTTTTTTACTTCTTTATGATTATATAATAATTTCGTCAAAATGTCATAAAAAATAAAAATATAGAACGGCTCAAAAACATTTAACATATAAAATTAGATTAATCTAAATTCACAAAATAATTTTGTTTAAATTTATTTGATTGATTGAGTTTGCAATGGTAGATGCCTTTAAATTTTTCAAAACCAAAATAATTTGTCACGCCCCGAGACCCTGGAGCCGCTGATTCAATAGAAAATTGGACAACACCTCCCTTGTCCGACGGACAATTTACACATACACAGAACATAATAGACATCACCACGCAGTTTAATTATATATATTTGGCCTCAGACCTAAAAATCCAGACATAATATAACCATAACACAAAGTAACTCATACCTGACTGCGGACCGGTCCGACTTACGACAAAACAACAAATACATAAACCCCTTAGGGCACACAACAACACTCCCAAGACATATACAAATCCAATAACTGAATATGAAAACATAGACACTACTAAGTACAAAACAAACTTTATTGTCGCGATGGGTAGGGACTGGCTGCTGGGCTCTTCTGGCGACTCCAAGTATCTCAACCTGAAATAAAAACATATATGGCAACGGGGTGAGTCCATAACTCAGCGAATACCCAACAGATATGCGTAGAAAGTTATAACAACAATAGGAGTCTACGCTGATACAGTCTCATATGAACAATATGAAAGGGTATACTGAAGATACTGAATCAAGATACATACCAGAATCCATCTAACCTGAAAAGAAGGTAATCAATACCTATGAAGCACCAATAGACATATAATCTCAGATAACAAGTCTCCAGAATATGCATGTCAAACAAGTGCAGAAATCAAGTGCAGCAAACAATGCACGATGCAAAATATGCACATGGTGCAATGCCATGGTCACCCCCTAACTCCAGTCAAACCACCGAGACAGACGATACTGTGTCGGCCGAGTGGGTAGAACTGTGACACTGTCCGCACTCTGCCATCACTGCTCCTGAGTGACCGAGAGGACAGGATGCTGGTGGAGCTATCGCTCCGCCCCATGTATATATGGGGGAGATATCTCTCTCATCTTCTCTGGTCTATGGGTAGAGAAGGGATCCCTGCTTGCTACCACGCTCCGAAACCACTACCCCTGAGCGGACGAGCGGAGCAATACAGAGCAAATGCACACACCCAGCGGTATCCACTAACCCATGAGTGGCCGTGTGTGCATATCATGTGCCGGAAGACGATTAGGCTCAACCACAAGGGAGTCGCTGATCGCCGGCATGCAACAATACAAGGATGGTATATGATAGATACACATACCTCCCTCCCCAAGTCCTCAGTATACTAAGTCTCAGTCTGAAATCTTATAACAGGAAATACAGGTAACCTACAAGGTATACTGGCCGAAATCTACAGATCTCTCAATGTCAAACGCAAGAGATACCTCACGATATCTAAGCATACATACAGATATGACAATACTTGAGACTGTGTAGAACTAACTGCATAATAACTCAGGGATAACCAACAAATATCCAGAACAAGCATAATAACTAAGGGATAACTAACAAGTATCCAGAACAGGCATAATAACTCAGGGATAACTAACAAGTATCCAGAACAGACATAATAACTCATGGATAACTAACAAGTATCCAGGTCAGACATAATAACTCAGGGATAACTAACAAGTATCCAGAACAGACATAATAACTCATGGATAACTAACAAGTATCCAGGTCAGACATAATAACTCAGGGATAACTAACAAGTATCCAGGACAGGCATAATAAACAAGGCTAGCATATAATCTTACTGCTATCTATAACCAACCATGCATAGCAATATGACAATATCTAAAAGATAAGTCAAAGGGTACCCGCCTCCAAGGTGAGATGCTCGTATCAGAAAGAGAACCTCCCGTCTGATAATCAGCAAGGCTAAATCCAATTAGTGCCCTGTATCAAAGGCATATTGTTTAGCTACAATAATATAAAATCAATAGCTAACGAGCTATCTTAATTAATTATGATTGTCTTAATTATCCCGTTTCATTTAATTAATCACCATTAAATAAGTAGCCCCTAATTATCTCACAATGTATCAGAATATTATGATCAAGATACAACGCATCCCATAGCACCAGCAACTAGATCAACAAGAGCAAGCCCACCACAATTCAAACCATATAGACCCAAATCATCACCTCTCCACCACAGTGGAATACAATCCTTAGAAACCATTAACCAAATCATGGTCATGCTAGAACAGGCATCCAAAATTGAAAGTATACATGGCAAACTCTATTTAGGTTTAACATCACAATCCATAATCAGGCTGACCCTTAATTCCACATCACAAGAGCTCTTAGCATCCCAAGAGCAGAACACACCACTGATCGATCTCAAACACCCTCAACAGACCAATCATCTTTCAAAATCAACACTACTCACAAAAACCAAAGAAGCAAATGAAACTCAACAAACAATTCCTAGAAAGAATAGGTTCCAATAGCATAGTATTCATAACTACAGATCTGCCTCAAGAATTCAACACCTAAACTTCAATCCTACTAACATATCTAATCCCAAAACCTCAACACCATTACAGAATGTGATCAAACCACAATAAACCTATTAATCTATTAGATTGCATGAAGAGAACTAGTTAAGTATGGAAATTCATTACCCATTGGTTTCCCCCAACCATGATCACAGCGGCGACATCTCCAAACATAGAGGATCAAGGTCCTACAACCAAGAAGATCCCAACTCATTATTAAAACCAACGGCAGAAGGTTTCTAATGCAAGATCAAAGGAACAACCTACTCAATCATCTTTACCTGAGCTCGTCAATGACCCCAATTCCAGCTCCAATCCGTCCAATCTGTGACCCCGAGGCAAGGAACCCCAAATCCATACTCAAGCTCTATTCCTAGAACCCTAGAAAGAAGACGATCCCTACCTCAACGAGTTTGCTGACAGAACTCCACCCAGCACGCTCCGCCCAGATCAAGATCAGCACCCCAAGTCACTGTGGCGAGATTCCCTACTCACGCTCGCGAGATGGTTTGGGGAGCAAGGAAATCAGAGCCCAGATGTTCGCCAGATTCCCAAGGCTGGTTTCGCCGGAGAGGTAGACGACGACGAAGGCGATGGTGGCCTTGGCCGGAGATGTTCGCCGGAGAAGAAGACAGTAGAGAAGAGAAATGCGGCGGAAGGGATGGCTTGGGCAGAAGAGAAGGGAAGCAATCGGATTTTTGGGCTGCGGCTAGGGCACGAAAAGGTTATCCAATATAAGTGGCCATTTTACAATCAAGCCCCTAACTTAATTTAATTTCTATTTTAGTCCCTTTCTTATGGTTTCTTCACACTTAAGCCCTCAAAGGTTAAGTTTAAAAATAATTAAACCCTCAAATTCCAATTTGGGTCTCGAAAACCCTAAATCTTCTTCTGAAAAATTTTCTGAAGCAGAATAAAAATGTCGGATTTAACATAATTATTCCAACACAAATTAAACACGAGTATATTTATGATAAAATTGCAAGACTCTCGTACGGACACATCTCCTCAACCTTCACATGGATATTTTTATAAAGTCGAGTCAGTCATTTCAGGTTCATCTATTTTACTTTATCCATTAATTCTTTCTCGTGGCCAGGAAACATAACATGAATGGCTGAGATAAACGCTGGTGCCGAATGATCGGAAGAAACAGAGCCACAACAACAATGAATTCATCTTCAGTAATTAACGGTAAATGAACAAAGATTTAAAGCTGTGGAATTCGCCAATAAACATATACTTTTTAAATTAAAAAAAGAACGTACGGTATTTTTTTTATTTTATTTTTCTCGTCCATCGTTTGTATTTATTCAAATAATAATATAATTATGCTACTGTTGTATTTTATAAACAAACATTATTGTTGATTTTAAAATTTATACAGTAGTTAAATGGTATTGTTTTTAAAATATAATACCACTGTGACATTGATTTTTAAAAATCAATATTATAAAACAGAGTTTTTTAAAAATTAATATCATAGTATTGATTTTTAAAATATAATACTAAATGGTAAAATGAGAATGGTAAATTGCCTTTCAATCCTTATTTGTATCTTAAATTTTATTATCAACCCTCATATCAAAAAAAAAAGTTTATTTTCATTTTCTACATGTAAAGTTTTATTTACTTCAATTCCCTAATATATACTAATTTACTTAATTACCCTCATTACTTTTATATATAAAATATCTAAAAGAGATATCATTTCATCTAAATTTAGTATCATTTAATTAGAATCTAGTATATTTTTTTTATTAAATTGAGTACGGTTCTTTTTCAAACTCAGTTGATCGAGAATCGATCATTTTTCAAATCCAGTTGATCGAGAATCGATCGGAGCTGCTTATAATTGATTGGAGTTACTCTATCAATTGAGGAACTTTGATTGATTAGAAATTGATCGACAATCGATTAGTTATATTTATTATGAGAGAATATCATCCTTATTTTTTATAGTTACAAAAGTCCAAAAGTATGTATAATTTTTCTTAAATTTAGCACATTTAAATTATAATTTAGTATTTTCTATTAAATTGAGTATAATTCATTTTCCGTTTGATCAATTGATTAGGAGTTCATATAATTAATTGGCTTAAGATGAATCAATTGGATAGTACTCAAATTGATAGAATATATACTAGATTCTAGTTAGATGATGTTAAATTTAGAAGAAATTATACCTTATTTTGAACCGTTTGTATCTAAAAAAATCAAGTGTAATTAGATAAATTGGTAGTTAAAGTAAATAAAACTTTATATGTAGGGAGTTAAATAAATTTATTCTGATGCAGGGACTGAAGAGGGAGTTGAGTTTACATTCAGGGTGCGTTTGATTCGAGTTATCATATATAACCTTGGTTATGTGATTACCAAGTAATCACATAATCAAGGTAATGGGGAATGAAACATAACCTGAGTTGTTTAATTCAATTTAGGTAATCAAATAAAATCTTATTTGTTTGGAAGTAATAGTCTATAATATAATCTAATATTTTATCGTATTACCCTTTAAAATTTATTTAGATCATTTTATTAAATTTTTAAATTGAATTTATTTAATTTATTAAAATTTTAATTAAAATATTAAATTAAAAAAAAATATTCGTCAGCGACATCTAGAGCTGTCAAACAGGCCAACCCGTGGCGGGGCAGGTCGGCCCATGGCAGGCCGGCCATTTGGCGGGGCGGGGCGGGTCGACCCGTCATCTAGGCGGGTTAGAAAATCCCCAACCCAACCCAATCCATGGCAGGCCGTGGGGCCGCGGACCCATCAAAATATTTTTAAAAAAATTAAAAAAATCATATGTTTAGATTTCATTGATCAAATATATTAAGAAATATATTTTTTAAATATAAATGGATACAAATGAGTACTTATGTGATGAAAAATATTATTTTTTATTTCAAAATAATAACAAAGAAAGATAATAAATTGTCATAAAACTTAACTAACATGTGTTTCTCAACCCGTGGCCCAACCCAAGCCCGTCGCGGGCCGACCCGTTCGGGTCGCGGGCCTAGGCGGGTTGGCCCGCGGCGCGCTTGGGTTGCTTAAATTCTAACCCAACCCGCTTAAATTGATTGGCGGGGCGGATCAATCGGACAGACCCAACCCAAATTGACAGCACTAGTGGCCTCGACGTCGACGTCGACCGTCGGTGTCCGCATAGGCAGTCGGTATCTAACGTCGGCTGCCGGCCGTTGGCCGCCGATGATCGGCACTCGACGGCCGGCGCTGACCGGCTGTCGGTGCCGATCGTCGGTCGTCAGTCGCCATCGGCGGTCATCGGTCGTCGGTCGTGGTTGCCGACTGTCTTTTTCGGTCGTCGGCCGTGAATAATACTTCCGGAATTTAATAAATTGTAATATTTATTTTCGTCTTAAATGTAGATATTGAAGGATAATTTTGGAATGATAAATTTCATAACCCCGAAATCAAATAAAACTTTACTTTCTTAAGATTTTTCGATTCCGAATTATATGCCTCTTTTGCTGACGTGTCGGACATCGATCATTATTTGAGAATCGTTGATAATGTAAATTAAATATAATTTTTATTGATAATCTTAAATGAATAATCATTATCAACGATAACCCTAACTAAACGCAGCCTTTAGAGTTCAGGACAATTTTATCAAACGAGAAACAAATAAGTATTCAAATCCGAAAGTCAAGTTGTTGTATAAAATTCCAAGATGTCGTATGCATCGACGTCACGTGGTCATAAAATTTATAATGAATTTGGGTGTTGGTGATCGAGTAGTTAAAGCGTCAGCGCATGCGTGGCCGAGAGTGTTATGTGCCCACCACAACCAACAATATACGCCTCGCCTGGTGTTTTTTTTTTAATTTTGTTTTTTACTTGCATGTTAAGAGATTGAATGATAATGTTAAATAGAAAAAAATTAAATGAAATTTGTTAAGTTCTCGTGAAATATACTACATAAGAGATATAGGATAATAAAATCTTTATATATATATATATATATATATATATATATATATATATATATATATATATATATATATATATATATACGAATTTGATCTTCTGCGGATCAATCCTGCGCGCCGACAATGAAAAGCACCTTCTTCCATCTCAATTTTTAATTATTTTTTAAATTAAATTATTTTCAAATAATAGTTATACTCTTAGAGTTTATTTTTTAATTGGATTATAGTATTTAAGTTTTTTTAAAAATTTTATCCTTAGGATTTAAACATCTTAATTGAATTATAATTTTCAAATTACAAAATAAAAAAATAGATATTCATAAGGTATAAAATATATTTAGGATTTACATGTGAGAAAATATTTATTTTTAAAAAATTAAAAAAATCTCATTCGAAATATCTAAAATCGCATATAAGATGTCTCATGTTCATTCTAAGACGTCTCAGATGGAATTTGAGATGCCTCAAGTACAATAGATGCGTAACAAATCTATAGTACACGATCCGTAACCGAGCATAACTTATATATATAATATATGTAAAGTGAGAGTTTTGTTATGCTGCTAAGTTACATCGTACATCTAAAATATTTTTTTTACTAAATTTTTTTGTTATGTTTAATATTACAATTCAATTCTAAATCCTAAATGACATAATCATAAATTAATATATATATACATATATATTTTATTTTATGAGCATCAAATATATATTTTTATTTTTTTAGTTTAATATTTAAAATTTAACTTTTAAAATTTAGGATTTAGATTATGATATTTAAGTTCATTTTTTGAAAAAAATTATAGATATGTTTAGGCCATCATAAGATAGGTAGACTTTCAAAACTATATATATGATATATCTATTCGGAACTATTTTATTTTTTAAAAAATTATAAATTAATAATTAACTAATTGTTATTTATCGTAGTTGGTAGACCGCTGTCTTTGTCTGTACGGGTTAGGCAGCCCACCCCTGCGCCGTCACATTAAATTGACAATCGATCTGGTCAAACTAAGGTTTAATCAATGTTCTCCAAATTAATTAAATCACCAGTAAAGTTAAATCACATGTTAAATCAAAAACTGACCTGATCATTCAAGAAAGACGTTAGACTTTTAGATGATTCATCGCAAGAACTCTTTAATTTATTCTGATGATCGATAAAAATGTTTTATCAGACCGGATCGATCATCCCAAATTCATCTGTTATATAATCAACATCCAAGAAAAACGCACACGGTGAGAAGGTTGTAAAATAAACAATTAAATAAATTTACATATATCTAAAATTATGGCAGAGTGAATCTTTGATTAATTCTCCCACAAAATAATATTGTTATATGTAATAGTAAGATGACAATGTGGGCTCATTCTAACTCAGGCATATATTTATGTAAAAGATCATTCTGAATATTTTACACGATTAATTATATAGGCATTTGTAACTCGACGACAACACAAAAGCAACAAGTAAACGCCTCCAATATAGGAATTTGGAGATCTATGAATCATCAAGCGTGACAGCAGAATACAAAACACGTTCAAAGTCTCAAAAGTGGAGGGCTTTGACTTTTGCATTAAATCAGAGCCGCCTTTGGGCTCCCAACAACCCCCCGCTCTTACGAGAGGTGGAAAAGGTCAACGAGTCAATAATGGAGCTTCCAACAACTAAGTCATAGCAACGAAGGCTCGTGAAGAGTGCAAAAGGTCAACAAGTCAATTATGGATCCTCCAACAACTAAAGTCATAGCAAAGAAGGTTCAATAAGATGTGTCCATAACTACTGACAATGTCAACTGAGATGCGTTAAGATGAAATTTTTTTGGAATCCTAAATTTTTAAATCAAATTCCATCTCGATCGAGGGTCATTTTAATTTTTTGTTAAATTTTATTAACACGAGTAGATTATAATTCTGACTCCGCAACTAGATGGTAAAAAGTAAATCGCTCGTCCACAGCGCCCCCGCTAATTCATCCCAGGACCAATACGGAGGAGGTAAATCACGTGAGCTACTAGCCCGGATGCTGTGACTAGCGTGTGGAGAGGGTGGACATACTGGCTTTGTTAGGATTTGACCCCTAGAATTCTTGATGGCAACACCCACGTATTAATCATCAGTTCATCCCATAAAGATCGATGGCAATTAGATATGTCATGATAATAAACAATGACGATCAAACATGTATCGTTGTTTTTATTTCCCTTGGTTCTTCATTCACCGTGTTGATTAGGGATGGACATAGGTCAGGTGGTCTGTCAAGGGCCTGTGGCCTGACCTGTATTTGGTCTGGCCTGACTTGTTTAAAAATAAAATAATAATCAGGCCCTTTTGAAAGCATGTTTTTCTTATCAGGCCAGACCCATGCTCAATATAAAGCCTATGAAGCCTGACAGGCCGGCCTGGGCCTGTTAAAATTACATTATATAAATTGTCAAATGTCAAAATAAATTGTAAAAGTAAAGTTTTGAACCTTAAACTCCCGCCGAGCAAACACTTAGCTACACCCTACTAGCCAACAAACTACAAATCTATTTTCATTATATTATACATATTTTTAGTTAATTTGTTAAATTAGTATTTTGGATAATCGAATATTCGAATTGAATTGTTATATTTTATATATTAGAAGTATTTTGGAAAATCGAATTAAATTATAGGCTTTATAAACAGGTCACAGGCCAGGGTCAGGCCTAAAATAAAGCCTATAATAGGCCACAGATCAAGCTCATACCAATTTGTTATTATACAGACCTGATATATTAAGGTAAAAACCTGACCTGGCCAAGGATATATATCATTTTTTTCATTGAGATTGTTTTTTTCCATCATTAATTTCTTTTTCTCCATCAAACATTTGTTAAACCTAAGTGTCGAGCTTTAACAAAAACTAGAATGCCACTGACAATTTATAATATAAAAGAAACTTCTTTATCTCTTGTTATATATCTTTAGTGGATCCGGACAAAATAATGACCCCCACACCATGTGTGAAAGTCAAAATACGCTGCTGACTTGGAGAGAGAGCAAGTTAAGACCCTCGGCCAAAATAAAGCTTGCATACCAGAGTTCCAATCCCTGGCAAGTGGTCGATCGGGTGAAGAGGTAGACGAAGTTTGAGTGAGCAGATATGCCCTCCTGGTCCGGCCGATCAAGCCCATCGTGATTCGGGTGGATGCTAGTTGGACGGGGACGCGGACGCGGACCGCGGGAGGGGGGGGGGTGGCGCTTAGACTGGGCCCCTTGGGAAGACTTGGTCACAGTAGGGCCCACAGACCAGGGGGCCCGGAAGTCGGGCCAATGGGTCAAAGATTAGGGTGATTGCCAATTAATAGCTGAGAGATAATCGGAGGGCGGTTAGGGCTCAAGTCAGCTTGGGGTCTGGGCTAGGCCCGAACAAGATATCGCCGATCAGAGGTCCCCGCTTGACCATGGGGTCGCAATCAGGTCTGCTCAAGGGTTGTCACGGTCGTTCGGAGATGAGATTCTGGGAGAGTGGTGCCAATATCGGCCAATCGGCCGAGGTCAGGCGTTCGGTCGGCCTTGAGGAAACTCGCCCACGTTGCAGAGGATATCATGTATGCGCCCCTGAAGTACAAAAGATATTCGCGAGATCTCACTAGAGGATAGTGAGGCGACGCGAGCCCACTAAATTGACAGGCAGTTAAGAAAGACGGGCGAACATACCACTAGGTCATCACTAGAGGACAGTGAGGTGGCGCGGGCCCATTGAATTAACAGGCAGTTAAGAAAGGCAAGCGATCGTACCACCAGATCAAGTTGCTAGGTTGTACGATGACAGATTCAACCCCTTTGTCGGCTAGTAAAAGCCTGCTGCTGGATTCATGTTAAATTCCTCAAGATACTTTGGCCGGTTCTTGTCTGTCATCTCGCCTATATAAAGGCCCCCTCCCTCTTTGTGGGGAAGGAGGGGGACAAGATTCTTCTACAGTTCTCTCATTCCCTATTCGCCGGAGTTCAGAAAGAGAGTCGTTGTAGTACCTTCGTCGGAGATCTGCCCAACCGGTCTCTATTCCTTACACGGGGGTCCCCGCCCATTGTCCTTTATGCGCATCTGACTGGACATCTCAACCGTCCGGCTAGTCATCCCAATCTTCTGGTCGGCAACCTAGTAGTTAGTCTTTGGTTAACACCGAAGTCATCACCAGGTATCCCCCCTTTGCTAGCTGACAAGATCAAATTTGACGTCGTTTGTAGGAAATCTTCGCCTGATCGGAAGACAAAAGATGGGCGACCCCAACAAAATGACCATCACCATTTCACCAAAGGATTTCGAGTTGTTGGTCGCCGCCAAGGCCCAAAAGCTGGCACAACAATAATTGAGTGGCAACCCGGCTACCGGGATACCCGCGGGGTCAACCGAAGCGGTACCGACCCAGCCGGGAGGAGGCACTCACCCAACCTTCTTTTGACTTGGGGAAGATGAGGTTCAGTTGGATCGTGTGGAGATCTCCTCCTCCAGTCATGAGATTCCCCTCGACCCGGCCAAGGGCAAGGCTGCAACTGATCGGATGTTCGCAGACAAGTCGGATCTTCCCTTCTCTCGTCACATCCTCCGAGATCCGTTCTCAAGCATTTTTGACACCTAGCCATCATGGAGTACGACGGAGCCTCAGACCCAGAAGAGCACTTGGTCAAATTCGAGAATGTAGCCCTACTGCATTAGTACACGGACGACATCAAGTGCCGAGCATTCTTGACCACGCTCTCTGGTCCTGCCCAGTGGTGGTTCGATATGCTGGCGGGTCATCAGCGCACCTGGTTGGACGTCGTTAAGGCGCTCTGCAAGACTCATAGGGCAAAGGCCTCAGGCTTAAAATAGGGGGCGACTAGCCTATTGGCCCAACCAGGCGAGGGCAAGAATGTGAGTAAAAAGACCAGAAGACATTCCACGAAGCCCAAGGGGGGGCCGAGCAAACAAAAGGAAGTAGTTCATTGACAAAGCTGGGTAAACCAAAGGAAGTAGTTCATTAACAAAGCCGGGCAAACAAAAGGAAGTAGTTCATTGACAAAGTCGGGCAAACAAAAGGAAGTATCTCATTGACAAAGCCTTGGAGGGCAAAAGGACAAGTGAAAAACTACAAGACTGAAATACAATTTAGCTAATCCTAGGTGAAAGGATTGAAGAGGTCTGGGGGAGGGATTTCCCTGACCCAGGACAGCTTCACGGTGTTCGACAGCAGATCCTGAGGTAGGTGCCCGGCTTCCTTTAGCTGCTGGATGACACTACCAACCCAATACTAAAATATATTGGTCGTCCGGCGCGCAAGCTGCTGATCGAAGGTAGGGGAGTTGATGTATTATACCTGATGTGTCTCCATTCGGGCAAACTCTTCAGCCTGATATGCCTTCAAAGCAATCAACTCCTCATGCAGGCGGGCGATCTATTAGTCGCGGGCAGAGAGCTTAGTAGTCCGGACGGCCAACTGGTCTTCTAGGCCGCGTCGACTCTCCTCCTTGGCGATTAGCTCTGCCTCCCTGACCGTTAGCTTGTAGTCTTTGGCGACCAACTCAGAGTCCTTGGAGGCCAATTCGACATCCTTGTTGGTCAATGCCAATTGAACATAATGATGGGAGGCGCTCAACTCCTTCTGTTGGACAACCAAGACCTTGGCCTCCGCTATTTTCTTATCCAGGTCTAACTGAGCGGGAGCTTGGCGGGTCAACGTGGTTTTCTTCTGGCTGTCCAGGTTGTCCACGTGGTTGAGGGCCTGGGCAATCGCCCGTTCGGTTGTGATCGACCGGCGTTTCTCTTCCTCAAGGCGCTCATTGGCCTCTACTAGCTGAGCCTTGAGCCCCACGACTTTCGAGTGCAGAAGGCTAGTCCCCTCGTTGCGGGGTGGCAACACTGAGTGGTTAAGGGTGGTCTCCAACTCCTCCATCCGCCATTCAGCCTCCCGCCATCCCCCGGCGTTGAACACCAGGGACTGGGTCACACCCTCGCAGGTCGTCCAGAACTGAAATAGGGAAGAGGATTAAATGGTTAGTACCCCCGAAGTAGTTGGCTAAGCCGGTGGGAGATTCAAAAAAAACAAAAGAAAACAATTTTACTTGAGTGACATCCATGAAAAAGCTGTCCGCCAGGCCGATCGGGGCCCGATGGTGGGTGGCCATTTTCCCCTGATCCCAACATTACACCAAGTCCCGGTGCAGACTTACTTATTGCATAGGGGTGGAAGAAGAGCTGGGATCGGTGACAGGAACTTCCAGGTAAACGGGGTGGCTGGTCGGATGGGCGGGCCGCTGATGAGGAGCCCATGCCAGTTGAAGTCCCGGCAGCCATCGAATCCCGGTCGATGCGTGATAAAGAGACAGCTCATCGCAGTGAGTCGGGTTCGATGTTGCGAAGTCGCTTATCGTTGCCTGGCGGTTGGGAACCCGAGGCTGTCAGGTCGCATACCTCATTTGTCAGCTCAGTTGCCAAAGTCACGGAATGGGCTGCTGAATGATGCTTCTTCTTGTGATGCAACCGGATGAAGGGCGAGACCTCAACAAGGGTGGTGGTGTCCATGGGATCTTCAGGGTTCTCCCCGACGGGGTGTTATGGGAAGGCTTCAACCACTGCGACATGGACGAAAAGTTCGGGGCTCTCTCCGGTCGGAGAAGCCCCACCGATCGAGACATCTCCCATCTCTGAAGCCACCTCGTCGGACACCGCTTCAGCCATAGGGGAGACAACCCTCTTGGCTAGCTCGTCGGCCGCTCGGGCGTCCAACTTAGCATCCTCGAGCCCGAGCATCTCTTCCAGGGAAGTATCCCACATCATTTGGGCTGCAAGATATAAAAATTCTTAATATCAATCCAAAAAATGCTTAGACGAGATGGAATGACTTACCTAAGGAGACCAGCAGGGCAGCGAGCATCTGACTCAGTCTAAAAATGTAAAACATGGCCTCGCTGAGCAAGCGAACGTCGTGGAAGCGAAGACCCCCGATTCGGGAGAAAGCTAACTCGCACTCGGGGTCAGAACGGTAATTCTTCCTGACCGCCGGTTGGGCGGGTAAGTCCTCAATCCACTCAGTTGGCCAACTAGGTGCCGTGGTAGTGTTAATGAAGAAGTAATGGGTTTTCCAACCGTTATTGGAACTAGGGATCTTATCTAGATAAGAAGATTTGACCCGGGCTTGGAAGAAGACGTTTCTGGGTTCCTATTTTTTCGGATAATAGAAGAAGTGGAAGATGCGAGGGTGGAGGGGCACTCGGTAAAGGGTGAAAAGAATAACAATCCCACACAGGATTCGTATTGCGTTGGAAGATAGTTGGGAGAGGGGAATTTGAAAATATCTACATACTTCAGCTATAAAGGGGTGTAAGGGAAACCTAAATCCACCTAAGAATTGGTCCCGGAAAACTGTGAAGAAGTCGAGCGGCGGAAGGTGGGGTCGGTCATGACAGTTAGAGATAATTAGGCGATAGTCCGGGGGCATATGATACTCCTCTCGGAGGGAGTCGAAATCATGACTATTCATGGTGGGCACGAAGGTCATGTACCACAATCCAACGACAGCAACGAGGGCGATCATAGAGCAAACAGAGGCTGACCGGGTAGGCTCGAAGGGTCAACAAAAGCAGAGAGAAGGAAACTCACCGAAAATTAACCTGACGGGATGAGAGGTTGGAGGCACCACCGGAGGATGTTGGCCACACTTGTTTTTTTAGAAGAAAAACGCGGGTATTCAAAATTTCTATATTTCATTGATACGAAGATGTTCAATTTGGTGTTGTTCAATTTTTTCATAGACCACCCCGGATAAGCACAGAAGACTACAGCCTAATACTACGAATGATTCGAATATCATACACATTTATTACTGTTGGTGCAATCTTGGTTAGGTCAGGGTTGACCTAGGTTGACTAAGCTCGGGTGAGCTCGAGGTCGTATGTTTCGATGTTTGATAATGATGTTTGAGTGGTCATGATGTGTGAGTCAAGTGGGTCAAGGTTGACTGGAGGCTTGACTGGCAAAAGACCTAGTGGGACTAGGCGGACCTAGTGGGACTAGGTGAAGTCCAGGTAGATCGGGGAGATCGTACGCTGGCATGGCAAAAGACCTAGTGGGACTAGGCAGACCTAGTGGGACTAGGTGAAGTCCAGGTACATCGGGGAGATTGTACGCTGGCAAGGGAAAAGAAGACCTAGTGGGACTAGGCACACCTAGTGGGACTAGGTGAAGTCCAGATGGATCGGGGAGATCGCATGCTGGCAAGGTGGAAGTCTACCGAGAGACTAGACCTAACTCGAGGGTTAGGCATATCTGGTTGGGAACCAGGTTAAGTCCGAGCTGGGAGCTAGGCAGTAGAAATCCAAGTTGGTCAACGGGGTTGACCGGACACTTGGTAGGGGATCCTAGACTTGTGGGAACAAGTTAGGGTGGACTCAATCGATTGGGTCAATCGATCAGGTGATCGATTAGAGTGGTTTTCGCGAGAGGACAGAAGAATTCTGAATCGATTGGGTAATTGATTCAGGGTATCGGTAATCGATTGGGTAATCGATTACGGTAGTTTGCGCGAGAGAACAGAGAAGCTCTGAATCGATTGGGTAATCGATTCAGGGCTCTGGTAATCGATTGGCTAATCGATTACGGTTCGAAAACTAGCAGTTGAACGGCTAAATCCTACGTGGTAATCGATTGAGCAATCGATTACCAAACCCTAGGCGTCGGGTATAAGGACTTTCGCGCAGGTTTGAAGCTAGAATTCTTCTCCTATTCTTCTCCTCCTTCGGTGCCATCTCAAGGGAAGTCTTGGAGGACATTGCTGCTGCAATTCCAAGGTTCTAGAGGCAACCACAAGCTTGAAGATAGCAAGGATAGCAAAGAGAGCTTAAACATTGTAAATCTTGTAAGATTTTGTATTGTATTTTGCTTCCTTTTGTTGTATCTTCTTGTAAGCTTGTAAGAGGTTTCTCCACCTCAAGAAGGAGACTTTCATAGTGCATGAGAGTGTGAGGAGAGTGGATCCTTGGATTAGTCACCCGACCGGGGTGGATACCAAGTAAATCCTTGTGTTAGCGATTGCTTGAAGTCTTCCGCCGCAACAAATCATCAACAAGCGAATCGAAGCTAATCATCACCCCCCTCTAGCTCGTCAATCGGTCCCAACAATTACTACTGTGTGAAAATTAAATCCATGTTACTTGAGAAATCCATGCATCTATTTATCATCGCACTAAATGACTCTACCCTACTTTAATGCATTTGATCCGGGCGAGTGGTTTTTCTTGCAGAAAGGTCGGAGGCCCGGTCGGGTTCGATCTAACGTAGCCCGAATCGGAGACAGTCAAGCCGGGTCATTCTCAGGCTCATGGGCCTAACCTAGTGATTAACTAGGGGAACGAAGGCCTCGGCAGATAAGGCCACCCGAGGTCGGACACTCGGGGTCGGATACTTGGGGTCGGACATTCGGGGTCGGACACTCGGGGTCGGGTGCTCGGGTCGGGCACTCGGGGTTGGCCACTCGGGGTCGGCCACCCGAGGTCGGACACTCGGGGTCGCCCACCCAAGGTCGGACACTCGGGGTCCGCCACCCGAGGTTGGACACTCGGGGTTGGGCGCTCGAGTCGGGCACACGGGGTAGGCCACTCGAGGTTGAACACTCGGGGTCGGGCGCTCGGGGTCGACCACTCGAGGTCAGGGAACCCCTAGCCGAGCACCCTGAGTGCACTTCAGGAGCATAGGCTCAGGATCTAGACTTACCCGACTGATTCAGATTATCAATTAGGGCAAACCTACCAAACAATCACAGGATCACCCCTGCAATGACAAGTTGGCAAACATCAGACATAATTATTACTTGACAGAGCCGCCTGTCAAGCCGTATGTTAATGTGAATCAGAAGAGACAGTGTAGACAGGGTGTCAGGCGGCTGTGTCAGCCTCATAGAGTTACCAAAGCTGCCGTTGATACAGTCTAACAACTGACTCATCCTTAATGAGACAGGACATCTCTGGCATGGCAGAGGGTTTTCCCTCCCTATATAAACCCCCCTTGGGGCTCCAAAGAGGGGATTGCTGTCATTTTGCAACCACACCAGCACATTGTGAGCTCTGTTTTGGTCCAAGCTGAATGACTTGAGCCGGATCCTTATTTAAGCCCGAGTCCAACCTCCGAGTTGTAGCAGACCGGGTCGTCTTGATCAGACCGAGTCATCCGAGCGAGAACTGGTCTTCGCTTGTCGACAGGATCAAATTTGGCGCCGTCTGTGGGAATCTGCCTGATCAAAAGCTGAAGATGAGTGATTCCAATCAGGTGACCGTGATGCTCTCGCATGAAGACCTTGATCTGCTAGTGGAAGCCAAAGCAAGGAAGTTGGCCGCAGCACAACAGGTAACCGCTCGACCCACTCAAGCGGGCCAGACCGAGCCCATCGCCCGTGTGGGCACGGAGGGAGGAGTTCGTTAGGAGGATAGCCCTCATTTCCACCGAGCACTGTTTGGCCCGACTGAGGGGGTAGGACAGTCTGACCCTCATGAAGCTTCCTCCAGTCAAGCCAGAGCCGACAAGGGGAAGGCTCCCCTTGTGCCGACCCTGGTGGAGCACGCTGGATTCCCCTTTTCCAACCAGATCTTACAGGAGCCCTTGCCCAAGCATTTCAGACTCCTGCCCATCCCTGAGTACGGAGGAGCTACTGACCCGGAGGAGCATCTAATGAAGTTTGAAAATGCTTCGTTGCTGCACCAATATTCGGATGGGATCAAATGCCGAGCCTTTTTGACCACCCTGGCCGGGCCGGCTCAACGATGGTTTGACAGATTGCCGGAGGGCTCGATAGAAAGCTTTGTCGACTTCAAGAGACTGTTCCTTCAACACTTTGCGAGTAGCAAAAGGCATCACAAGACCAGCTTAAACTTGTTCACCATGAAGCAGGGCTCTAAAGAGCCCCTGAAAGCCTACATCAAAAGATTTAATCAGGTTGCACTGGACGTACCCACCGCTACGTCCGAGGTGCTAGTCAGCGCCTTTGCTCAGGGTTTACAAGAAGGCGAGTTCTTTAGGTCCTTGATCCGAAAGCCTCCAAAGGACTTTGAGAGCCTCCTGGGCAAAGCCAGTAAATATGTAGATGTGGAAGAAGCACAAGCGACCAGACGACCGGAGTCCAGGCCTGCGCCCGAGATCCCTCAACAGCACCAGAGAACTATGCCTCCTGGGGGACCTCTCAGAAGTCCCCGAGCAATGGGACACGGACAGGGGGTCGAGAGGGGTATAGTCCAGCAGGTAGCTCTGGGTTGCCTCCCGACCAGATGGCAGCCCTACTGTTCTTTCCATAACATCCGCACCCATGACCTTCAGGACTGCTGGCAGGCTGGCCGAGGTCGAGGTCGTGCCAGCCGAGGTAGCCCGAGAGGAGCCCATCAGGAGGGTGGTCGCGGCCGAGGAAGAGCATCGCCGACCCAGTCAGAAACCAATGCTCGGCCGACCGCCCCCGCAGCCAAACAGTTATTCCTGACCCCCGTCTCTCCCGGGCGAGGGAACGCCAGTGAGGAGCAAGCTAACCAGCAGAACGCCATGCACGGGTCCATCAATGTAATTTCCGGTGGTCCCACTTACGGAGATTCTAACAGAGTCCGGAAGTCTCAGGTCCGACGCTTGGACATCTATCAGGTGGGGAGCAGTTCCGCCCAAGCGTATAGGGGTCGCAGATCAGTTTCGGCCCCGCAGACCTACAAGGAGTCGAAGTACCCCATGATGATGCCCTGGTCATCACGACAATCATAGCTAATTACCAGGTCCACAGTGTTGGGACCGGGTGCATGTCGACAAGGATACGAGTTCGTAAAATTCAAAATTTTTACGTGCAGCGGAAGAGTTTGCATAAAATAATTTCCTAAATTATTTTAGCTTCGTATCTAGCATGCAACCTTACATTGTGTTGACATAATCATAAAATAAAACTTTTGCGGAAAAGTAAACAAATTTACCAAGTACCTCTCGTAACTCGAAGTAAGGAACGAGATCCAACCGTAGCGTCCCTTGGAAGCTCCGCCTCTATTCGCGTCCACGCCGAGTTCTCTTCGGGATGACTTCACAAAGTCACGAGTTTTGTGCCGACGAGAACTACTAGATTCTCGGAAGGCACAACTAGATGAACAAGAGAGGATAGATAGGAAACTAACCAACGAAGTAACGGAATCGAATTCCGAGAAGAGAGGAGTCGCTATCCGCTTCTTCTTCTTCGTATTCGGGTTCTCCTTCTTCTTCTTGAAGCTCACGGCCTCCTCCAAGGAGTCCTTTGTGCGCCGGCCCTAATCCTCTAGGGTGGGCGCCGGCCCTAGGCAAGAGAGGGAAGAAGAGAAGAGAGAAGAGATTAAGAGAGAGAGGGAGAGAATAATTAATCTCTTAATTGGGAATAAGGGCTAGCCTTTGGTTCCTTTATATAGTAGCAACTCCTTTGCTAAGTCTCCCTCTAAACCGAATTAACGGAATTAACGGAATTAGTTATAAGAAATTTATCTTATAAATTTTCTTATTAATTATTCCGTTTAAGCCGAGTTTTATTATAACTAATTTTATAATAAAACTAATTAGTTATCATAAGAAATTTATCCTATAAATTCTCTTATGAATTTTATTATAACTAACTTTATAATAAAACTAATTAATTATCATAAGAAATTTATCCTATAAATTCTCTTATGAATTATTCCGTTTAAACCAAGTTTTATTATAACTAACTTTATAATAAAACTAATTAGTTATCATAAGAAATTTATCCTATAAATTCTCTTATGAATTTTATTATAACTAACTTTATAATAAAACTAATTAATCTCTCCTTTTATTATGGAATAAATTTTATAAGAAATTTATAAACTTTCTTATTATGGAAAAATCAATTCATAATTGATCTTATAAAATTAAAATAAACTAATTCATGGATTATTTTAACTTCCATAAAAGGAATAAATTTCTATGAATTTATTTATATAAATTTCTTTATACAAATTTATTTATCCATAATTTATAAAATAAATCGCGCTAGATTTACTTTATTAATTAAACCAAAATTAATTGGTTTTCTCCTCTTATTGTGGCCGGCCACCAAAGGGGGTTTTGACACCCTCTTTGGCCGGCCAAACCAACCCGAAACGCCGCGAATTAAACTCATTTAATTCGCCCAAAAAGCCTTCAAAAGACTTAGCTATTTTTAGCTTCCATTGCGCCTCTGACTAACTCAGATTCGACTTATTTCTCTTGATCGGAAAATCTAATTTTCAACTCGTTTTAAATCCCTCGGATTACTCGTAGTGCGTGTGACTAAATAGGCTTTCGATTTATGTTGGCCGTCTATAATTAACCCATTAATTATAGACCGATCATGAGTGGCACCTAGTAGTACATCATGATCCCCAATTAATCGAAAGATCAACGGTTTGACCTCAGAAGAAATTATTCTGAAACCCTTCAGCGGCTCTAATGAATCGTGCCCCATTCCCTTCACCACCTTATACCCACTTGGTTCGGGACACGGTCTATGGTGTCAGTCCCCACTAGGTTGACTACGTCACACCTAGCCCAAGTAGTGTCTTTCTCGTCCATTGGATTTCTAATTACTCTCATGTATTTTAGAGACTCGCACTCTAAACATGATATACTCTGGCCAGAGATTTCTGAGTAACAATCCGACGAAAGGCCTGGGTATACATCTCCTCGCAAGGAGTGGTGAATCCTTTGTAGGCTGTTCAAACATCTTCGGGCACTTCGGCTTATACCCAACCATCCCGGGTCCACACCTCCTTGGAGATGCTTGCTTAAGATGTTAAAGTATAAGTCTCCATGACCAAGATGACTTGAACACCGCAAGTCAAAGGAACATCGCACTTAAGCCGCAGTAAGAACTTCATTGACATTCTACATGTAGATTCCCATATGAAGTCTTACAGCTAGTCACTCCAATGAACTAGTTCCCTTAACTAGCATCCATGTTTATCTCCAGACATCCCAATGTCACCAGCCAGTGAGAATCAGCTGATTAGAGAATAACCCATGCTAGTCTCAACAGAATTGATGGTGTCCGTTTTTATCAATTCATCGACTAGGGATAATTTCAATACTTCACAATTGCACATTAGAGATAATCACTAGTTGTGATCCCATCACAAATTCTCTTATGCTGTGAGTTGTATTGCGGACATTCAGTAGATGAGTTTAAGATCCCAATCAAATACACAAAACATGTATACTCAAATAGTGAATTATCATTTATTAATATAAATGTTTACATCATAAGGTGATTGCCTTAGGACACTTCTCTCATATCACTAACACACAGGACCATTGTGGATACAGGGAGTTCGATAAATATATTGTACTTGAAAGCATTTGAACAGTTGCAGATTAGAAGCTACTAAGCTGCAGCCTGTGGCCACACCTCTGTTTGGATTCACGGGGAATGAAGTCCAACCCCTGGGCCAAATCAAACTAGCCATTTCACTCGGAGAAGAGCCTCTGAGAAGGACCAGATGGTCGACCTTCCTAGTAGTGGATGCACCCTCAGCTTACAATGTTATACTCGGCAGACCTGCACTGAATGAATTTCGAGCCGTGGCGTCCACCTTCTATCTGAAGGTCAAATTCCCGGTAGGAGATCAGGTCGGCGAGGCTAGGGGAGATCAGAAGGTGGCTCGCCGGTGCTACGTTGATGACGTCTGAGTGGAGGTGAGAAAGACCTTCCGAGCCCCACCGTACAGTTGTAACATGGTGCAACCCTCGCCCTGGGCTGAATTGACAGAGGAAAAGGAAGAAGTCCAGCTCCTACCAAACCGGGAGGAAACTAAGGTCAGAATAGCTCCTGGACTGCCACCCGACCTCAGACAGCAGCTGATAGAGTACCTGACTGAAAATCAAGACATATTCGCCTGCTCCCAGCAGGACTTGAAAGTAGTCAAACCCGAGGTTATGGAGCACAAGCTGCACGTTTACCCAGATGCTCGACCAGTAAAACAGAGGAAGAGAGACTTTAGTCCAGAGCAGAATAAAATCATCCAGGCCGAGGTGGGGAGGCTGCTAGGGGCCGGGCATATCCGAGAAGTGCAATTCCCCGCCTAGCTAGCTAATGTAGTGCTGGTTTCTAAGCCGGGAGGCAAGTGGCGAGTTTGCATCGACTTCAGAGATCTTAACAAAGCCTGCCCTAAGGATTGCTATCCGCTCCCCCGAATAGACCAGATGGTAGATTCTACCGCGGGAAGTGAGCTCATATGCATGCTAGATGCCTATCAGGGTTATCATCAAGTGCCCCTGTCCCCGACTGATCAGGAGAAGGTCAGTTTTGTCATAGCGGAGGGCACTTATTGCTACACAGTTATGCCCTTCGGGCTCAAAAATGCAGGGGCAACCTACCAAAGACTGATGAACAAGGTTTTTAAGGAGCAGCTCGGGAGAAACGTAGAGGTGTATGTAGACGATATTCTCATCAAGTCCCTCTGAGCTACCGACCTGATAGCGGATGTGCGAGAAACCTGCCGCACTCTCCGGAGATATGACCTTAAACTCAATCCGTCCAAATGCTTGTTCGAAGCCAAAAGTGGAAAATTCCTGGGCTACATCCTGACCGAGCGAGGGATAGAAGCCAACCCAGGGAAGGTGAGGGCTTTACTGGACATGCCTCCCCCTAGGAACCTGAAGGAAGTTCAACACCTGACCGGAAGGATAACCGCCCTCTCCCGATTTATATCCCAGTCGGCGGACAGAAGTCTGCCCTTCTTCAAGATTCTACGCAAGGCCACTAAGTTCCAGTGGGATGCTGAGTGCGACCAGGCTTTTGAAGAACTGAAGACTTACTTGGTCAGTCTGCCGGTGTTAGCTAAGCCGGAAGAAGGAGAACCATTGTATGTTTATTTGTCTGCTACTGAGGGAGCCGTGAGCGCTGTACTTGTAACCCAGAAGGAGACCGAGCAGCAGCCGGTCTACTTCTTAGGGCACTTACTTAAGGGAGCTGAGTGTAGATACCCTACACTCGAGAAATTGGCTTATGTGCTGGTGCTGATGGCTCGACGACTGCGACCTTACTTCTTGGCTCATCCTATCTGAGTGCTGACCAATAGTACGCTCGGGAAGGTGCTGATTAACCCGAAAATATCAGGTCGGATGGTTAAGTGGACCACTGACTTGAGTGAGTACGACATTCAATACCAGCCCAGGACGGCAATCAAAGCTCAAGCGCTGGCCGACTTCCTCAGTGAACTTCACATTGAAAGGGAAGAAGAGACCTGGAAGGTGTACGTAGATGGCTCGGCCACTCGGGCCGGGAGTGGCATCGGAGTCTTCTTAATGTCTCCTAAGGGGGACCAACTTCATTTGACTGTACGATTAGAGTATCAGGCTACCAACAATCAAGCAGAATATGAAGCTCTCTTAGTAGGCCTGCAAGCAGCCAAGCATGTAGGAGCCACCCGGGTCATCTTGCACTCGGATTCTTAGTTGGTGGCTCGGCAGGTGGCAGGGCAGTTTGAGGTCAATGATGAAAAGTTACAAACCTATGTGGAAGCCTACAAGCAATTGCAGGCAGGGTTTCAAGAAGTTCAGGTCTTACAGATCCCCCGGGGAGACAATGTCAAAGCAGATGAGTTGGCCAGGCTGGCCAGTGCTGTTCATCCGGGACTCTTCCCTCGGCCTTCATCTCAGATTATGCTGGTGGATCAAATTGAAAGGCAGGCAGGAGTGGGGATACCTGAGGACTGGAGGACTCCATTTATAGCCTACCTGCGGGATGAAACTCTCCTGGACGACCCCGAGTGGGCAAGGATATTGAAGATAAGAGCAGCTCGGTTCACTTTGATAGGAGATGCGTTATACAAATGAGTCTTCTCTCGGCCGCTACTTAGATGCCTTGGAGAAGAAGATGCCGACTACGTGTTAAGGGAGGTGCATTTGGGGTCCTGAGGGAACCACTTAGGAGGTCGGTCTATGGCTCGAAAGGTCTTGCTGGCAGGATACTTTTGGCCGACCCTCCAAAAGGATGCAGAGAAGTTGGCCCTCTCTTGCCTTTCATGCCAGAAATATCAAAATTTATCCCACCGACCGACCGAAATGTTAAGAACGTCCACTGTGTCATGCCCTTTCGATTAGTGGGGGATGGATATAGTAGGACCGTTCCTCCGGGCAGCTGCTCAGAATCTTGCTGGTGGCGGTGGATTATTTTTCCAAGTGGATTGAAGCAGAGGCTCTCGCTCGGATTACCGAACAGGCAGTAAAGAAATTCTTATGGCAGAACATTCTCTGTCGGTATGGCATACCGCACAAGTTGGTATCGGACAATGGGCGACAATTTCAGGGTCGGATCATTAGAGAATGGTGTGAAGGCTTCGGGATCAAGCAGGCTTTCACTTCCGTGACTTATCCCCAAAGCAATGGGCAGGCTGAAGTAGCTAATAGAGAGATCCTAAGAGGGCTCAGAGCTAAGTTGGATCAAGTTGGTGGATCTTGGGTGGACGAACTACCCGGTGTTCTGTGGGCTCTCTGGACCACCCCCAAAGAGGGGTCGGGGTGCACTCCTTTTCAGTTGGTATACGGAAGTGAAGCTGTAATCCCCATGGAGGTCGGTTGCGAGTCTGACAGAAGACGTCTGTATGGGGATGACAACACCGAAAAAAGGCGAGTGGAGCTGGATCTAATTGAGGAGGTTCGAGCCAAGGCCGCGGTTCGTATGGCTGCTTACCAACAAAGGATGCGGCATCGATACAACCATGGAGTTATGCCCCGAAGCTTTCAAGTAGAGAATAACCCATGCTAGTCTCAACAGAATTGATAGTGTCCGTATTTATCAATTCGTCGACTAGGGACAATTTCAATACTTCACAATTGCATATGTAGAGATAATCACTAGTTGTGAATTCATCACAAGTTCTCTCATGCTGTGAATTGTATTGCGGACATTCAGTAAATGAGTTTAAGATCTCAATCAAATACATAAATATGTATACTCAAATAGTGAAAATTCATTTATTAAAATAAATGATTACAATCATAAGGCGATTGCCTTAGGACACTTTTCTCATATCACTAACACCTGAAGGCTGAGCAAGACGATCGCAAAAATTGTAAGGCCTTATGGCCAATTCATAACAAAATAAGTCAGGACTGAAAGTTAATTCAAGTAAACGGGGGGAAGGCATCCTCAGGAATGGATTCCTCAATCCGCGTCGGCTTTACCGCATTGGGCGGGAGGTATGCGGGAAGATGACCAGCCTCGGTCAGCTGTTGAATGGCGCCCCTCACACCATACAGGATCATGCCGCCGGTGCGCTCTGCCACTTGGTCAAGGAAAGGATTTGATTGAATGTAGGCCAAGCGGGCTGCTTCAATCCGGGTCGACTCGCCCGACCGATAGTCCTCAAGCTCCTTCTTCAACCGAGCGATTTCCGAGTCTTTACCTTGGAGGGCGGTATCCCGAGTCGCCAGTTGAGCCTCTAGAGTGTGAAGGGTCTCTTGCTGGGTAGCCAGCTCGATTTCTTTGTTCTTCAAGGTTAACTGAGTATGATTGTGAGCCACGACTGACTCCTTCAGTTGCCTTCGGAGACCCGTAGCTTCAGCAGTTTTCTTGTCTGAGTCCGAGCAAGCCCGGGTGTAACGAGTCTCAAGGACCTTCTTCTCGCCCTCTAGGTGGGCCACCCGGTGGGACAATCGTTCCACTTCTAGGGCGGCTTGAGTCATAGCTTGCTGTTCTTCTTCTGATCGAGCTTCCAAATCCGATAACCGGATCCTCAATGTGGTTATTTCCGAGCGTAATTGATCCCGACCCTCATCACCCGGGGGAATGGCGTAATGGGCCAGCTTACCCTCTAACTCCTTCACTTTCCACTCGGCCGCGCGGCGTTCTCTGATGTTGACGACTAACACCCGGCTGACCGCTTGGCTCGCCGCCCAATGCTGCAAGTTGAAGTTAATATCGTAAGGGGGAATATAAGTAGCCGGGCAGAGGAAGGGTATACCTGAGTCGAGTCCAAGAAGAAGCTGTCGGCTAGACTCATGGGATTCGTCGAGGAGGCCGCAGCCTGACCTTGATCCCAGTTGGAAACCAGCTGGCCATGCAAGTTAAGTGGTTGAGGCTGAACTATCGGGGTCAGTGCAGTGGCCGAGGGGACTTAGATGTCCAGCGTAGATCGGGGGGGGGGGGGGGGGCGAACGCATCGACAAGATAGCCTCGACGGCGTCGGCGTTCGTGACACCCGTCGAAGGCACTTGACGGGACGGCGCGGTACCCGAGGTTGAGGCTCCGGACCGAGGTACTGTCGAGGGAGCAACCAAAGCTCCCGAGCGAGGTGTAGTCGGAGTTGAGCCCCGAGCACCGTATCGAGGTGGAACCTGGACAGCAGCCAATGGCCGGGTGTCGGACGAGGCTCGGTCGGGATGAGAAGCCGGTGTAGGAGTTGGAGACATGCTCGGGGAAATAATCAGCCGGCGAGGTTTCCTAACCAAACCCTCGGAGGCCGGCTGTTCCACCTCCTCCTCCTCTCCCGTTGGCCCTACCGACCCCACGTCCATGATTTGAGGAGTCTCGTCTGAGCCCCCAGCCGGGAGGTTTTCCTCCGAATCGTCGCCCTCGACTCCGAGTCGCTCTGGAACTGGGGCAGCACTTACCGGAGGTACTACCCGATCAGCCGCCAGCTTGGTGGCCAAAGCCTCCATGGCTTCTTCCTCCCGAGCCATTATCTCACCGACCCGATGCCTATACATGGTTTCAGCTGTATATAGAGAGAGTTTTAGTTAGCATTAACTAGTCGGTGAACTAAATAGAGACTTACCGAGAGTGCCAGGCAACTCTGCCGGGATCTGACTCAGCCGAAAGAGGTACAGCATGCCCTCGATCAGCAATTTGCCCGCGTGGTAGCAGACTCCCCCGAGCTTTAAGAAGGCAAACTGATAGCTCGGATCTGAGCGAAGGTTCTTAGGCATGAGGGGTTGGTTAGGAAGATCCTCTACCCACTCGGTTGGCCAGTTCGGGGTTGGGGTTGACTTAATGTAAAAGAAATGGGACTTCCAGCCTTTGTTGGAAGACGGGACCTTCTCCAAGAAGGCTGACTTAATCCGAGCTTGGAAGTAAAAGTTCCCGGGCTCTTGCTTCTTAAGGTAATAGAAATAATTAAACACTCGGGGACTCAGAGGGACTTCATGGGCGGTGAAAATGATCACTGTGCCACACAGAATCCTAATTGAGTTGGGAGCCAATTGGGACAGAGACACTTGGAAATATCGACAAATCTCGCGGAAAAATGGATGAAGGGGAAAACGTAATCCGGCCAGCATTTGGTCGGAGAAGACAGTGAAGTAGTTTAGGGGAGGTCTGTGAGGCCGACCCTGGCGGTCGAGAAGAGCCAGCAAATGGTCTTCCGGTATCTGATAGTCTATGCGTAAGGTCTCTAGCTGACCTAGGTTCAGGGATGAGCGAGTGGTTATATACCACGGCTCAGACGGAACGGAGGACTCGGCCATTGAGGTAAAGTCGGGAAACACGAAACAAAGACTCGGCAGAGAAAAGAAATACCTAAGGATGAGGTTCACCGGAAACACTGATCGCCGGAGAAAAGGAGCTCGGGCGGCGGAGATCGGACAAAAACAGGAAGGAACGCAGAGGTCGAGGTAGAAAAGAGGTGAAATGAAAAGTAAAGCTATTTATACTGTTGGCCAGGCAATCGGGACCGTCGGATGAAGGGGGAGAAAACGGCGGGCTCAAAGCCTAGCCGTTTGATCCTTGTCATTCCCTAGGTCTCGAAGCTTCATCTGGACGCCGCGCGAGCTATGCCGATGACGCCTCGGTGCCAGAGGCCTCCAATCGGGGAGTGACATGTGGTCCCACATTAATGGAGATTTGATGGGGGATCTGGCATTTAAGGAGGAAGATTAGGGGTATAATGGGACGCGTGGGAAGACGAGAAGGAGTTCGATCGACCGGGCCAGGAGCCTAGTCAGTCAGACTAAGCGCCTCCTTCGACTAGACTTGAAGGGGAGGCTTGTGATCCGGGCAAGTGGTTTTTCTTGCAGAAAGGTCGGAGGCCCGGTCGGGTTCGATCTAACGTAGCCCGAATCAGAGACAGTCAAGCCGGGTCATTCTCAGGCTCATGGGCCTGACCTAGTGATTAAGTAGGGGAACGAAGGCCTCGGCAGATAAGGCCACCCGAGGTCGGACACTCGGAGTCGGATACTCGGGGTCGGACACTCGGGGTCGGGCGCTCGAGTCGGGCGCTCGGGTCGGGCACTCGGGGTCGGGCACTCGGGGTCGGTCACTCGAGGTCGGACACTTTGGGTCGGCCACCCGAGGTCGGACACTCGGGGTCGGCCACCCGAGGTCGGACACTCGGGGTCGACCGCTCAAGTCGGGCACTCGGGGTAGGTCACTCGAGGTTGAACACTCGGGGTCGGGCGCTCGGGGTCGGCCACTCGAGGTCAGGGAACCCCTAACCGAGCACCCTGAGTACACTCCAGGAGCATAGGCTCAGGATCTAGACTTACCCGACTGATTCGGATTATCAATAGGGCAAACCTACCAAACAATCACTGGATCGCCCCTGCAATGACAAGTTGGCAAACATCGGACATAATCATTACTTGACAGAGCCGCCTGTCAAGCCGTATGCTAATGTGAATCAGAAGAGACAGTGTAGACAGGGTGTTAGGCGGCTGTGTCAGTCTCATAGAGTTGTCAAAGCTGCCGTTGATACAGTCTGACAACTGACTCATCCTTAATGAGACAGGACATCTCTGACATGGCAGAGGGTTTTCCCTCCCCTATATAAACCCCCCTTGGGGCTCCAAAGAAGGGATTGCTGACATTTTGCAACCGCACTAGCACATTGTGAGCTCTGTTTTGGTCCGAGCCGAGTGACTTGAGCCGGATCCTTATTTAAGCCCGAATCCGACCTCTGAGTTGTAACAGACCGGATCGTCTTGATTAGACCGAGTCATCCGAGTGAGAATTGGTCTTCGCTTATCGACAGGATCAACATTATTACATTTGAAAATTCTGAGAATTAGTATTTATTTTAAATTAATTATATTATAAAATCTGAAAAATTCTGAGCAATAGTATTTATTTCAAAATTAATTAGATTATTAAATCTGGATATCTCGTATTTAAAAAAACAATTAACGTGTACCTTAGAAATTTATTAAAAGTCTATCTATGCATTTATAATAATCTCGCTCAAAACGTTTCATTCCTATCCTATTCCACCAATCGATTAAAAAAATCCTACAATTTCTTATCATTACAAGCAACTCTCCATCCATCTCAATCGGTCACGAGTATGCCATCGGGACTATGGTACAGTGATAGGGCGACTAGTCACTTTCCCAGACATCCTCGGTTCGATCCCCAGCTACGGCACATTTGCAGAAATTTTTCCTCCAAATAGGGCGCGAACCCTGGGACGCTGGGCTTCTAGACCGCCCACTGCGAGCGCTTCCCGATTTACCCTGGCAGCCGGTGGGAAACTTCCGTGTGACCGGGCCGGTTGCCCGAGGTTGATTGATAACATCGTTAATTTTTTTTTTTTTCAATCGGTCACGAGTACGTTTTCATGGGAGTATGCTTTTACGAAAAATATGAAATCAAAATCTGACAAAATTAATGTATTTGTCATCTTCTCTATGTGCTAATCATAATATTCAAATTAATAATTTTTATAATTTATTTTTTCTATATTAATTCTGAAATAGATCACATCAACACTTAGACAGACTAATCGTTTTTTTTTTAACCTAGATCGGCCACTAGTCCACCTTAAAATTTAAATACACAGCTCAAATTGCAGTGGTTCACTTAAAGATATTTTAAAAAATAAAAATCAATTATGATAGAATAAAATATATTTTTGATAACTTGTATAAAAAGGCAGCCTCCTGACTTAGACCCAACAATACGCTCGGCGCTTCTCCAATTCCACTCAATAAATGCAAACTGGAATTTGAAAATGAAATATTGCAAAAAATATCGCCGTGTCCGTATATTTTTCAGCGGCACAATTATAAATTATGACGGTGGTCCTTATAATTAGATTTATACAATAACTATTTTCTTTTATTCTTTACTATTATTATTAAATCGTTTTCACTACTATAATGGAAACTTAATAGTTTTCTATAATGAATAGTGTGAACAGATGGTAATTATAATCGATTCAATATTAAAAAAAATATTTATTTAATTTTCCCTTTTATTTATTATCAAAAGAGCGTATTTTAAAAATGCTTAAATTCCTTCTAAACCTAGAAAAATTGATCAACTGTCTACCAAACAAATAGATCAGTTAGCCAAACTAAATAGAGATGTATTAATAATAAATTTGGTCATTTTAATCAAATATAGTAATTGAGTTATAGGTTGAAATAATAATTTGCGTGCACTTTTCTTTTTATTATTATTTTTCATAAATGTGTTTCAGCAATTATTATTGTTATTATTATTATTATTTATTGAAATGAAAAATTAGTTGAAGATGATGGACACAACTAACCAGTCAAATAAGTTCAGTTTAATTGCAAACGGCGACCGGCTCTACCTACCACCAGTGGACGGAGCACGAGGCTACCTCACCCGCTCCACTAACGTACGGCCGTTGCTTTTGACGATTTCCGTCCAACCTACCCCCAGCCCCCGCCGCTTTATAAAATGCCCCCTCGCCCATTTTCCCCTCAACCTCAATCAGGGATACTACATCTGATCCAGTACCATCGTCGAACACCTTCGGCCATGGATCTGCTCCTCCTCGAGAAGGCCCTCCTGGCCCTCTTCGCCGCCGTCACCCTCGCCATCGTCGTCTCCAAGCTCCGCGGAAAGCACTTCAAGCTGCCCCCGGGACCCCTCCCCGTACCCGTCTTCGGGAACTGGCTCCAGGTTGGCGACGACCTCAACCACCGGAATCTCACCGACCTCGCCAAGCGATTCGGCGATATCTTGCTCCTCCGCATGGGCATCCGCAACCTGGTGGTGGTCTCGTCGCCGGATCTCGCCCGGGAGGTGCTCCACGCGCAGGGCGTCGAGTTCGGATCCCGCACCCGCAACGTGGTCTTCGACATCTTCACTGGCAAGGGGCAGGACATGGTGTTCACCGTCTACGGTGACCACTGGCGCAAGATGAGGCGGATCATGACGGTTCCCTTCTTCACCAACAAGGTTGTGCAGCAGAACAGGCAGGGTTGGGAGGAGGAGGCCCGGTTGGTGGTGGAGGATGTGAAGAAAGACCCCAAGGCCGCCACCGAGGGTGTGGTTCTCCGCCGCCGGCTGCAGCTCATGATGTACAACAACATGTATCGGATCATGTTTAACTTCCGGTTCCAGAGCATGGACGATCCGCTCTTTAACAAGCTCAAGGCCGCCAACGGCGAGCGCAGTCGCCTTGCGCAGAGCTTTGACTACAACTACGGCGACTTCATTCCCATTCTCAGACCCTTCCTCAGGGGTTACCTCAAGAAATGCCAAGAGCTCAAGGACAACCGCCTCAAGCTCTTCGATGATCACTTCGTTTCCGAGAAGAAGTGAGTATGATATGCTATTATCTATCCCTGATCTAATAGTACTAATTTGTTAAACCAACCAACTAAAATTAGCTTCCTTCCTAATTATTCAACTAAACTACAAATAAAAGGAAAAAATATGTAGAAAACAACATCTTGTGGTTATTCTTCTCTTATTTTTGTTTCTGTTATCGACGGACCATTAAAATACTAAAGGCGATTGCTAATTTGTAAAAATGTGGAGCAGGAAGCTGATGGACAAATTGGGATCAAAGTTAGAGCTCAACTGCGCTATTGATCACATCTTAGATGCTGAGAGGAAGGGAGAAATTAATTACGACAATGTTCTTTACATCGTCGAGAACATCAACGTTGCTGGTACTTACATACTCCTTCCTCTCTCTCTGTATCTACTTCGCCTAGAATGCATGCGTACTTTTATTTTACAAATATATGATCAATAGGAAAATACAATAGGTTTCGTTCTTGTCAGTCTTTCAGTGATGAAATTTTAGCGATTGATAGAGAAAGAGGGAGGCCAATTTTTTTTTCCTAGAGACCAATGTTTATGAATTACTCATGTTCTTCCTTGTAAATAGCATGGATGATACCTTATGCATTGAAATTATGGTGGGGTTGGAATGGATCCATTTATTGCCATCGAAGATCAATTCCAAGATAATCTTTCAATGTTCTTGGTAGAAAGTCAATTTCGATAAGAGACCAAACCAATTACAACCTCACCTAATGAAACCAAATTCACCAAAAAAATATGCAATTAATTCATTGACAGAGAGATATCGAAGCATTTGTTTGTGGAATGTGCGAGTACTAGGCTAACAATTATTAGCTGGTGTTAGGAAAAAATTCTTTTGGCTCTAGTTAGGTAATCCATCGGGCAAGATGCTAAACTGCTAATAAGATTCCTGAACTTAAAAAGGTACTAAAGTTGGACTTAATTCTTTGATTATTTTTTTTTTAATTGCTTAGGTTAATTGTGTTCACAATTATTGGACTATAAATAAATGTTTTGGCTATTTTATCTGCCTTTTAATACAAGACACGTAGTTCTTGAATCCTGTACTCTTTATCACAAGGGAGGCAAATTGAAGGTCAAATATGGATATGCACTCCAATCCAAAGTTGTCATTATGCTAAAAGAGTCCTTGCTTTAGCTCTCACCAATAATTATAAATATTTATTCTCGATTAATTTTTTAGCTGTCAATTAGCTGGTCAACAGAGAAGATATATTAAATATCAGTAAAGATAGTGACTTTTATTATTTAGGATGGTGACTCTATTAATCAACCTCGAAATTTTATTCAATCTTTTTTATTATTGAGCTTTGCGTAAGACTATGGTATCCAATTAGATCTTAGCCGAATTCTTTTCCCCTATTCATCTTAGTGGAGCTTATTCTTTCTTCTTGGTGATTACCCTTCTCCAAATGCAACACGGATCGAGAATCAATACAGAAAACGACTGTTAAAGGAAGCAAAGTTGCGTCACTCATTCTCTTTCCTTGCAGATTGTGACAGGCACCCTACCACAAAACTTGTTTAAGGGTAGTGCTAAATGGCTAGAATCTAGCCGGCTAGAATTTGTCCTTCTTAAGTTCTTTTTTAATTTTTAAATTATTATTAAAAATATTTAAAATTAATTTATATTCTTTCCTATTTATTTTCATATTAAATTATATTTTTTTCTATTTATTTCATATTAAATCATATCTTTTTCTATTTATTTTCATATTAAATTAATTTTTTAACTTATAAAAATCTATTATGATTGTTTTATAATTTTAATGAACATTAAAGATGTTTAAATTTAATTATATATTTTTATTTTTATTTTCATATTAAATTATATTTTTTTCTAATTTATTTTTATATTAAATTAATATTTTTTAATTTTTAAAGGGTCATTCTAGCTGGCTAGATTCTAGCCATCTAGAATTACCCCTTGTTTGGGTAGTGCTAAATGGCTAGAATCTAGCCGGTTGTTTAGGATAGTGCTAAATGGCTAGAATCTAGCCGGCTAGAATTTGTCCTTCTTAAGTTCTTTTTTAATTTTTAAATTATTATTAAAAATATTTAAAATTAATTTATATTCTTTCCTATTTATTTTCATATTAAATTATATTTTTTTCTATTTATTTCATATTAAATCATATCTTTTTCTATTTATTTTCATATTAAATTAATTTTTTAACTTATAAAAATCTATTATGATTGTTTTATAATTTTAATGAACATTAAAGATGTTTAAATTTAATTATATATTTTTATTTTTATTTTCATATTAAATTATATTTTTTTCTAATTTATTTTTATATTAAATTAATATTTTTTAATTTTTAAAGGGTCATTCTAGCTGGCTAGATTCTAGCCATCTAGAATTACCCCTTGTTTAGGGTAGTGCTAAATGGCTAGAATCTAGCCGGCTAGAATTTGTCCTTCTTAAGTTCTTTTTTAATTTTTAAATTATTATTAAAAATATTTAAAATTAATTTATATTCTTTCCTATTTATTTTCATATTAAATTATATTTTTTTCTATTTATTTCATATTAAATCATATCTTTTTCTATTTATTTTCATATTAAATTAATTTTTTAACTTATAAAAATCTATTATGATTGTTTTATAATTTTAATGAACATTAAAGATGTTTAAATTTAATTATATATTTTTATTTTTATTTTCATATTAAATTATATTTTTTTCTAATTTATTTTTATATTAAATTAATATTTTTTAATTTTTAAAGGGTCATTCTAGCTGGCTAGATTCTAGCCATCTAGAATTACCCCTTGTTTAGGGTAGTGCTAAATGGCTAGAATTTGTCCTTCTTAAGTTCTTTTTTAATTTTTAAATTATTATTAAAAATATTTAAAATTAATTTATATTCTTTCCTATTTATTTTCATATTAAATTATATTTTTTTCTATTTATTTCATATTAAATCATATCTTTTTCTATTTATTTTCATATTAAATTAATTTTTTAACTTATAAAAATCTATTATGATTGTTTTATAATTTTAATGAACATTAAAGATGTTTAAATTTAATTATATATTTTTATTTTTATTTTCATATTAAATTATATTTTTTTCTAATTTATTTTTATATTAAATTAATATTTTTTAATTTTTAAAGGGTCATTCTAGCTGGCTAGATTCTAGCCATCTAGAATTACCCCTTGTTTAGGGTAGTGCTAAATGGCTAGAATCTAGCCGGCTAGAATTTGTCCTTCTTAAATTCTTTTTTAAGGCCTCGGTGTCTTTGTCCTGCAATAATTCTAGAAAACTCAATAATTCTAGAATTTATCCAATTAGCACCCAATCTAGAAAACTCAAACAACGAGGATTTTGAGGCCTCGGTGTCTTTGTCCTGCAATAATTCTGGCCATGGGATTTTGACGCATGGGAAATAATTGATTTATCTCTCTAAACAAAACTGTCTTTGCTGATGTAAAATAATTTCGTTTATATTTATTGACCTGTAGCAGTTGACTTATGTTTTTGTAAAATTCAATGACTTGCAGCCATCGAGACGACGTTGTGGTCGATTGAGTGGGGCGTGGCTGAGCTGGTGAACCACCCGACGATCCAGTGCAAACTCCGGGCCGAGCTGGACACTGTGTTGGGCGAGGGTGTGCCGATCACAGAGCCGGACATCCAAAGGCTGCCCTATCTGCAGGCAGTTATCAAGGAGACCCTCCGGCTGCGGATGGCCATCCCCTTGCTCGTCCCCCACATGAACCTTCACGATGCCAAGCTTGGTGGCTACGACATCCCTGCAGAGAGCAAGATTCTGGTCAATGCCTGGTGGCTCGCCAACAACCCCGCCCACTGGAAGAACCCCGAGGAGTTCCGGCCGGAACGGTTTTTGGAGGAGGAGGCCAAGGTGGAGGCAAACGGCAATGACTTCCGGTACTTGCCCTTCGGTGTCGGCCGCCGTAGCTGCCCTGGCATCATCCTCGCGCTCCCCATCCTCGGCATTACTCTCGGCCGCCTAGTGCAGAACTTCCACTTGTTGCCGCCGCCAGGAACGGACAAGGTGGACACCACCGAGAAAGGCGGGCAGTTCAGCCTCCACATCCTCAAGCATTCCACCATCGTCTGCAAGCCCAGGGCGTGATGCTGTATCTGTTTGGAATTTCTTCACATATGGATTCAGGGATGTTATTTAGTGTGTTATTTGACGTTCTTTCCCAATTCCCTGATACTTGTAAACCCCTTCCACATGTAAGACCATGCCTTAAGTATAACTTTGAACGAGTGGCTTACAGGTGACTCTCAGTAGACGATCAATGCGTTCCCACATTTTGAGAATACAACTAAGTCTCGGTTAATTAATATAATATAATTTTAATTTATTTTATTAATTTAATTACATTTTAAATTTATTAGATTAATAATTAATTTAATATTTATTTGGATTTTTTTTAAATAAATCCGTCTACTTTATTAGATAATATTTTAATAAATAAGATTTGACTATTTTATTAGATAAAGTTTTTATCAAATAAGATTTAATCACATTTTATAAAATTTTATTAAATTTATAAAATCTTATTAGATAAGATTTTATGGACCGTAATGGTAGCAAAGTATTTGCGAACACACCTTATTTGATAAGCTAACTCTAAAAGTGATTGTGTTATCTAAACTTATATATATATATGTGATCCTGTCGACAAGCGAAGATCGGTTCTCTCTCGGATGACTCGATCTAACCAAGCCGACTAAGTCTGCTGTAATTTGGGAGGTCGGACCGGGACAGATCTCTCATTGCAGTGGTGTGGTTGCGAATGGCAGCCCCCCTAGCTCCATTTCTGCTTCCCTCTCGACCTGAGCCACTAACATGACTTGAGGAGAAGGCTTGGGGAAGACTCACGGACGGACAGAACTGGCCAGCCGGGCTAACTCATCCGCCTTGGCATTGTCCCCTCGGGGGATCTGAGTAATCCGAACTTCTTGAAATTCTGCTTGCAATTGTTGATAGGCCTCTATGTAAGCTTGTAACTTCTCGTCATTCACTTCAAATCGCCCGGCTACCTGTTGAGTCACTAATTGGGAATCAGAATGTAAGATGACCCGAGTGGCCCCGACCTGTCTGGCTGCTTGGAGGCCTGCTAAAAGGGCTTCGTATTCTGCTTGGTTATTGGTAGCGTGATACTCTAGGCGCACTGCCAAATGAATGGGGTCTCCCTTGGGGGACATCAATAAGATCCCTACGCCACTCCCTGCCCGGGTGGCTGACCCGTCCACATATATTTTCCAGACCTCTTCCTCTTTCTCTGCATGAAGTTCGCTCAAGAAATCTGCTAAGGCCTGAGCTTTGATTGCAGTTCTGGGCTGATACTGAATATCATATTCGCTCAGTTCAGTAGTCCACTTGACCATCCGACCTGAGACTTCAGGGTTAATCAAGACCTTCCCGAGTGTGCTATTGGTCAGCACTCGGATAGGATGAGCCAGGAAATAGGGTCGCAATCGCCGAGCCATCAACACAAGGGCATAAGCTAATTTCTCGAGTGTAGTATACCTACACTCGGCCTCTTTAAATAAGTGCCCAAAGAAATAGACCGGCTGCTGCTCAGTCTCTTTCTGGGTTACAAGCACAGCGCTCGCAGCTTCCTCGGTAGCAGATAAGTAAACGTACAAAGGCTCTCCTTCCTCGGGCTTGGCTAGTATTGGCAGACTGACCAAGTATGCCTTCAATTCTTCGAAAGCTCGGTCACATTCGGCATCCCACTGGAACTTGGAGGCCTTGCGCAGGATCTTGAAAAATGGCAGGCTTCGATCGACCGACCTGGAGATGAATCGGGATAAGGCCGTGATCCTTCCGGTCAGGCGCTGGACTTCCCTTATATTTTTGGGCGGCGACATATCCAGCAGGGCTTTTACTTTACTCGGATTGACTTCTATTCCCCGCTCGGTCAGGATATAGCCCAGGAATTTCCCGCTCTTGGCTCCGAACAGACACTTGGCCGGATTGAGTTTGAGGCCATACCTTCGCAGTGTGCAACAAGTTTCTTGTACATCTGCTATGAGGTCGGCAGCCCGGGCAGACTTGATGAGGATGTCATCAACGTACACTTCCACATTCTTGCCAAGCTGCTCTTTAAAGACTTTATTCATCAGCCTCTGATAAGTTGCCCCTGCATTTTTGAGTCCGAAGGGCATAACTGTGTAGCAATAAGTACCTTCGGCAGTGACAAAGCTGACCTTCTCTTGATCACCTAGATACAGTGGGACTTGGTGATATCCCTGATAGGCGTCCAGCATGCAAATAAGTTCGCTTCCCGCAGTGGAGTCCACCATCTGATCTATTCGGGGAAGCGGGTAACAGTCCTTCGGGCAGGCTTTATTCAGATCTCTGAAGTCAATGCAGATTCTCCACTTGTCTCCCGGCTTGGAGACCAGCACCACGTTGGCCAACCAGGCCGGGAACTGCACTTCCCGAATGTGTCCTGCTTTCAGCAACCTCTCCACTTCGGCTTGGATTATTTTGTTATGCTCAGGGCTGAAATCTCTTTTCCTTTGCTTCACGGGTCGGGCGTCTGGGTACACGTGTAGCTTATGTTCCATAACCTCGGGCCTGACCCCTTTCAGATCTTGTTGGGACCAGGCAAACACATCTTGATTCCGTGTCAGACACTCTATCAATTGCTGCCGGAGGTCGGGCGATAGTCCTGGAGCTATCCTCACCTTGGCTTCCTCTCGGTCCAATAAGAGTTGGACCTCTTCCTTTTCTTCCATCATGTCAGCCCAGGGAGAAGGCTGAGAGGTCTGTACCATGTTACAGCTGGCCGGTGCGGGTCGGAAGGTCTTGCTCACTTCCACTCGGACATCATTCACATAACATCGGCGGGCGACCTTCTGATCTCCCTTGGCTTCACCGACCTGATCTCCTACAGGAAACTTGACCTTCAAATAGAAAGTGGACATCACTGCCCGGAATTCATTCAGGGCTGGTCGGCCTAGGATAGCATTGTAGGCTGAAGGGGCGTCCACTATCAAGAAGGTAGACCACCTGGTCCTTCTTAAAGGTTCCTCGCCAAGAGATATGGCTAGCTTGATCTGCCCCAGCGGTTGAACTTCATTCCCCGTGAACCCAAATAAGGGTGTGGCTACGGGCTGTAACTCGGACATTTCAATTTGTAGTTGCTCGAATGCCTTCAAATATAAAATGTTCACTGAGCTTCCTGAATCCACTATGGTACGATGGATCTGATAGTTGGCTATGACCGCCGTGATGACCAGGGCATCATCATGCGGTACTTCTATTCCTTGTAGGTCGGCGGGACCGAAGCTAATCTGTGGTCCCTGAGCTTGGGCGGAACTGCAGCCCACTTGATAAATGTCCAGGCGTCGGGCCTGCGACTTCCGAGCTCTATTGGAATCTCCGTAGGTAGGCCCGCCCGAGATGACGTTGATGGACCCGTGCACGGAGTTTTGTTGATTGGCCTGTTCCTCGCTGGCGTTTTCCAGCTCGGGCGAGCCTGGAGTCGGGAATAGCCGTCTGGCTATAGGGGCGGCTGGTCGTCCCGAAGCTCGGGCTGGTTAGGCGGTGCTCTTCCTCGGCCTCGGCCACCTCCTTGATGAGCTCCTCTCGGGCTACCTCGACCGGCGCGGCCCCGACCTCTACCGGCCTGCCAGCAGTCCTGCAGATCGTGTGTATGGCTGTTATGGAAGGAACAATAGGGCTGCCACCTAGTCGGGAGACAGCCCTGGGCTACTTGCTGAACTATTCCCCTCTCGGCTCCTAGTCGGTGTCCCATAGCTCGGGGGCTCCTGAGGGGTCCTCCCGGAGGCACACTCCTTTGATGCTGTTGAGGGTTATCGGGCGTAGGCCTGACCTCTGGCCTCCTGGCGGCTTGCGCTTCTTCGACGTCCACATATTTGCTGACTTTACCCAGCAGACTTTCAAAGTCCTTTGGGGGCTTCCGGATCAAGGACCTGAAAAACTCGCCATCTTGCAGACCTTGAGCAAAGGCACTGACCAATACCTCCGACGTAGCGGTGGGTACGTCCAAGGCCACCTGATTGAATCTTCTGATGTACGCTTTTAGGGACTCCTTAAAGCCCTGCTTCATGGTGAATAGATTTAGGCTTGTCTTGTGATGCCTCCTACTAGTAGCAAAATGTTGCAGAAACAGTTTCTTGAAGTCAGAGAAATCCCTGATCGATCCCTCTGGGAGCCTGTCGAACCATCGCTGAGCCGGCCTGGCTAGAGTGGTCAGGAAGGCTCGGCATCTAATACCATCTGGGTACTGATGTAGCATCGAGGCATTTTCAAACTTCTTCAGGTGTTCTTCTGGGTCAGTAGCTCCTCCGTACTCAGCAACGGATGGAGGTCTGAAGTGCTTAGGCAGTGGCTCATTCAAAACTTGGCTGGAGAAAGGCATCCTGTGTGCTCAGTCGGGAACGGCACAAGGGGAGCCTTTCCTTTGCTAGCTCTGGTATGGCTAGATGTAGCTTCAAGTGGATCAGATCGTCCTGCTCCCTCGGCCGGGCCGAACAGCGCCCGGTGAAAGTGAGGGCTGCCCTCCTGTTGAACCCCTCCCTCAGTGCCTACATGAGCGGTGTGCTCGGCCGGGCCCGGTGGGGTAGGTCGGGCTGCTACCAGCTGGGCCTCCGCTAATTTCCGAGCTCTAGCTTCTATTAGCAGATCCAAATCTTCCTGTGAAAGAGTGACGGTCACCCGGTTGGATTCACTCATCTTCGGCTTTCGATCAGGCTAGATTCCCACAGACGGCGCCAAATTTGATCCTGTCGACAAGCGAAGATCGGTTCTCCTCCGAATGACTCGGTCTAACCAAGCTGACTCGGTCTACTGTAGCCTAGGAGGTCGGACCTAAACAGAGCTCTTAATGCAGTGGAGTGGTTGTGAATGAACAACGATCTTTTTTCCATAGACCAAATGGGGTTTATATAGGGTCTTCCTATGTGCGAACTGTCACATCCCAATCAAGAATTAGTCAAAGGTTAGGTTAATTAATTGGATGCCTTAGCAGCGGAGTGAGACTGACATAGCAGTCTGCCAGCCTGTAATCCTACCCCTAATTAACGTTAGGCGGCCACGTCGGATGATGACGGCGCCCCTCAACGGAGAGTTCTGACGGGGCCTTACGAAGAATGAGGCTCAAGAACTTGGCCTCAACCGTTCAACCTCGGGAGCTCAGCTCCTATCGCTCGACCTCGGGAGGTCGGCCTCGAGAGCTCAGCCTCGATCGCTCGACCTCGGGAGGTCGGCCTCGAGAGCTCAGCCTCGATCGCTCGACCTCGGGAGGTCGGCCTCGAGAGCTCAGCCTTGATCGCTCGACCTCGGGAGCTCAGCTCCTATCGCTCGACCTCGGGAGGTCGGCCTCGAGAGCTCAGCCTCGATCGCTCGACCTCGGGAGGTCGGCCTCGAGAGCTCAGCCTCGATCGCTCGACCTAGGGAGGTCAGCCTCGAGAGCATGGCCTAAGGGTGAACCTGATTCCGACTTGGGCTTCCGCTCGCCCCGACCTCTGTTATCCTTGAGCCGGGTTGAGCCGGGTTTTTCTCCGACCGGGCTCTCATCTCTGATAAAAAATTGCTCGCCCGGATCAACACATATATAATTTTCATTTAGGCAGTGTTTGGCAAAGTTTCTGCTGGTTGATTTTTAAATTCTAGCTATACAGAAACATTTTTGAGTGCCTATGAATGCCAGATTCTGTTTTAACTTTTGTAACTTTTATTCAAAAGCTGAAAGTAAGAATTTGATGTTTTTTCTGCTTATGTTTTTTTGTTTATGGTTCAGTTTTTTTTTTATATGGTTTAGAATTAAAAGTTGACATTTATACCCTTAATAAATTTATCATTTTACATAATTATTACCACACTTTTCAATAAAATTTTATATTTTTAGAATTTTTTATACATATTTTTATAAACTTTGACTTCTATTTCCAAACACTCCGTGCTTTAGCTTTTCACTTTTGAGATAATTTCTATAAGAATCACTTTTCAAGAAGCAAAACTCAAATACTCCCTTAATATCTCTTTATAATTTTTATTTAATATTTTAAATAATTATAATATTTAATTTAATTTATTTATATTTTTTAATTAATATATTAATTATCTTATAATTTTTAATTTCATTAAATTTGTAATTTTCATTTAATAGTTTAAATAATTATAATTTTTAATTTAATTTATTTATATTTTTTAATTAATATATTAATTAACTTATAATTTTTAATTTCATTTAATTTGTAATTTTCATTTAATATTTTAAATAACTATAATCTTTAATTTAATTTATTTATAATTTATAATTAATAAATTAAATACATGATTTTTAATTTAATTTATAATTTATAATTGATATTTAATTAACTTATAAATTTTAATTTAATTATAATCATTTATATATTTTAAATTTATCAAATATATATTTATTTCAATAAAAATAAATACAATTTTAATTATTACTATTTATTCATGAAATAAAATATTATAATTAAGCTCTTTAAAATTACTTTTTAACTATTTTGAAAGGTTAAATATATAATATTATTATATCATTTATTATTGACTTCACCTCCCAAGAAAAAAAATAGGTTTGAAAATATAAATTTACTCTTGAATTAAAAACCTCAAACCTCATGTCTCCAATAGTTAAATCTCTAAAGAAATATTTTGTAATTCTTGTCACATAGATGCCACATCAAAAATGTAAAAGTATATTAGGGAGTCTCTAATGATTAAAGATATTAATAAGTTTTTTTATAATTTTTAATATACCACATCAACAACGTCGCATCACATATATAAACACTTTTTTAATTGCTAATGGTTAAAATTATCTTTTAATATCTTTATATAATTTTTCATTTAATTAAATTTATAATTTTCATTTAATATTTTAAATAATTATGATGTTTAATTTAATTTATTTATAATTTAAATTAAGAAATTAATTAATATGATTTATAATTTTATTTAATTTATAATTTCTATTTAATTTTTAATTAACTTATAAATTTTAATTTAATTATAGTCTTATATATTTTTATTTTGTCAAAAATATTTATTTATAAAAATAAATATAATTAATTTATTTGAATTTATTTTTAATTATTTTGAAATGTACATTAGTGTGATTAATAATTTATTATAAATTTCATCTTCAAAAGAAAAAAATAAATTTGAAAAATTATAAACATCCTCTTCAATTAAAAATCTCAAAGAGAATAAAAAAAATTGAAAATATAAATATGTTTTTTAACTAAAAATCTCAAATCTCATGTTCACAATGATTTAAACTTTTTTATTTTACAAATCTTTCTAAAAATTTTAGATTTGAAAATCTCCTAATAAGAGCTTTTATTCAATTTTTTTTAATAATGTTTGGGAGAGTGAAAATGGGAGAGTGAAAATTATAGTGAATGATGTGACACCTTGCATGCACGATCTCCTACGGATTCACCGTGCCCCCAGGGTATAATTTGATTCGGGGTGACGGTCGAAGGTCGTTGATGATGTCCAAACTATAATCAGACATATGCATGACAAATGATATATCATGCCACATCATTCATTATGATTTTACTCTCTCATTTTTACTCTTCCTATCATTACTCTTTTTTTTTTCACAAATCTTTTTAAAAAATTTACATTGGAGATAGTTCTTACTGGTCCCATCCTATTCGGTTTGAATTGGTCCAAGCTGATCGAGATCCAAATTGGTCGCGGTTGGAAAAAAAGAATTGTCATATCTTACTGGCTCCAGATCAACATGCCGCACTTACCTGGTCCCATCCTTTTCGGTTTGAATGGGTTATCCAGATCCAAATTCGTTGCTGGTGGACACAAATTTATTCGTAAAAGACCATGCATTGATTTCGGATGTTTCAACGGTCATTTTCATATTTTTTCGATTAATAAGATTTTTTTAATTTTGAACGATCGATTCGATTTTATAAAAAATTTTTATCGATCGCCAGAATAAATCAAAAAATGCTCACAATGAACAATCTAAAATCCAGAGTCCTAGGATTCATATCCAATTTGAAAGAAATTTTTTTACAAATACATCGTAACTGGGTCATTTTCATAAAAAAATAAATAATTAATGAGATTTTTCTAACCAACCTCGGACGATCGACCCGACAACTAGGTCATTTTCATCATCATAGAGTTGGTGGTAAATTTCTACTTTATTATTTTATTTTTATTTTTTAAATAACATCAAATATTTAATTTACATTAATTAATTTTAAAAATAATCAATTACTGGAATAAATAAAAAAGTATTATAGGGGACCGTCTATCAATATAATATTTTGGATAATCATTTATTTTAAAAAAATATTTATTAATTTATTAAAATTAAAATTTAATTTTTAAATCTAAAATTTTGAGAAAATATTATATTATATGACTGTCCCATTGACTTAGGGAGCTCTATCTCATCGTTAATCATAAACCTACGTCTCCCTAAAATATCGGATCAAGTATGGGCAGTAATCAAATTATCTCTAAGGAAAGGATTGATGATAATAAGTAGATATTATTAATATGAAATTTAAAAATTAAAATTTAATAAAATTAATATATTCATCCTACTTATATATTAATTATAATATTCGAATTAATAATTTTTATTATTTATTTCTTCTGTATTATTTTTGAGATTTCTCCGTTAAAATAAAATAAGTCTAGTAACTCGAGGTGACTGGGACCGTCCTGAAAACGTATTAATGAACTCGAGGGCGGTGACGCACGCAGCATGACTTCAAGAAGAGACTCGAAAATGCCGCTCTTATTATCGAGATGCGAGTCTCATGGATTTTCTTACTCCTAATTCTGTCAGTTAGCGCCTGCCTCGATTGTCACCTGTGCATTAGTGATGGTCTCTGGTTGGTTGTCCCAATTAAATTATAATACGAGGGAAAATAAATGAAGAGGAATCACAGTCAATTAGGATTAGATTTTTACCATAATTAAACGCAATCTGATTATAATTTGTCGTGATTCTCTTGGGCGAAGATGAATTCAGAGGGATCGTAGCCAATTGCAAATCGGATTCCTACCACAATTGGATGCGATCCCGTCATAATTGGCCGTGATTCCATTATGCTTGTCTTGTCCTAGATTATAGTTTGATCGGGATAAATGGTTAGAAGTTGTCGACGATGGATGGATGGCAATCGAGTTGGGTGGCGATGATATATAGATGATTACAATAAAGAAATATGAAAATTATGAGATGTTTACTCTTGCATCCTTGTGATCTTTCTAAATCTCCTCCGAGAGAGGTTGGTGGGTGATCTTATCGCCAAGTGGAGAGGAGTCTTCCACGAGTAACGTTGTAAAATGAAGGAATGTAGGTTGACGTGTGTAGTCAGACTGAATGCCTAGTTGCTGGTCGACTGCTTCTAATCTTGAGCGAGGTCCACTGTGTGAGAGGAATGAGGAGGTAGCAATCCTAGAGGAGCCAATCCCGTCTCAGAGTTTTAGAAGATCCTTATATAGAATGTGATCCTGTCGCGAAGCGAGGTGGACTCCCAAGAGCACGTGGTCTCCTGAAGATCACGAGCTGCGGGGGCTGGCTGGCTCCAATCTGTAAGAAAAGGACCGTTAGTGCACCCCCGGAAAAAGTCCCTGGCAAGATACTCCGATGGTTAAGTCAGTCCCCGGTGGTGGAAGAGCAAAAGCAATGCAACAGTAGCAAAAACACTATTGTGCGTACCTGGGGGATGCGGAGCGGAGATGCTTATATAGCTGGGGGAGCTGATAGCTTCTGCCCGATCTGTCACCTTTTGTCGTGTACGAGGACAGGCACAGCCAGGTGGCAGGGTATTGTGTCGCATACCAGAGTAAGGAAAGGGGCGCTGCCAACTTATAGGCGAGCCTCGTCAGGTGCCGCTCGGCCTGTGCCGCTCGGCCTGACATGGGCATTGGTGGTCTCGGTACGGTGTGCTAGGGGATGGTAGGAAGATCATGGTGTCAGTGAGATACTCGTGATTCAGACCTGAATGATATCAGGTTTGCCCCACTCCCGTACTTCGCCTGCTAATCTCGTGTCAGGGAGTGAGTGTTCCTGTGGATTACGACAAAACCTCGAGTACTAGTGCCGAGTGGCGGCTTAGAATGTTCCCGGGTCCTACTGCTACTGCCCATGCAATGGTGCTTCCCGAATTAGGGTACGCTTGGATTGGCCTACCCAACCAGACTCGGCTGGACCCAGAAGGAGGTAGTCGAAGACCCGGTATCTCTCTACCTCGGCACTTCTCTGATTCGGGACACTCCTGACCCGAGGCTCCCCTAACTCGGAGGCATTCCGTTGCGAATCGGGCGTCCCGGTCGGGGTTGGTGTCCTACTGGCTTCGGAGGAAACAGGCCAAACCACCCCCCTGGGCCTTGCGTTCGGCAGGCTTATGGGCCTCCCGACCCTACCTTCGTCTAACGAGGTGCCAGGCTGACAGGCCACGCTACCTCCAAGCTGGGTCAGGATCAATAAGCATCCCCCTCGAGTCTAGTCGAAGGAGGCACTCAGTCCGACTGACTGGACCAATGTCTGGGCATTGAGTCTCACCTCAGAGACATAATCCCTCTCGCCAATCTTTCCCGTCGAACCCGAATGGAGTGTTCCATCGGCGAGACTCGGTCTCGTTGCCTCGCCTCTTCCTGTTTACCCCGACCTGAACCAGATCGAATCGCATTCCTTTCATTAATGACCGCGGTAATCACCCGGACACGCGCCCTCTGGCCATTGCTTTCCCGAGCGATGAGGAGCCCTCCGCCCATCTCGGCAAATGTCTGTTTCGCACGTGTGCTTTGTCGCTTCGGGAGTCACCTTGGGCCTGATCGGACGGTCCTGGCTTGATCGCGCCTTTTTTCCGGCTCGTCATCGGACGACAGGTGTCGTTCTTCGGCCCCTATAAATAGGCCTTTTAACCCTCCGTTTTTACCATCACCTTTCACTTCTGATACCGAGCTACTGCTCTCGCGCACTCTGCTAGGGTTCCGGCGAGCTTCGGTGGTGCTTTCTCTCCGATCATCTTCTCACGCGGTTTCCCTCGCTTCGGTTAGTTCCTTTGTCCATCTATCTTTCTCATGGAGTCTCCTTCTACACACCCCGAGCCATGGTATTCTACCATGGTTACTGACCTCCATTTTCATGACCTCTATCAATTGCAGTCGGATTATCATATCCCGTCTGACCACCAACTGCGCTTGCCTGACCCGACCAACCACCCCGACTTGGCCCCTTCTGGTTTCCTCACCCTGTCCCGCGATCACTTGCAGACCGGGCTGCGTTTTCCCATTCATCCTTTCATTTCCTCCATCTGTACTTACTTCCGAATACCATTACCTCAGCTAGGCTCGGTCATCATATTCACCCTGTACAAAATACCCCTCCGACCTGAAATCTTCCACTACTTCTTCTATCCCAAGAAACAAGAGCCGGACGACTTTTTCTTTCAAGCCCGAGCTAAAACCTCTTTCCTGGCGAAACTTTCATCCTCTAACAAAGGTTGGAAGGAGCGTTATTTCTTCATTAAGCTTACCCTGACCCCGAGCTGGCCCACGGCCTGGGTCGAGGATCTTCCTTCTTCTCCTCCTCTATCTAAAAGTTATCGCGCCTCCGCGACCTACCAGTCGACTCTCTCTAAGCTGGGTGGTAGGCATTTCCACGGAGTTCACCTGCTGAAGGAGGAGATCCTTTCCACCTTCTGCCTCAGCCCCGTGCCGACTCCGCGCCCCACATCGTTCGGTAAACACTTCAATATTTTCTATGAACGTTTTTAACTCTAACTGAGATCATGTTACTTTCGCAGCTACCATGATGCTCGCAGCGGCCTTAGGGAAGGCTTTAGGCTCGATGACACTGAGATGGAGGCTCGAGTCACCTCTCAACTGAAGGAGAGGGAAGACGCCCCGGTCGGGGCTACTCCAGTGGACCCCGCCCCGACCGTCTTGGAGCAACCCACCGCAACCCCCGGTCCAAATACGGAACTACCAGAGGTGGGAAAACGCCCTCCTGCTTCAAGGCGTCTAAAAGCTCCATCCCCGACCGGGGACTCAGCCCGACCCTCCTCCAGCAAATGCCCGAAGAAAAAGAAGAAAAGGGTGACAGCCGACGCAGAAGCCCCTCGAGAAGCTTCTGCTCTCGCTCCTGCTGCTACTCCCTCCATCTCCTCCGGCACACTCGACCTCCCACTACTAGAGGGATCGGAGTCTCCGTCGGCCGCAGGTCAGATCAACCGGCCTACAATGCACCTTCCAGTGCCCATGCTATCCAACTGCCTCCTGGGAGTGCCTCGGGGCTAGGAGCTACATCTGTATGGACCGGTAGCAGATCGGTACCTACAAGGACTCGAGGGGTCCTACTACCGCGGGTCGGGTAGCAAGACCGACTCTTTCTTCCTCGACGCCACTCAGATATATTTCGGATCCACTCCTTTCTTTGCTTATTGTTTAACCTTAGAATCTCATGACCCTCTCTCTTTTGCAGTTCTGGGGATCATGTCATAGCCTTTCTATGGCACTCCTGACCCACTCTTCAGTCCGAGAGAGAGGCGAGCGACTGGTGGAGTTCTTGGAGGCCCGACTCAGACACACTCAACTTGTCTCCAACGAATCTACCCTGAGCGACCTGCGAGCTGAGGTCACCGCCCTTCAGGACCGCCTGGCTTACTCCGAGGAACAATTGGGGATCACTCAAGGCCAGGTTGAGACGGCGAACTCAGCCCTTGCTCAGTCGAACGTCCGGATTTCCAACCTGGAGTACGCTGAGCGGAAGGCTTGGGCCCTTCAGGCGAGGACTCAAGGTGAGATGACCAAAGCTCAGGCCCAGCTCCTCGAGTCATTGGGGCCTTCGAGCCCCTCAAATCCCAGCTTCGAGCCAAGGAAGAAGAGGTGGTGGCTCAGGCTAAGAAGACGGAGGAGTTGATGACCGAGTTGACTTCCCGGAACCGAGAGCTGGGCCACCAGACAGAAGAACTCGGGCGTCTGAGGGCTGAGAGGGCGAAGTGGGATATGGCTTGAGCGGAGCTCGAGGAACTACACGCCTACAAGGAGGGGGAAATCGGTCGGTGGGAAGCCCGTATAGTTGAGTACATCAACTCTATGGAGTTTAGCCGACAGGTGTCTGAGCGGCTCCGAGCCATGCTGAACCATCAAATGCTAAACATGTTCGAGCAACTCAGGCAGGGCGGCAATATAGCTCCTGACCTGCCCCCTTCGGTAGTCAAGCTCTCGGGCATGTCTCAAAACATGCCTGAGGAGGTCCACCGACCCTTCAAATGAGGGTCGGGTTTTTTTTTTCTTATTTCTTTATATTGTAGAAGCTTGCCTCAAATTTTGTATCTGTTTTCATTTTTAAAACAAGTTCTCTTGTGCTATGCTTCTTCCCCCATGATTGTCATTACTTTTGAAGGTTACTGGCTCAGGCAATCTTTAGTGGAAGCAACTCGGCTCCACGAGCGACTAGGTTAAGCATTCGAGCGCGATGCTCGACTTCGATAGTGACTAGGTTAGGCATTCGAGCGTGATACTCGGCTTCGCGAGTGACTGGGTTAAGCATTCGAGCACAAGTGTTTCTAAGTGTTGACCATTCGGGGAGATTAACAAAGAGTCTGGCGAAGGGAATCAAGCCAAGTAGGTAGAGCTACTGACTTAGGAGGTTCAGGGCCTTGCAGTTAGGTTGGCCTCATCCCGGGAGCGCAGATCGCCACGTGCCCAACTGGGAGCCGAACCAAGGGGCGCGCGGGGGCACACCCGCTTATAACTCGTATGAAGATGAGAGTCTGGACACTCGGTCGGATTGTACACAGGGAGCGTGGGCTGCCACGCGTCCGACAGGAAGCCGAGCCCAGGGGTGCGCGGGGGCACGCCCACTTATAACTCGTACGAAGACAAGAGTTTGGAGACTCGGTTAGATTGTACCCAGGGAGAGTGGGCCGCCACACGTCCGACAGGGAGCCAAGCCGAGGGGTGCGTGGGGTCACGCCCGCCTATAACTCGTATGAAGACGAGAGTCTGGAGACTCGGTAGGATTGTACCCAGGGAGCGTGGCCACCACGCGTCCGACTGGGAGCCGAGCTGAGGGGTGCGCGGGGGCACGCTCCGCTTATAACTCGTATGAAGACGAGAGTCCGGACACTCGGTCGGATTGTACCCAGGGAGCGTGGGTCGCCACGCATCCAACTGGGAGCCGAGTAGAGGGGTGCGAGGGGGCATCCCCGCTTATAACATGTATGAAGACGAGAGTCTAGACACTCGGTCGGATTGTAACCAGGGAGCGTGGGTCGCCACGCGTACAATTGGGAGGCGAGCCGAGGGGTGCGCGGGGGCATGCCCACTTATAACTCATACGAAGACAGAAGCTGGACACTCGTCGGATTGTACCTAGGGAGCGGGGCCGCCACGCGTCCAACTGGGAGCTGAGCCGAGGGGTGCGCGGGGGCATGCCCGCTTATAACTCATACGAAGACAGAGACTGGACACTCGGTCGGATTGTACCCAGGGAGCGGGGCCGCCACGCGTCCAACTGGGAGCTGAGCCGAGGGGTGCGCGGGGGCATGCCCACTTATAACTCGTACAAAGATGAGAGTCTGGACACTCGGTTGAATTGCACCCAGGAAGCATGGGCCGCCACGCGTCCAACTGAGAGCCAAACTGAGGGGTGCGCGGGGGCATGCCTGCTTATAACTCGTACGAAGACAAGAGCCTGGACACTCGGTTGGATTGTACCGAGGGAGAGTGGGCCGCCACGCGTCTAACTGGGAGCCGAGCCGAGGGGTGCGCGGGGGCATGCACGCTTATAACTCATACGAAGACGAGAGTCTGGATACTCGGTCGGATTGTACCCAGGGAGTGTAGGCTGCCACGCGTCCAACTGGGAGCTGAGCTAAGGGGTGCGCGGGGGCACGCCCGCTTATAACTCGTACGAAGATGAGAGTTTGGAGACTCGGTCGGATTGTACCCAGGGAGCGGGGGATGCCATGCGTCTGTCTGGGAGTGGAGCCGAGGGGTGCGCGGGGGCCGCTTATAACTCGTACGAAGACGAGAGTCTGGACACTCGGTCGGATTGTACCCATGGAGCGTGGCCCACCACGCGTACAACTGGGAGCCGAGCCGAGGGGTGCGCGGGGGCATGCCAGCTTATAACTCGTACAAAGATGAGAGTCTGGACACTTAGTCGGATTGTACCCAGGGAGCGTGGGCCGCTACGCATCCAACTGGGAGCTGAGCGGAGAGGTGCGCGGGGGCACGCCCGCAACCTATAAGACGGTCTGGAACTCGTCGGATGTACCAGGAGCGTGGCTGCACCGTCCAGGGAGGCGGCGGGGGGGGGGGCATGCCCCTCATAACTCGTACGAAGACAGCTGGAACCCGAGCGATGTCCTGAGGGAGCGTCGGGGGCACAACCGTCCGAAGTACGAGATTGACACCGGTCGGATTGTACCCAGGGATCATGGGCCGCCACGCGTCCTACTGGGAGCTGAGCCGAGGGGTGCGTGGGGGCATGCTGGCTTATAACTCGTACGAAGATGAGAGTCTAGACACTCGGTCAGAATGTACCCAGGGAGAGTGGGCCGCCACGCGTCCAACTGGGAGCCGAGCCGAAGGTTGCACGGGGGCACACCCGCTTATAACTCGTACGAAGACGAGAATTTGGACACTCGATCGGATTGTACCCAGGGAGCGTGGGTCGCCACGCGTCCGACTGGGAGCCAAACCGACGGGTGCACCGGGGCATTCCCGCTTATAACTCGTACGAAGACAAGAGTCTGGACACTCAGTCGGTTTGTACCTTGGGAGCGTGGGTCGCCACGCGTCCAACTGGGAGCCGAGCTGAGCGGTGCGTGGGGGCACGCCCGCTTATAACTCGTACGAAGACGAGAGTTTGGAGACTCGGTCGAATTGTACCCAGGGAGCGTGGGCCGCCACGCGTCCGATGGGAGCCAGACGAGGGGTGCGCGGGGTCACGACCGCTTATAACTTGTACGAAGATGAGAGTCTGGACTCTCGGTCAGATTGTACCCAGGGAGCGTGGGCCGCCACGCGTCCAACTGGGAGTCGAGCCGAGGGGTGCGCGGGGGGCATGCCCGATTATAACTCGTACGGAGACGAGAGTCTGGACACTCGGTCGGATTGTACCTATGGAGCGTGGGCTGCCACGCGTCCGATTGGGAGTCGAGCCGAGAGCTGCGCAGGGGCATGCCCGCTTATAACTCGTACGAAGACGAGAGTCTGGACACTCGGTCGGATTGTGTTAGATCGTTGTTGTCTTGCTTGAGGGGGGGGGGTGAATAGCAACTTTCAATTTCTACCAATCACGTTAGCAAGCGCAAGCGAATATACAAAGTAAAATAACAAACAATGCTAACACAAACCTATTTACGTGGTTCGTAGATGAAGCTCCTACTCCACGACAGTCCGTGAGGTGGGCGATCCCTCGATCCTTCGGCGAATCACTCCCCGGATGCCCTCCGGCTAGCTCGTGTAGCTCCTTGTGGGTGGAGAAACCTCGCCACAAACCCGAATACACTTTCTGAGCACTTAGACTACTAATGAGCTTTAACCAAGCTCATTTCGTCAAAGGTTTCCAGCCAAAATCGAGCCTCTTTAAATAAAGCTCAAGGCTGGAAAATACCTTACCAATCGACTGCTCTTAGGGCAGTCGACTGGTCCCACTGAAAATCGACCGTTGCAGTTCAACGTTCGAATTTTCAGCCAACACCACCAGTCGACTACTCCCAGAGCTGTCGACTGGTCCATGGTCGACTATCTTCTGTGAGTTTCTGTTCCTGCTGGCAGTCGACTGTTATATTCCCAGTCGATTGCCCAGCTTACAAAGACACTCCTCTTCAATCCGAAGACTCTCCTTCACGTGTGCCTTCAAGCATACTTCCTTGGCTTGCCCCTTGAAGTCCTCTTCCATCGACTATTGTCCGTCGGATGCGCACGCAAGCCCTCGGCTTGCCTTCATGCCACCCTTTTGAAGTCCACTTCCCGGCATGTCCTTGGAGTCCTCTTCCCTCGGCTCTCGTCCCTTCATGACTCAGTTGACTCTTCACCAGCAGCCTCGACTGTTGCCTTCGCACCCTCTTAGTCTTCGGCTCCCGTCCCTCGGATGTGCACACAAGCCTCCAGCTTGCATCCATGTCATCCTTCACGCATGCCTCGAAGTTCGCCCCCTCGGCTCATCGTCTCTGCTATCTATGGTCCCTCGGGCGCACACACAAGCCGTACACACAAGCCTACGGCTTGTCTCTATGCCACCGTTCACCGATCCCGAAGCCGTCCAGCTAAGTTAATATGTGTAACCTGCAATCCTGCACGCTCACATACACATATTAGAACACAAGGGTACACCTAACTTAAACCATTTTCCCAAACATCAAAACACATGGTCACTCAGGACCATAGATTGCCACAACAATCTTCTCTTTTTTGATGTTTGGCAATACATTTAAGTTAGGGAAAACAAATAGCAATAAATAGCAATAACAATACTAAAAAAAACCATTTGGACTTACGTTGCCAAGACTCCACCTTGGACTTACACCGCCAATGCATATGCAATGCAAACAATTATGGATCCTATCCCAAGGCATCACACACCTAACCCTCCTAAAAGTTAGGACTTTCACCAAAATGGGCTTTTTAGAACCTATCCCAAGGCTCCCCCTACATTGGACTTACAAAAGTTTTTTAAGAACCTCTCCAAGGTTCCCCTTACTCCAAGAATGGAGCAACAATGCTCCCCCTGTATCTAAGCTTCCCCTAAACCTAGGGTTTCTTGCAAAGCGTGTTTGGTTTCCCAAATTAAACCCAACACTTCTCCACCTTTGCCATACATCAAAATAATTCCAACAATTCCCCCTATTGGATCTTTTATCCCCTAATGATCCTAACCAAAGTGTCCTAGCCCCCCATACACTTGGTTTACATTATTTGGGCACTTTTCACCTACTGAAACCCAATTCAGCCCGGATTAGTCGACTGCCCTTGGGGGCAGTCGACTGGCATGCTGAAAAACTCAATATCAGATTTTTGAATCAAAATTTAGAAATACGCCAGAAATTCCACAAATCTCCAAAAATTCCTAAATTTTGTGGAGAGGTTTGTGGTACCCATACCTATTTGGGAAAAATATATTCAAAAATGTATCTATCATCATTCCCAAATGTGACATCATTCCCAAATGTGACATAAAATCCAAAACTACCTAATTAGTTCAATGAAACCTTGACCTAAAGTCCTAGTTTTGGTTTCCTCTTGATGTCTTTGCCCATACCAATCCACAATGCATCCCTAGCATTGATTTATATGACATTTATACAATAAAAACCAACTTTCATTCTTTATGAGCCCAATGTCATATTTCCATGCATGAAACTTAAATTCGACGTGCCAAAACCCAAGAATTGAGACTCAAGTCCGTCTCCAACCGTTTTGCACACTCCATGGTCCACCTAGACCTCCTAGAGAAACATCTCCCGAGATCCATTTACCATGGATCCCAAAGGCTCCTAGAGCTCCCCCTTGAGCTCTTAGCCCTAGCCACCTCCCTAGGTGGCTCAACCAACACTAGGCCACACCGGTGTGCCTCCGATGACTCTTGGCCTACAAACCTAACATTTTTAACCTTAGACGCCTTGTCCTTGGTTAAGTCATTATTTTTACCTTTAAATGACACCTCTTGCCATTTTTGGACTTCTCCTTCTTGCCATAGTTATATGCTTCCCTAGCACACTTCTTCCCATTAGCATTGGAGATTTTAGATCGGTATCCCAACCCCGATCTATCATTGTTGGGTTTTAGACTACCCAACATCATATCTAAACCCTTAGATCCAACAGCGAATCTTCGTAGGGTTTTCTCCAATTTATCAAGCCTTGCCCTCAAAGCTTGATTTTCCCTCTCTATGCTTCTAACCCTAGAATCCATATGTCCACCTTGGACATTCCTAGACCTACCCACCTTTCTAGGCATATGTCTCCCCTTCTTAGAATTTTTGCCTTGATCCTTAGGTCTAATGGTCTTAGATTTATCATGATGCATGATTTTTCTAGATTTTTGATCTACAATACAAACCATACTCCTATCATGATATTTAAATTCTAAGTTATGCATGGGTAAATAGTTGACACTATCTTTAACATGCATGGAGGAACTTAAATTTGAATTACATTTTAATTTAAAGTTAGGGATTACCTCTCTTACTCTTGTAGCTCCCCTTTGATGTGAGCTTCTTTTCTTTTCTTCTTTCTCCCATCTTCTTAAATGCTCTATTTTCTTGAGCTTTTCACTCCTTGGGCACTTCGTGTGGTAGTGTCCTAGCTCACCACACGTGAATTATCTAATTTTCTCCCTTTTCTTTTGGATCTCCTCATTCCTACAACCCATGTTAGATTTAGAAGAAATTAAAATGGGTTTAGGGGTTACCTCCTTTTTCTTACCCTTTGGACACTTGTCCATGTAGTGTCCCTTTTCATTACACCCAAAGCAAATGATGTGGTCCTTGGTTCTTACTTTGGTGGAGGTAGGAGCTTCTTCTTGCTCCGGAATTGATGAGGGTCTCTCCTCCCCCTCAATTATTAAAGTTGATATCTCTTCTTCTTCTCCTGATGAGGTGGATAATCTTTCACTTGATTGTGCCTCTTCACTTGATGAGGTTGACAATTCCTTTTCTTTTTCTTCTTCTTAGACCATTTGACTTGTCTCTTTGAGCTCTTCCACTAATTTAGCTTGTGTAGGATTTTCATGGCATTCTCCTATCTTGTTCCATAGCTCATATGCATTTTCATATTTACCTACATCACTCAATACATTGTTAGGCAAAATATCAATTAATATACTAATTACCTTCTTGTTTGCCTTAGATTGAACTTGTTGCTCCTCAGTCCAATATCGAGGTCGAAGCTTCTTTCCATGCTTATCTCTTGGAATTTCAAAGGGTTCTTCTAGCACCATTATGCATTCCCACTCCATTCCAAACCAAGACTTCATCCTTATCCTCCAATACTCAAAATCATCATGATCATATGGAGGTGGAGTGTTGATATCATCCCCCAACTTGTCTTCCATCATCTTTTCCTCTAGCTTGTGCTCCTTTGGCGGTTATTCCAACAAGAGCGGTTCTTCGCTCTGATACCACTTGTTAGATCGTTGTTGTCTTACTAGAGGGGGGGGGGGTGAATAACAACTTTCGATTTCTACCTATCATGTTAGCAAGCGCAAGCGGAATATACAAAGTAAAATAACAAACAATGCTAACGTAAACCTATTACGTGGTTTGGAGATGAAGCTCCTACTCCACGACAGTCCGTGAGGTGGACGATCCCTCGATCCTTCGGCGGATCGCTCCCCGGATACCATTCGGCTAGCTCGTGTAGATCCTTGTGGGTGGAGAAACCTCACCATAAACCCGAATACACTTTCTGAGCACTAAGACTACTAATGAGTTCTAACCAAGCTCATTTCGTCAAAAGTTTCCAGCCAAAACCGAGCCTATTTAAATAAAGCTCAAGGCTGGAAAACACCCTACTAGTCGACTGCTCCCAGGGTAGTCGACTGGTCCCACTGAAAATCGACCGTTGCAGCTCAACGTTCGAATTTTCAGCCAACAACACTAGTCACTACCAGTCCGATTGGTCCAGGGTCGACTACCTTTTGTGAGTTTCTATTCTTTCTGGCAGTCGGCTGTTATATTCCCAGTCGACTGCCCAGCTTACAAAGACACTCCTCCTCACTCCGAAGACCCTCCTTCACGTGTGCCTTCAAGCATACTCCCTTGGCTTGCCCCTTGAAGTCCTCTTCCACTGGCTATCGTCCCTCGGATGCGCACGCAAGCCCTCGGCTTGCCTCCATGCCACCCTTTATGTGTGCCCTTTGAAGTCCACTTCCCGGCTTGCCCTTAGAGTCCTCTTCCCTCGGCTCTCATCCCTTCATGACTCAGCCGACTCTTCACCAGCAGCCACGACTGTTGCCTTCGCTCCCTCTTCGTCTTTGGCTCCCGTCCCTCGGATGCACACATAAGCCTCCAACTTGCCTCCATGTCATCCTTCACGCATGCCTCGAAGTCCGTGCCCCTCGGCTCATCGTCCCTGCTATCCATGGTCCCTCAGGAGCAAACACAAGCCTACGGCTTGTCTCCATGCCATCCTTCACCATTCCCGAAGCCGTACAGCTAAGTCAATATCTGTAACTTGCAATCCTGCACACTCATATACACATATTACAACACAAGGGTAAACCTAATTTAAACCCTTTGCCCAAACATCAAAACACATGGTCACTCCGGACTATAGATTTCCCCAACAGATTGTACCCAGGGAGCGTTGGCCGCCACGCATCCAACTGGGAGCTGAACTGAGGGGTGGCGGGGGCATGCCCGCATATAACTCGTATGAAGATGAGAGTCTGGACACTCGGTCTGATTATACCGAGAGAGCGTGGGCCGCCACGCGTCCAACTGGGAGCTGAGCCGAGGGGTGCGCGGGGGCATGCGCGCTTAAAACTCGTACGAAGACGAGAGTCTGGACACTCGGTCGGATTGTACCCAGGGAGCTTGGGGCGCCACGCGTCCAACTGCGAGCCAAGCCGAGAGGTGCGCGGGGCATGCCCGCTTATAGCTCATACGAAGACGAGAGTCTGGACACTCGGTCAGAGTGTATTCAGGGAGCGTGGGTTGCCACGCATCTAACTCGGAGCTGAGCCGAGGGATGCGAGGGGGAATGCCCATTTATAACTCGTACGAAGAAGAGTGTCTGGACACTCGGTCGGATTGTACCCAGGGAACTTGGGTCGCCACGCGTCCAACTGGGATCCGAGCCGAGGGGTGCGCGCGGGCATGCCTGCTTATAACTCATATGATGACGAGAGTCTGGACACTCGGTCGGATTGTACCCAGGGAGCGTGGGTCGCCACACGTCCAACTGGGAGCCGAGCTGAGGGGTGCGCGGGGGCATGCCCGCTTATAACTTGTACGAAGACGAGAGTTTGGGGCGCCTACAAGTTTAGTGAGAACCCCATTCTTCCACCATCATTACAGTTAGGTAGTACGCTTGTTTTACTGGCTCTCACTCTGCCTCTCGATAGGGTTAGAGGTGGATCGCACTCCGGGGCCGATCTTGCCTCCTCCCCTATTCATTTTCCAAGTATTTGGCTCCCGAGCCTAGCTTCTGCACAACCTTGAAAGGCCCTCCCCATTGTGGCTCCAATTTGCTGACGCCCCCAACTGGTTTGATCCTTTTCCAGACGAGATCCCTGACCTGGAATGTTCTTGGCAGCACCTTCCGATTATACCTTTGCTTCATTCTCTGGCGATAAGCAAACATGCGTGCCGCTGCTTTGTCTCGAATTTCTTCAACTAGATCGAAGTCCATACGCCTCTTTTCTATGTTATCTTCATCGTAGGCTCTTCGCCGGTCGGACTCACATCCGACTTCGACCGGCACCATAGCCTCGCTCCTGTAGACCAGCTGGAAGGGCGTGTGACCCGTGGTTTCTTTGGGTGTGGTCAGCAGAGCCCATAGGACACTAGGCAGCTCGTCTACCCAGGTTCCTCCAACATGGTCCAGCTTGGTCTTCAGACCCCTCAGGATCTCCCGATTGGCCACCTCCTCTTGACCATTACTCTGTGGGTATGACACAGAGGTAAAAGCCTACTGAATGCCGTAGGCCGAGAACCATTCTTGTATCTTCCGACCTTGGAATTGTCTTCCGTTGTCCGAGACGAGCTTGTGGGGAATTCTATATCAGCACAAGATGTTCTGCCAGAGGAACTTGACTACGGCTTGCTCGGTGATACACGTCAGGGCCTCAGCTTCTATCCATTTGAAAAGTAATCCACAACTACCAGCAGGAATCTTTTTTGAGCTACAACGGTCGGGAATGGTCCCACTATATCCATGCCCCATTGATCGAAGGGGCAAGAGACTGCGGATGCCTTCATCATCTCCATGGGCCGATGAGGAAGACAGTGATGTTTCTAACATGACAGGCAAGTAGAGACCATCTTGTCTGTGTCCTTTTGTAAAGTTGGCCAGTAATACCCGGCCAATAGTGTCTTCCGGGCCACAGCTCGGGCTCCCGCATGACTTCCGCAGACTCCCATATGTATTTCCCTCAGCACATAATCTGCATCTTCCTCACCCAAGCACATGAGCAGAGGTCGGGCAAAGGCCCTCTTATACAACACATCCCCAACCATGGAGTACTGTATGACCCATTTTTTGAGGAGTCAGGCTTCCTCCCGGTCGGATGGGAGAACCCCTTCTGTTAGATATGCAATGAGCAGCGCCCTCTAGTCTGTCCTCAACTCCCGCTTAGTCTGCTACTCCTCATGCACCACCATCATCGCCTAACCACTCGATTGAGGAACCACCCAAGAGCCAACCGAGCTGGCCAACTTGGCTAGCTCGTCTGCCCTAAAGTTGCTTTCCCTGGGGATTTTCTGTATCTGCACCTCCTGGAACCCGACTTTCAACTTCTCATAGGCCTACAGGAAGGCCTGCAACCAGTCGCTGTTGATTTCGAACCGACCGGAGATCTGTTGGGTGACCAGCTGAGAATCAGAGTACAGTATTAACTGGGTGGCTCCCACGTGCTTGGCAATCTGCAACCCAGCTATAAGGGCTTCATACACGGCTTCTTGTTTATGGCTCGGTATTCCAGTCGGACAGATAGATGCAACTGCTCCCCCTTTGGGGAAACCATCAAGATGCCGATCCCATTGCTTGGGCGGGCTGACGAGCCATCCACATAAACCTGCCAGGCCTCTTCAACTCTTCTGAATACAACTCACTCAGAAAATCTGCCAAGGCTTGCGCTTTGATAGCCGACCGGACTTGATATTGGATATCATATTCGCTCAGCTCAGTTGTCCACTTGATCAGTCGGCCTGATGCCTCGGGGTTTGAGGCCACCCGACCCAGGATACTATTGGTCAGGACCACTATTGGGTGTGCTAGGAAATAAGGTCGGAGCCTCCGAGCGGCTAACAACATTACATACGCTAACTTCTCGAGCGTTGTTTACCGGCACTCGACACCTTTTAGTAAATGGGCGAAAAATACACAGGCTGCTATTCAGCTCCCTCCTGCCTGACCAAGACCATGCTGACTGACTCAGCTGAGGCAGCCAAATACACAGATAAAACCTCCCCCGCCTCAGGCTTGGCTAAGACTGGCAATTCGGTGAGATATGCCTTCAACTCCTCGAACGCCTTGTCGTAGTCGGCGTCCCACTGGAACATGGTGGCTCGGCGGAGTGTCTTGAAGAATGGTAGCCCCTGCTCGGTAGACCGAGAGATGAATTACCATTTTGTTGATCAAATTAGGCTCTCCAATCCATATTTTGATCCCTTTTTATATGCTTAAATTTGTATTTATATTAGGTTTCATGAATTATCTCTATTTTAGCTTTGGATGCAAATCTTTGTATATTTGAGATATTTTGGCACTAAAATTTAAATCTAATTTTGTAGGCTTTGAATGATCATGGGCCTAGATCAAATTGGATCAAACTTGAGCTAAGACTTGGCTTCTATCAAGATGATCAAGAGATGGATTAATTTGGGTCGTCCGATCAAGAAACAGGATGATCTGAGCCATCTGTCAACTTCGGATCAATCCGAGATTAAGATAGAGTTAATCAAGACCGCAGACCAAGATTTGAAAGTTTGGGCCAAATCAGAAGTCATCTGATCGTTGGATCAAGCATAAGAAGAGTCTAAACCATCCATTCAAAAGGAGGGGGGATCTGAGCCATCCGTTGCAGATCCGATTAATCCAAGATAAGGAGGAACAGATCCTGACCATTGATGGAGATCTCAGAAGTTTGATTTCGATCCGAGTTGATCTGACCGTTGGATGGAGCGAGAATGATCATAGCCGTTCAAATTCAAATGGGATAAATTAAACAGAAACTCCTTCTCCCAGCTTGTCATCGTCGTGAGTTGCAAATTCTATTTCCAGTTCATCCTGTTCATCATTCTTCTTCAAGTTTTCTTCTCTGATCGCAAGCGGCCACATCAAATCCACGTTTGTTTTCAAGTTTTCAGATCATCAAGATCGATTCCTAGTTATGTTTGCAACAAATTTTTCTCTGAATGGAGATAAGGTGAGGGTTTCGTCGGAGTTTTGTTTTTGCCAATCGCTTCCGATTGATCGCTGGTTTTCTTCGTCCGGAGCTGTCGAAGCTTTAGAGGGGTTCTCCGAAGTATTCTGATAGTTTCTGAGCTCGATCGCAACCCAGCCAATCAAGAAGGAAGAGATCGGGATGAATTTTCAGCTACTGATCGTTCACTGCGATCGGACAGACACGCTTCTGATCGATCACCAATCCGATCAGAAGAAGTCCTGATCGGTCCCGTGACCGATCAGGAAGATCAATTCGCATCAGTTCATTGCAAACTGATCAAGGGAGTTTTTCTTCACTGGTTTTTGAGCTAGAGGGTTTTTAGCTCAGCTTTTGTGTGACGGCAAAGGGAAGTCTTGACAATGAACTGATTTGATGTTCAATTTAGGATAATTTTGGTTCTAAACACTTTTTCTCCAAGTTGCTTTAGTTTGTTTCCAACTATAATCCAAGTCAAGTTCTTAAGCAATGTTTTGTTCTAGTTTTCATTATTCTGTAATTAGTTCCCTGCAATTAGTTCTTAAATTACAATTCCATCGTTTGAATTTAATTACTCAGTTGTCGAATATGTTATGTTTAGTTTTCTCAATTTCCTAGTTAATTTTTGCTTAGCTGAGTTCATTCTGTCTCAACTGTATTTTCATTCCTTATTGCAAAACAAACCCCCATCTCAATTTGAAAACCCAAAAATATCAAACGATAAATTTCAAGCTTGAGTTAAGCATTCACAACTAGTCCTTGGAAAAATATGACTTGAGGCCCTATACTACATTTAATTTTGTGAGCTAAGGATTTTCAACTTATAAATATCTAATTTAAGGCTCGTCGTGACACTTGCTTGTGGGCTATCCATCAAATTTTTGGCGCCATTGTCGGGGAATACACTAGTTGAGTTTGTTTAATTTGAGCTTGTGCTTAGTTTCATATTCTTTGATTCTATTTCATTTGCTTTATCTTTCTATATACATTTGCTGCCATTTTGTTCGGTTTATGACCAGGACTGCAGGTGGTGATATTGTGGAGTTGAATCCTGAGATTTAGAGAACATTCAGAGCTAGGGAAAAAATATTCAAGGAAGAGTTTCAGAAGCGATTGAAAATATTCCTACTCATTCGGGATGGTGAGTTTCGGAAGCCAATACCAACAAAGTACCAACCCCTATTCATCTACCTACAATCCGAGTTGGGAGGATCATCCGAATCTAAGTTATGGGAATTCATTTTATCAACAACCACCCTTCCAACAAGTTCAACAGCAAAATCAGCTTTCTTGTCATAATTTACAGTAGCCAAACCAAGATTTTCAACAACATTTCCAGAATTTTCAGCAGCCTTATCAGCAATTTCAGCAAAGTAATCAACAATTTCAGCCCCAACTTCAACAATTTCAGCAAGGATTTGAACCAATTCAAAATTTCCAGCAATCTTTTCAACCTTCACAAATAATTCAGAGTTTATAACAGCAACAATTCCAGCCTTCAAATCAAAATTTTCAGTTTCAAAATAAGAGTTTTTAGCCCCAACAATTTCAGCCTTGTAATCAACAATTTCAGCCCCAAAATCAGAATTTTCAGAGCAATAATTTCCAGCAATTTCAACCTAGTTATCAACCCAATTTTCAGCAATTTCAACAACCCATTCAACCATTTAATCAACCCCAACAACTTCATTTTCAGAATTCACAGCCTACTCAAGGATTTCAGCAATCTAATGTCTCATTTCAAGACCAACAAGAGTCCCATACCAATCAAGGAGACTTTGGGGACTCTAGTGGGTTTAATGCTCAACAACAAATGCTTGAGGAGGTGATGCAATAAATTCTACAACAACAACAAATTTTGCTACAACAACAAGGGCAACAAAAGAATGATTCCACCCTTCAAAACATTGAAAGACATATTAGACAACTAGCGAGTGGAATGAATCAATTACAAACCCAAGGATCGAGTCAATTACCATCTCAAGCAACTCCTAATCCTAATGGAAATGTTAGTGCAATAACTTTGAGGAGTGGGGAAGTGGTTTCAAGTTTCAATACTCAAAGTGGTGATTTTTCTGAAAAATTTTTAGCAACTTATTTTCCATCTCAGAATAGCCCCAAAATGGATTCTACACCGGTTGAATGTGACCCTAGTTCAAGCCTAAGTCCTTCTTCTATTGATCTTGCAATTTGGTGGAAGAACAAGAAGAAATCAGTAAAAAGAGTGCACCTACAACATCTAAACCTATTGAAGTTCCTGCTCAAGTCTCATTTCCAAAAGTTTCGGCTCAAGAGGAGGAACCAAGGGTCCCTTTACCCTTACCACACCACCCCAGAGAGGATCATTCTAACATGAGCATGGGTATTTTAGATGAGTTAGTTGATGCAGACTTATTTGCTGATAAAGTTTCATTTGGTATTCACAGAGTATATTTTAGCTCAGATGAGGCTGAGGATGCATTAGCTATAGAGGCTGAAGATTTGAAGATTTTATCTGATTCACTCGTAGTTGGAGATGATTCTATAAGTGTAGGGGATTGCACTGAGCCCCAGGGATCACCTATATTGATTGACATATCAGGAGATTCAGAGGATAGGTATGAAAGTGTAGGGACTTGCATGGAGGGAGCAAGGACCCAAGAATCACCTCTTTTAGTTGTATGTCCACCAGAACCTGAGCCTGAGGTGGAGCCTTTACTTGACTAGGAGGAGGCCATAGTTACATCTACTCTTATAGAACCTTCAGGTATTTTTCAGCACAACGAGGTAAATATTTCTCCTAATTTTTTAAAAAAACTCATAGAGGCACCTAAGGTTTATTTTATTGGATGTGATGCATTTCTTGATACATTCTATGTAGAGACTGATTGTATTTTATCTCTTTCTTACCCTACATGCGTGCAGGAGGTATTTCCTTCTCATGATTTTGCAGGGTGCTGTAGGTTTCTTGAGTTGGTGCTCCAACTAAATAGCCTCCAACCTGTTGGAAACGAGATGGCTAGAGGGGGGGGGTGAATATAGCCAATCACTTTTTCTTTGAAACTTAACAAGTTTCTTGCACTCAACTTATCAGTAGCACAGCGGAAGAAACAAAAGGAAATGAAGCAGTGCACAAAACCAAAATAGAAATCGAAAACAAACAACCACAATTAGCAAGATCGCTAACAAGGAGGGTTTACAAGGTTCGGGGATAACTTGCCCCTACTCCTTGGCGTGCCCTTAAGGTGGGCGATCCCTTGATCGTCGGCAGATCAAGCCCCGGTTATCACCGGATAGGAAGCAACCTCCATCTCGGTGGAGAAACCTCTCCACAGTGTTTCAATCACAGATAAAGTTTATGCACAAAGAAACAACTAGAAGGATCTTACTCAAACACTTAGCAAGGACAAGAACACAGCAAGCTTCCCTGAGCTCCACCCAGTGGCGATCTCACGCAAGAACCCTTCTTCGTGTCTTTCCACTGTCGGACTCCAAGCTCCTTGTTCTCTCCTTCAAGCGCTCAAGTAATGGATGATTGCTTCTCGAAATCAGTAGCTTGCTCAAAGTAATGAAGCTTCAAGAACGCAGCAAGCTTGTAATGGAGAACTCAAGGCGCAGCAAGAAGATTGGTTCGTAAACTCTGCTTCCACGAAGCTAGCTTCCGCGCTTTTGATTCTCCACACAGCACCAGGTGACAACATCCTCCGTAGCCTCCAGCTACCACACTGCCAACGCCAGCTACCACTGAGCCCTCTCTGGTCTTCCTGAGATCCCCTCAGCCAAGCCCCAGTCTCGGCTCCAGTCTGCAGCTCGGCCGTTGCAACCTGAAATGGAGAATCGGACAAACCTGCTGCAAGGAAAGCCTCCATTGACCTCTCCTTGAGTGTTTGAGTCCTCCCCTGTCACCTACAGCTTAATCAGAGTGTTAGAGCAGCGTATCACACAGTAAATCAAATATCAGATGTAAGTGGCAGCAAATCGGATATGGTCAGACGCGATCAGAGCGTCTGACAGCGCAATTTGAATTAAAGTGATCGGTCACCTGAACGATCAGAGAGCCTCCTGATCGGTCACCAGACCGATCAGGCTGGGTCCAGACCGATCAGGCTCCGTCCTGATCGATCCCCAACGCTCAATCAGAAATCGCAATTTCTTTAAGATTCTCCTGGACCGATCACCAGACCGATCCCAGGTTGTGGATCATTCACCGGACCGATCCACCCTTATATTGGGCGATTTCTGAGTTTCTCAGCCTAAGCCTTCTGATTAGTCAACTGACTGATCAGGGTGTCACCTGATCGGTCATCAGTCCGATCAGATCATCATTAGACCGATCAGGAACCGTCCTGATCGATCTTAGTGAGGAACCCGCGAAGCTGGATCGTTCACCAGAACGATCTGCATAGTGATCCTGATCGGTCATCAGAGCGATCAGGAGCAGTTCAGCAAGGGAACTCAACCTCATTGCTCGCTCCCTGATCGGTCACCAGACCGATCAGAAGCTAGTCAATGGGTGAAACGCATACTCCCTGATCGGTCACCAGATCGATCAGGAGCAGCACAGTAGGTTCCCAACCTCACTGTGTGCTCCCTGATCGGTCACCAGACCGATCAGTCATTCCTGGATCGGTCACCAGACCGATCCACGAAGGAGCAGCGTGTCAGAATCCCTGATCGATCACCAGACCGATCCAGGGACTCAAACTTAGCCCTCCAAGCTAAGTTTTCATCCACCTTAGCCCTCCAAGCTAAGGATTTTTCACCTAACTCTCCAAGTTGGGACTTTGCACCTAACCCTCCAAGTTAGGACTTTTCACCTAGCCCTCCAAGCTAGGACTTTTTACCCAACCCTTCCGAATTAGGACTTTTCCAAACCTAGCCCTCCAAGCTAGGACCTGACCCTCCAAGCCAGGACTTTTTCACCTAATTCTCCAAGACGGGAATTTGCACCTAACCCTCCAAGTTAGGACTTTTCACCTAGCCCTCCAAGCTAGGACTTTTCACCCACCTCTTCCGAATTAGAACTTTTCACACACCTAGCCCTCCAAGCTAGGACTTTCAACACCTAACCTCCCAGATCATGATTTCCCAACACCTAGCCCTCCAAGCTAGGATTTTCCATACCATGCCTGATCCTCGATCAGGACTTAATCATCATCAATAATCATCCACCTAAACTAAAATCGGTGTCAACACCAAAACAACAATCAGGGCCAGACTGCATCAACAATCTCCCCCTTTTTGTTGTTTGACAACCCGATTTTAAGTTTAGGGATTCTCAATCAAGTTTTCCAACATTTAGAATCATAGGGGAATCCAGATCCTCCCCCTATAACATGATCATCCTAAACTTAACCAACCAACACTCTCTCCCCCTTTGTCGAACACCGAAAAGGGGTCTAGAAGGGCTGTTAAGTTTTAACTAAACTCCCCCTTAACCCTAGTGGTATTCCAAAACAATATGGATTTGATTGAATATTGATAAGCATATGATCACATATGACAATAAGATATAAGCATGGCAAAGCAAGCATATGTATCATATGAGCATGACATCATAAGCATGAAGATAGCTACGAATCAAATATGTAGATAGTACTCATAGCATCATCAATAAGCATACTAAAAGAAAATAGACATGCATCAAAGTCAGAAAGTCTAAGTCATAAAAACATCCAGGATGCAAGACATATGCATCAAAATACGTGTGACACAAGACCACAACAAGTAAGTCATAGGGCGTACATCCCGAAAGTATCACAGTCAAATACTCAGATCATGATAAGACAACAGACATCCAAGCTCAAGTGTGAGTGGGAGGGTCGTCATCGCGCATGAGGTCATCTATCGTGGCATCAGTAGATCCCGGTGCAGCGCTGCCCGAAGGAGCATCCCCTAAAAATGTATGGCGGCGCCACTCTCCGTACCACGTCTGCTGCAATGCCTGGACTCCAAAAATAGTAGACTCTACGCCGGTCAATCGGCGATCGAATGACCTAAACTCCGTGCGGATCTCCTCTCGATGAAGCTCTCGTAAATGAAGATCCTGCTGGATGGTCCACTCGAGCTCTGAAATCTGCCAGCGCAAATCTGGCTTGGGCTCATCGTAGTAATCGCCAGCAGCATGAGGCTCATGAGGCGCACCAACATCGGGTGGTGCCTGAACGTGTGGTGCTCCGCCAGGTAACTCACCGAGACCTCGCCCATCCTTCCACACCAAGGCCCCATCGCGCTCTCGAATAATAATGCCAGACTTGGCAAAAGCGCGTCGACCTAGGCGACAATCCTGTTTGACCATGGGCATGGTCCTGCCTTTGGTGACATCAACACCAACTGACATAAGCCAGTCAGTGATGATATGACCAAAGGGCATGTAGACCGTGTGACGACTCGGCTCACGATATGATAGGATGGACTGGAAAATACTCTCCATGATGTCGAAGTCCATCTGGCGATGCATGCCGTAGAGCATAAGGCAGTGATAGGGTCGGATCTCGGTCAAAGGCTTTGAAGTGATAGGTAGGATGCAATTTGTGATTATCTTGAAAAGGACATAGTCAACTGGAGCAAGTCGTAGGGCTGCAAAAGTAGGGAAAACTGGACCCAATTCATCAAGACCGGCTGGGCGGGGATGACCAAAAAAGTGCTGATAGATGGAGTCAGGGGTAACATCTGCAAATGGGGCTAGCAGAGGATCAGGAAGTTCAGGGTAGATCGAATAAAGATTCGGTGATCGTCGACCACCCAAGTACTCTGCCAAGATCTCATAAGAAAAATCAAGATTCATTTTGCCGACTCGAGTGGTGAACTTGAAGCCCCCCTGAGGACCTTGCTGAAGATTATTATAGAATTTAGAGACTAAGTCGTAATTGATAGTTCGTTCCAAGGACAGAAGAAAACCCAGATTGTAGAAAGTGACAATCTCCATGACGGAGGGGCAGTGCTCAGTCAGAAAAGGGATATCTATGGATCGGCAGGGTAAGAGTTTAAAGGTCCTTGCTTGGAAGGCCTGTTCACATGCCGCATTTGGGAACCGGGAGCTAGAAGAAGGCTGTGGCCTTCTGGAGGGCCCAGATGTAGCAGGGGCTTTCCCCCTTGAACTGCCCTCAGCAATTTCTTTACCCTTAGAAGACTTTCTAAAGAGTTGAATTGATTATACGATCATGAATTAATCAGGGAAGTGATCACACATGGTTTGAATCGAAGAACATAAGTTGAATCACCAGTTTAGGAATTGATCATCAAAGGTAAGACCCAATCATAGTTAGACATTAGATCAAGATCAACAATAGAACAATAATGAGGTGAAAAATCGATTTGATCATTTGGTGAGAAAGTGAGATCACGACAAATACAAAAGGGTCACGACACCACACCAATCACACTTGGTTAGCTTCAAAACACAATTTATAAACTGTTTTGAAAGAAAAACTGAGATCAAAAACTTACTTAGGTGCCATTGGTGAGGTTTTGAAGATGGAAAAACCAAGCTTGCGCGGAAGGATGTTCTCGGCGCAAGAGGTGGTCGCAAGGTGTTTCTGCGAGAGAAGAACTCGCACAGGGATTGGTGACCTTCACATTCACGCTCACGAGAGGAAGATGAACACGCAGGAGGCGCTCTCGCACACACAGAGTCACGCACGAAGGGTTTTCGGCACTAGGGTTCGGGAGATGGAAGTGTTTTGCGAAGTTATTTGGTTGGTGGATCGGTCCACCAACCAGAATTTAATGCGATTGAACGGATCACCGTTAGATCTGATAGCGCCCAGACCGATCAGGATATAGCCTGATCGGACTGACTTGGTCCTGATCGGTCTAGTGACCGATCAGGCGCGCTCCTGATCGGTCGTCTGATCGATCAGGGCATGGACAGTAGGGTCCGACGAAAAACCTGGGAGCCCCCTGATCGGTCTGTGGACCGATCCCCATAGGGTGCCACATCGGTCCGGGGACCGATCCAGGTTGGCTCAGAACACTTGGTCAAAAAGTTCGGAGAGTCACTGCTGGCCCGCCGATCGGTCTGTGGACTGATCGTTACAGGATGGAACCAGATCGGTCCGGAGACCGATCAGCCCTAGGCCTGATCGGTCCGATGACCGATCAGGGTTCCTGATACTCCCTGATACAAACTAAAATGTTCAATTTCAGAATTTCTGAAGCTCTCCAAGGAGATCTGATGAGGTTTATCGGATTTGGACATGATCGCATGACTAAAATTAATCCCTGAACGAGGATCAAAGGTCCTTATAGGTTCAACAATCACTTTGACCCATACAAATGGAATGAAACTCAATCAACAATCATTCATGCAATTTCAACTAAGTTTGAATCAAATCCAATGTTCCAATCAAGTTTCCTTGATTGGAATGTCCAAGTATGATCATGGAGCCAAATACACATATGTTATGCATCGGTTTTCCCCATACTTGGTCACCACCGTGATTATTATCTCGTCAACTTAACTTCTCAAGGGATGCATTGACATTTTGAGAAATTGAGTTGATCCTAACATCTCACCCCATATCTAGCAAATAAAAACGTTTTGGTAAACCTTATAGTTTGTGTGAGATGTGTTGATGCAGTCTGGCCTTAATTATTATTTTGGTGTTGACACCGATTTAAGTTTAGGTTGATGACTATGATTATGTTTAAGTCCTGATCGAGGATTAGTCATGGTTTGGAAAATCCTAGCTTGGAGGGTTAGGTGTTGAAAATCCTAGTCTGGAGGGCTAGGTGTTGGAAAATCCTAACCTGGAGGGTTAGGTGTTGAAAATCCTAGTCTGGAGGGCTAGGTGTTTGAAAAGTCCTAATTCGGAAGGGTTGGGTGAAAAGTCCTAGCTTGGAGGGCTAGGTGAAAAGTCCTAACTTGGAGGGTTAGGTGCAAATTCCCATCCTGGAGAATTAGGTGAAAAAGTCCTGACTTGGAGGGCCAGGTGCCTTGCTTGGAGGGTTAGGTTGGATGATGTTCTAACTCGGAAGGGTTGGGTGAAAAGTCCTAGCTTGGAGGGCTAGGTGAAAAGTCCTAACTTGGAGGGTTAGGTGCAAATTCTCAACTTGGAGAGTTAGATGGAAAAATCCTTAGCTTGGAGGGCTAAGGTGGATGGAAACTTAGCTTGGAGGGCTAAGTTTAAGTCCCTGGATCGGGCTGGTGACCGATCAGGGAATCTGGCACGCTGCTCCAACGTGGATCGGTCGGGTGACCGATCCAGCAATGACTGATCGGTCTGGTGACCGATCAGGGAGCACACAGTGAGGTTGGGAACCTACTGTACTGCTCCTGATCGATCCGGTGACCGATCAGGGAGAGCGTGTTTCACCCACTGCTTGGCTCCTGATCGATCTGGTGCTGATCGGTCTGGTGACCGATCAGGGAGCAAACAGTGAGGTTGAGTTCCCCTGCTGATCTGCACCTGATCGGTCTGGTGACCGATCAGGATCACTGTGCAGATCGTTCTGGAGAACGATCCAGCTTCGCGGGTTTCTCACTAAGATCGATCAGGACGGTGCCTGATTGGTCTGGTGATGATCTGATCGGACTGGTGACCGATCAGGAGAACCCCTGATCGGTCAGTTGACCGATCAGAAGGCTTAGGCTGAGAAACTCAGAAATCACCCGATATAAGGGTGGATCGGTCCGGTGAACGATCCACGACCTGGGATCGGTCTGGTGATCGGTCCAGAAGAATCTCAAAGAAATCGCGATTTCTGATAGAGCGTTGGGGATCGATCAGGACGGAGCCTGATCGGTCTGGACCCAGCCTGATCGGTCTGGTGACCGATCAGGAGTCTCTCTGATCGTCAGGTGACCGATCACTTTAATTCAAATTGCACTGTCAGACGCTCTGATCGCGTCTGACCGTATCCGATTCGCTGCTACTTGCCTCTGATATTTGATTTGCTGTGTGATATACTGCTCTAACAGTCTGATTAAGCTGCAGGTGACAGGGGAGGATTCAAACACTCAAGGAGAAGTCAATGGAGGCTTTCCTTGGAGCAGGTTTGCCCATTTCTCATCTCAGGTTGCAACGGCTGGAGCTGCAGGACTGAAGCCGCTGACTGAAGCTTGGCTGAGGGAGCTCAGGAAGTTCAGTAAGGGTTCAGTGGTAGCTGGCGTTGGCAGTGAGGCAGCTGGAGGCTGCTGGAGATGAGGTCACTAGATGCTTAGTGGAGAAACAAAAGGGACGAGAGACAGCTTCGGTGAAGCAGAGTTTTATAGCTTGGGTTTTGAGTTCTTGCCGCTTGGAGTTCTCCACGACTGCTTGCTATGTTCTTGAAGTTTCCATCATTCTGAGCAAGCGATTGAGAAGCAATCATCCATTACTTGAGCGCTTGAAGGAGAGAACGAAAAGCTTGGAGTCCGACAGTGGGAAGACACGAAGAAGGGTTCTTGCGTGAGATCGCTACTGGGTGGAGCTCAGGAAAGCTTGCTGCGTTCTTGTCCGTGATAAGTGTTTGAGTAAGATCCTTCTTGTTGTTTCTTTGTGCTTAAACTTTATCTGTGATTGAAACACTGTGGAGAGATTACTCCACCGAGAAGGAGGTTGCTTTTTATCTGGTGATCACCGGGGCTTGATCTGCCGACGATCAAGGGATCGCCCACCTTAAGGGCACGCCAAGGAGTAGGGGCAAGTTATCCCCTAACCTTGTAAATCCTCCTTGTTAGCGATCTTGCTAGCTGTGTTTGGTTTATTTGCACGTTAGTTTTCTGCACACCTTGTTTTCTATTCTTTCCGCTATGCTACTGATTTCTAAGTTGCAGAAACTTGCTAAGTGCCAAAGGTTGCATTGATTGGCTATATTCACCCCCCTTCTCTAGCCATCCCGTTTCCAAGATGTGGTATCAGAGTTTGGGGCTCTGTACACGGCTTAACATCCGAGAGTTTTCAACAAGATGGCGTTGAGAGAAGGCTTCTCCACCACCCGACCTCCATTCTTTGATGGCGCCGACTTCCAATATTGGAGATCAAAGATGGAATACTATTTGAAGATGAATATCCATACTTGGTTCGCGGTGAATGAGGTATTCACCCCTCCTAAGGATGATGAAGGAAAAGAACTTGAGTCATGGAGGTGGACCGCCGAACAAACACGAAAAAGTGAAGCCGACGTAAAGACGGTTGTCACTCTACAATGTGGCATGAACAAAGACCAACACATCAAGGTTGGTCCTTTCACAAGTGCAAAGGACTTGTGGAACAAACTCATTGAGCTCCATGAAGGCACCCGAGACTCTAGAATTGCAAAGAGGGACTTGTTCCTCAATCAACTTCAAAATCTCTCCATGAAGGAGAATGAGTCGGTAAGTGAGCTCCATAGCCGGTTCAAGGAAGTCCTCAATGGACTTCATTCAATTATGAAAAGGTCGAGAATCGCGACCTTGTGAGGTATGTCTTGAAAGCATTTCCAAGGAATGCTTTGTGGTCATCCATGGTGGATGCCTACAAAGTATCCAAGGACCTATCTATTGTTAAATTAGATAACTTATTTTGTGAGATGGAATTGCATGAAATGACTAACAAATGTTAGGATCTTTGCCCTAGCTAGAAGGGGGGTGAATAGCACTTTGTCGAACCCCTTCTTCCTACACGATTGTTAGCGCAGCGGAAATACAAATAAAACAATAAATACAATGCTAACAAACTGTATTTAGTTGGTATCCACCCCGGCCGGGTGACTAATCCAATAATCCGTCGGTGGATCACTCCCCGGATAACCTCCGGCTAGCCCGCGTCGCTCCTTGTGGGTGGAGAAACCTCGCCACAACACCTCGGACACTATCTGGGCACAAAAGACTACTAACACGCTCTACCCAAGCGAGTTTCGTCAAGAAGCTCAGCCACCACGAGGTCCTCTTTAAATAGGATTCGGGGCTGATTTCTCGCTACCAGTCGACTGCTCACATACCAGTCGACTGGTAGGCTTCAACGGCTACAAAATATGCAATGAATGCCTCAGCCACCTTCGCAACGGTCGACCTCCAGTCGACTGGTACAGGACCAGTCGACTGGAGCCAGTCGACTGGAACCAATTCCAGTCGACTGGCAGTCGACTGGTCGACCCTCCTTGGGTCGACCCGATTCTCTGTGTGTTGTGGTCCCAGTCGACTGCCACAATGGCAGTCGATTGCCCTACTCACACACCTAAGGTTTCCCCTCCTGAGTACATTCCACTCCGCACTCAAACCCTAGGATTTCCCGAGTACAATCACACTGCATTCGTACCCTCACGACTCGACTGGCTCCTCCTCCGCAGCCTCGACTGTTGCCTTCGCGCCCTCTTCATCTTCGGCCCTCGTCCCTCGGATGCGCACACAAGCCTCCAGCTTGTCTCCATGCCACCCTTCACGTACGCCTCGAAGTCCGCGCCCATCAGCTCATCTACCTGCACTCCATGGTCCCTCAGACGCGCACACAAGCCTCCAGCTTGCCTCCATGCCATCCTTCACCGTACTGAGGCCGTCCAGTCAAGTCTATATGCGTACCTGTACAACCTGCACACTCAATATACGCATATCAAATACACAAGGGTAAACCTAACTTAAACCCTTTGCCCAAACATCAAAACCCATGGTCACACCGGACCATCTTAGGGCCGATTGCTCCAACAATCTCCCCCTTTTTGATGTTTGGCAATCCGTTTAAGTTAGGGAAAGCAAGATAGTAGTCAATAGCAAAAACCATGCTAAATAAATGCATATGCAATGCAAAATGGATCCTATCCCAAGGCATCCTACACCTAACCCTCCGAGTTAGGAATTTTACACCTAGCCCTCCAAGCTAGGAATTTCCCACCTAACCCTCCAAGTTAGGATTTTCCAACCAAATCGGGCTTTTTAAAACTTCTCCCAAGCTCCCCCTGCATTGGACTTACAAAGACTTTTTAAGAACCTATCCAAGGTTCCCCTTATGCCAAAAAGGGAGCAACCATGCTCCCCCTCAAACTTAGCTCCCCCTAAACCTAGGGTTTCTTTTCTAGCAAAGGTATTGGTTTTCTACTTAAACACAATATTTCTCCCCCTTTGCCATACATCAAAAAGAACTCAATAATTACCCAATTATTGATTCTTAACATCCCCAATGATCCTAAACATAGTGTACTAAACCCCCATACACTTGTTCCTTATCATTTGGATCCTAAGTCAGCTGCTGATACCAAAATCAGCCCTGACCAGTCGACTGTCCCCAGGGCAGTCGACTGATACTCTGATAATCAGTTTTCTGGCCGAATTTCAGAAACGCGCCAGAAATTCCATAAATCTCCAAAAATTCTTAAATTTCGTGGAGAACTTTGTGGTACCCATACCTACTTGGGAAAAATACATCTACCCATGTATCTATCACCATTCCCAGGTTTGACACAAAATCCAAAAATTTCAAAATGAAAATCAAGACAACTAGGAGGCAACCTCCCCCTTTACCCATGCCTTCTCCCAATTTTCATTTTTCCCAAGCTAAGTTCTACCCAACTTAACCTCCTAAACACTATATTGAGTTATCCCCAACCCAACATCCGAGCTCTTCCCCTTTTGGACACCATTAAGGCTTGCTCCCAAGCAACCTTTCTTCTAGTGCCAACTAGAACTCTACAAAACCTAAAATATTCTAAAGTTTGCAAGCACACTTGCTAGGATACACCCTATCCTAGAAAAATATGATATCATGGAAATATCAAGTGTGCTTGACTTTTGGTACACATCTAAGTTTCTTAAGGATTTTGCATTAAGTATCAACTTTCAAATTCGTTTCTAATTCCATGTTTTTGTCAAATCTACCCATCATAATTCGATACATGGAATTGTCCTCAATGTTCCCTGTTTAACCTCTAAATCTTAGATACCTAGGGAACCTTGTCAATCCTTCTTAATTTTCATAAACTCCAATAAATTCTTATCAAATCATGGGATAACACTTTATACAAAGAATATGAAATCAAAAACATCAACTTTAATCCAAAATCATATCCCATAATTCAAATTTACACCCTCTTATTGACCAAACTGCCCCTTTTTGCAATTTCTCACAGACCAGTCGACTGCCCATATGGCAGTCGACTCTCAAATCGAACAGAGATCCCGGTCGACCTCCTAGTCGACCCCCAGTTGCCTGCCACCAGTCGACTGGTATCTGAGCCAGTCGACTGGTGGCTGAATTTCAGCCCTCTTTGGTGAATTTCAGAAATGTCGTAGAAATTTCAGAAAATTCGAAAAATCTTGAAATTTTGCGAGGATATTTGTGAATTCTATATTCACTTGGGAAAAATATGTTTCCAAATAAATGTACTCCGGATCCCAAGATTGGCACAAAACTCTACTTCTTCCAAAGTGTATCAAATAACCTCATCCTAGAAGTTCTAATTCTCACTTCTCTTCAATGCATTCTCTTCTCCTTGATCATAACTCATTTTTATTATTGAGTTACATGGTATTCCACTATTAAACCTCAATTTTGTCAATTATAGCCCTATTTTCACCTTTTCTCCCTAAAATTCACCTTTTGATGTGCCAAAATCTAGGATTAAGACTTACCCAAGTCTTCCAATCCTTTTTGACACATTTCACCTAATTTCCTAAGGGATAACCTTTTGAGATCCATCTACCATGGACCCCAAAGGCTCTTAGAGCTTCCCCTTGAGCTCTGAGCCCTAGCCACCTCCCTCGGTGACTCAATAAATGCTAAACCACACCGGTGAACCTCCGGTGACTCTTGGCCTACAAAATTGACCTTTTTAACCTTGGACACCTTGTCCTTGGTTAGGTCACTCTCTTTACCCTTGGATGGCATCCCCTTGCCACCCTTGGACCTTCCCTCCTTACTAAGATTGTATGTTTTCCCAACATACTTTTTTCCATTGCCCTTGGAGGTCTTAGATCGGTACCCCAATCCCGATCTATCATAGTTGGGTTTGATGCTACCCAACACCATGTCTAAACCCTTAGATCCAACCGTGAATCTTTCTAGGGCATTTTCTAAAGTATCAAGTCTTGCCCTCAAGGCTTGATTTTCCCTTTCTAGGACTTGAACCCTAGAGTCCACATGTCCACTTTGGACATTTCTAGGTCTACCCATTTTCTTAGACATTTGTTTCCCTTCCTTGGGATTAATGTCTTTAGCCTTAGATACATAGGTCTTAGGCCTATCATGATGCATGCTTTTTCTAGAGTAGTGATCTACCTTGTTATCCTTATTCCTATCATTGTACTTAAATCCAAGGTTATGCACCATTAGACATTTTTCATTAACACTAGCATGCATGGATGGATAATTAACATGATTCTTGAAATGTGAAGAACTTGAAATCGAATTTCTTTTTAAACTAGGGTTAGAGGGTACCTCCCTTACCCTTGTAGTCCTTTTTTGTTGTGAGTTTTGCTTTCTTCTCTCTTCTTTCTCCCATCTTCTTAGATGCTCCATTTTCTTGAGCTTTCCACTCATTGGGCATCTTGTGTGGTAGTGTCCTAGTTCTCCACATGTGAAGCATCGAATCTTCTTCCTTTTAGCTTGAGCTTCACCAATTCTACAACCCACATTAGCTTTAAAGGAATTTACAATGGGTTTAGGGTGTACCTCCTTTTTACCTTTTGGGCACTTATCCTTATAGTGCCCCTTTTCGTTGCACCCAAAGCATGTGATGTGATCTTTCTTCTTTACTTTGGTGGAGGTAGAGGCTTCTTCTTGTTCTTGTATGATTGAGGGTCTCTCCTCCCCCTCAATATTTGACGTTGATACTTCTTCTTTTTCTTCTCTAGATGAGGTGGAGGACCTCTCACTCTCTTCTTCCATTTCACTTGAGGAGGTAGATGATTCTTCTTCCTTTTTCTCCTCTTCTTGAGCTATTGAGAATACTTCCTCGGCCTCCTCCACTAATTGATCTTGTGTAGGGTTCTTATGAATTTCTTGCAATTTGCTCCACAATTCATATGCATTTTGATATTCTCCTACACGACTCAAAACATTAGTAGGCAAAATATTAACTAAAATATTGATTACCTTTTCATTTGCCCTAGATTGCTCTTGTTGTTCATGACTCCAATATCTAGGCCTAAGCCTCTTCCCATGCTTATCCTTTGGAGTCTCATATGGCTCTTCAAGCGCAATCATTTGTTCCCACTCCATCGCGAACCACGTCTCCATCCGTGACTTCTAATACCCGAAGTCTTCATGGTCGTAGGCCGGCGGAGCGTAGATGTTGTCCCCAAGTTTGTCTTCCATCATTCTTCTCCTCTAGCGTGTACTCTCTCGGCGGTTAGTCCGATCAAGAGCAAACCTTGCTCTGATACCAATTGTTAGGATCTTTGCCCTAGCTAGAAGGGGGGTGAATAGCACTTTGTTGAACCCCTTCTTCCTACATGATTGTTAGCGCAGCGGAAATACAAATAAAACAATAAATACAATGCTAACAAACCGTATTTAGTTGGTATCCACCCCGGCCGGGTGACTAATCCAACAATCCGTCGGTGGATCACTCCCCGGATAACCTCCGGCTAGCCCGCGTCGCTCCTTGTGGGTGGAGAAACCTCGCCACAACACCTCGGACACTATCTGGGCACAAAAGACTACTAACACGCTCTACCCAAGTGAGTTTCGTCAAGAAGCTCAGCCACCACGAGGTCCTCTTTAAATAGGATTCGGGGCTGATTTCTCGCTACCAGTCGACTGCTCACATACCAGTCGACTGGTAGGCTTCAACGGCTACAAAATATGCAATGAATGCCTCAGCCGCCTTCGCAACGGTCGACCTCCAGTTGACTGGTACAGGACTAGTCGACTGGAGCCAGTCGACTGGAACCAATTCCAGTCGACTGGCAGTCGACTGGTCGACCCTCCTTGGGTCGACCCGATTCTCTGTGTGTTGTGGTCCCAGTCGACTGCCACAATGGCAGTCGACTGCCCTACTCACACACCTAAGGTTTCCCCTCCTGAGTACATTCCACTCCGCACTCAAACCCTAGGATTTCCCGAGTACAATCACACTGCACTCGTACCCTCACGACTCGACTGACTCCTCCTCCGCAGCCTCGACTGTTGCCTTCGCGCCCTCTTCATCTTCGGCCCTCGTCCCTCGGATGCGCACACAAGCCTCCAGCTTGTCTCCATGCCACCCTTCACGTACGCCTCGAAGTCCGCGCCCATCAGCTCATCGTACCTGCACTCCATGGTCCATCAGATGTGCACACGAGCCTCCAGCTTGCCTCCATGCCATCCTTCACCGTACTGAGGCCGTCCAGTCAAGTCCATATGCGTACCTGTACAACCTGCACACTCAACATACGCATATCAAATACACAAGGGTAAACCTAACTTAAACCCTTTGCCCAAACATCAAAACCCATGGTCACACCGGACCATCTTAGGGCCGATTGCTCCAACAACAAAGGCCCCAAGGAGAAGGGGATTGCCTTAGTTGCAGGGGACCGAACCACCAAAAAGAAGACGGAGAAGAAGAAGGAGAAGGAGGTCTCCTCATCTTCATCCTCTTCCGAATCCGAGTCCGATTTCAAGGAAGATGGCAGCAGCTCTTTTTCCTCCGAGATGGCGAACTTTGTGCGAAGGATGATGCGAAGGGATAGACGCTTCAAGGGTAGAGGTAACTCTAGTGAAGTTAAACTTGACAAGACTAATGCCTCTTGCTTTGAGTGTGGTAGAAAAGGGCATTTCAAGAATGAATGTCCAAAGCTTAAGAAGAAGGAAGAAAAATCCAAAAGAAAAGAAGAGAAATCCAAGAAAAAGAAGAAGGCCTTGAAGTCCACTTGGGATTAGTCATCCTCATGCTCATCCGATGAAGAGAAGGAGGAGAAGAGTAAAAGGCATGTGACACTCATGACTCTTGGAGAGGAGAGCAGTGATGAATCTTCAAGCTCCTCAAACGCGGCTTCATCATCTTCGGATGATGAAGAGGTAACTTCTCCCGAGCTTGAAAAATGTTATAGAGCAATTGCATGTTTAACTAGTATGCTTAAGAAATCAAAGAATAAGGTTAAAGCATTGCAATTAGAAATTGATCAATTGAAGGCATCTAGAGATGATAATATTGACAATTTGCATGTTGACTTGCTAGAAGATGAAATTAAATCTTTGAAACATGAGATCGTAAATTTGAAATCCTCTAAGGTTGGGGAAGTAAATGATTTGCATGATAACTTGTTAGTAGAGGAAAATCAATCTTTGAAGAGTGAAGTTGAGAAGCTCAAGAATATTCTTGGGAAATTCTCAACTAGCTCTAAGACCTTAGACATGATCCTAAATGCCCAAAGGGCAGTTTACAATAGGGCCGGTATTGGTTACCGACCCAAAGAACCCTCATTTGTGTCTCTCATGTCTAGGACTGATATGAGACAATCTAGGACACCCAAAACTCAAAAGAAAGTTGTCAAGGCATGGGTGCCTAAGTCATGTTTAGTTGATGCTTTAGGTCCCAAGGTTTGGGTACCTAAAACTTCTATTTTTCGAATTGTGTAGGTTATGATTGAGGGGGAGCATCTATCAACTTGGTTTGTTGATAGTGGATGCTCCAAACACATGACCGGGGATAGATCATTGTTTACCACACTTCACAAGAAAAGTAGAGGTAATGTATCATTTGGTAACAATGGTAGTCTTAAGGTCATAGGAATAGGAGACATTCAAATATCCGAATGTCTTAGAATTTCAAATGTCCTTCTAGTCAAGGGGATGAAATTTAATCTCCTAAGTGTCAGTCAATTGTGTGACACGGGTTACACAATTGATTTCCAACCAAGTCAATGTCTAGTTAGACACAATGACACCTTGGACACAGTACTAGTAGGAACAAGAGTAGACAATATTTATCAAGTTTCATTTAAAAGTGCTACTAATGTTTCTGCTAAGTGTTTCATGTCAAAAGAAGAGGAGTCCACCCTTTGGCACCGGAGATTAGCTCATGTGAATATAGAACATCCGGAAGTTGGCCAACAAGGGACTAGTCCGTGGCTTACCGAGCATCAAGTATGAAAAAGACAAACTTTGTGATGCATGTCAAATGGGTAAGCAAACAAAATCTGCACATAAAGGTAAAAGCGCTGTAAGTACATCCAATGCTCTAGATTTACTTCATATGGATCTATTTGATTGTAGTACCATCATATCATTGAATGGAAGTAGATATTGCTTTGTGATCATTGATTATTTCACTAGATACACATGGACTTACTTTTTAAAATATAAGGACCAAACCTTAGATGTTTTCATTTCTTTTTGTAGAAGAGTTGAAAATGAAAAATCATTAACCATTAAGACAATTAGAAGTGATCATGGAGGTGAATTTCAAAATCAAAGATTTTTAGAGTTTTGTCAAGATAGAGGTTATAAGCATGAGTTCTCTACTCCTAGAACACCACAACAAAATGATGTTGTAGAGAGGAAGAACCGTGTACTTCAAGAGGCTGCACGAAGCATGCTCAATGAGTACTCACTCCCGAGTTACTTGTGGGCCGAAGCTGTAAATACAGCTTGCTATGTGCATAACAGAGTCCTCATTCATAGGTTTCTAGGAAAGACTCCCCATGAACTTTGGTTTGGGAAACCACCTACGGTGAAACACCTTAGGGTGTTTGGTTGTAAGGTGTTCATTCTAAACACCAAGGACCACCTTGGAAAGTTCACGGCAAAGACTGATGAAGGGATACTAGTCGGGTACTCCCTCATTAGCAAAGCCTACCGAGTCTACAACAAGAAGTCTAGATTAGTTGAAGAGTCTTCTGATGTGGTTTTTGAAGAAATTTCAAAGTCAAGTGACCAATCAGAAAATATAGAAGGAGTTCAACTCGAACTTAGAAGACTAAGTTTGATTGAAACTCCAAGTATTGTTGATGGTGATGAGTCTGATGACGGTGAACCTAGACAACCCATTGATCAGCCAGATTCTGAGGCTGAACTTGTGTCTGGTGAACCCGCTCAAGAAGCACCACCAACACCAAGGCAAACTAGATTAGCCTCTAGTCATCCCCAAGACCAAATTGTTGGAGACATCCATCAGGGGGTTAGAACTAGATCATTCTTCCGGAATGATGCTAATGAAGTTGCCTTAATTTTCGAAGTTAAACCTAGGAAAATTGATGAAGCATTAAGTGATCCCAATTGGATCATTGCAATGCAAGATGAACTAGGTCAATTTGAAAGGAGTCAAGTTTGGGACTTAGTCCCTAGACCCAAGAAGACCTCCATTATTGGAACCAAATGGGTCTTCAAGATCAAATTGAACCATAAGGGAGAAATCATTAGAAACAAGGCACGCTTGGTAGCCAAGGGATACAGTCAACTTGAAGGCCTTGATTATGATGAGACCTATGCTCCCGTGGCACAATTAGAGTCCATCCGATTGATGCTTGCATTTGCAGCACATCGTGGTTTCAAATTATATCAAATGGACGTCAAATCGGCCTTTCTAAATGGTTTAATTAGGGAAGAGGTCTACGTCGAACAACCACCAGGGTTTGAGAGTATCGAATTTCCAAACCATGTGTTCAAACTCAAAAAGGCACTGTATGACCTTAAACAAGCACCCCGGGCTTGGTATGAGCGGTTGTCGACATTCCTAGTTTCGTTAGAGGCCAAATACACCCTACACTATTTCTACGAAGGGATAGTGACAATATATTTGTAGCCCAAGTATATGTCGATGACATAATCTGTGGCTCAAATAATAAGGGCTATTTAAATGAGTTCATTGGACACATGGAGAGTGAGTTTGAAATGAGTCTAGTGGGAGAGTTGACTTTCTTCCTTGGACTTGAAATCAAGCAAACTCGCGATGGTATCCATGTGCACCAATCAAAGTATACACAAGAAATGCTTCGGAAATTCAATATGAGTGATTCAAAAGAGGTAACCAATCCCATGGCGACAAACACAAGAATAGTCAATGATGAGAGTGGTAAACCCGTTGATTTAACTCAATATCGAAGTATGATAGGTAGTCTGCTATACCTTACAGCTAGTCGACCTGATATACTATTTGCTGTAGGTATGTGCGCTAGGTATCAAGTTTGTGCCAAGGAATCCCACTTAATCGCTGTTAAGCGATTTTGAGATATCTCAAGGGCACAATTGGTGTAGGTCTTTGGTACCCCCGTACCGAATCTTTTGATTTGATTGGCTACACGGATTCCGACTACGCTGGATGTAAGTTGGACCGGAAGAGCACAAGTGGGGGTTGCCAATTCTTAGGCTCGTCCTTAGTAAGTTGGTCAAGTCGGAAGCAACATTGTGTTGCTCTCTCCACGACCGAGGCAGAATATATCGCCATGGGAGAGAGTGTATCACAATTGTTGTGGATGATACATACTTTAGAGGACTATGGATTGAGTTACAAGGGTGTGCAAGTGTTATGTGATAACATAAGCACAATTAACTTAACCAAGAATCCAGTCCATCATTCTAGGACCAAACATATTGAGGTGCGTCATCACTTCATTAGAGATCATGTAGCTAGGGGAGATATTGTACTCTCACATGTAGAGTCCAAGTCAAACCTAGCTGACATCTTCACTAAACCACTCCCCGAAAATGAGTTTAGTTTCCTAAGACGGGAGTTGGGAATGTGTCGTGCTTCATAGGGTTGAATTGCATTCAAAATCCTTCATGATTATTTGAAAATGTTGGGAAACATTTGGGTAACTTTGGGAACATCTCACACAAACTATAAGGTTTACCAAAACGTTTTTGCTTGCTAGAAATGGGGTGAGATGTTAGGTTCAACTAAATTTCTCAAAATGTCATTGCATCCCTTGAGAAATTAAGTTGACGAGATAATAATCACGGTGGTGACCAAGTATGGGGAAAACCATTGCATAACATATGTGTATATGGCTCCATGATCATACTTGGACATTCCAATCAAGGAAACTTGATTGGAACATTGGATTTGATACAAACTTAGTTGAAATTGCTTGAGTGATTGTTGATTGAGTTTGACTCCATTTAGATGGATCAAAGTGATTGTGGAACCTATAAGGACTTTTGATCCTTGTTCAGGGATCAATTCTAGTCATGAGATCATGTCCAAGTTCGATAAACTTCACCAGATCTCGTTGGAAAGTTTCAGAAATTCTGAAACTGAACATTTAAGTTCGTATCAGGGAGTATCAGGAACCCTGATCGGTCACCGGACCGATCAGGCATAGGGCTGATCGGTCTCCGGACCGATCTGGCTCCCTCTTGCATTGATCGGTCCACAGACCGATCAGAGGGCCAGCAGTGACTTTCCGAAACTTTGACCAAGTATTCTGAGCTAGCCTGGATCGGTCCCCGGACCGATCTGGCACCCTATGGAGATCGGTCCACAGACCGATCAGGGGGCTCCCAGGTTTTTCTTCGGACCCTACTGACCATGCCCTGATCGATCAGACGACCGATCAGGAGCGCGCCTGATCGGTCACTAGACCGATCAGGACCAGGTCAGTCCGATCAGGCTATAGCCTGATCGGTCTGGGCTCAATCAGATCGAACGGTGATCCGTTCAAACGCATTAAATTCAGGTTGGTGGACCGATCCACCAACCGATTAACTTCGCGAAAACTTACCATTGCCGAACCCTAGCGCCGAGGCCTCCCATTTGCGCAACCCTGTGCGAGAGCCTTTCCCACCCTCGTCTTCTGTTCGTGAGTGTGCGGTGCTAAGGAGTCTTCTCCAAGCCCTGGTTTTTCTTCCTGCGTCCTGCGTCTCTCTCTCGCCGAAGGACCTCGCGATCATCTCTTGCGCCGAGTCCCTCTTTGCGCAAGCTTGTTCCTCCGATCTAAGAATCTCTTCAATGGCACCAAAGTAAGTTTTTGGCTTCGTTTTACCGTTCAATCAGTTCATCAAACTATGTTTTGAAGCTAATCATGTTTTGGTCTTGTTCTTGCTGTTGTGCCGTGACCCTTGTGTTATTACCGTGACCTTACTTTCTCATCTTATGTCAATGATCAAACCTTAAACCAAATGTGTCTTTTGATCATTGTGTCTTGGTTGCATTCTCTGATTGGGTTCTATCTGGTATGATCAATTCTTGATTCATTCTATGTTCATCTTGCTCAAATTGATTAAATCATGTGTATGACCAATTCGACCCTTTTAGAAAGTCTTCTAAGGGAAAGGAGGTTTTGGAGGGCAGTTCGAGGGGGAAGACTCCTTCGTCATCTACACCTTCTCAAAAGCCTCCACCACCTCAACATACTCGGTTTCAGAGTCCTGGTCTTGCTTTCAAATTCCAGTGGCACAGTTTCAAGTTAATGCCATGTCGAACTATCGACCATTCCTTCATCTATCAACATTGCCCAACCATCTGACACATTATCACCCATTATAATCTCCAATCTATTCTTTATCTTGAGAGACCAATCAACCTTGACTTGGTCTCTGAATTCTATAACAACATGATGAGTGGAGAGGTCACCGGGTGGAGCACGGGGTGGAGGACCCGTGTTGCCGGTATTGATCTTGATTTCAATCGATCTATTTTCACTAATTTTCTCGGCTGTCGCAGATCAAACAATGATTTCTTTCTCTACCCTTTTCCTCCTAATCCCCTTCCAGTTCCATTTAATGGAGTAACTCCCAATTCCATCTACGAGTACTTTCTAGGCCATCCCAGGCCAGGGGGTTCTGGTGAGCGCACCCGTGACTTTCCCACTTTTCCTGCTCTTCGTCTTTCCCCTGTTGACTATGTGTTGTTTAAAATCATCACCAATTGTCTCCTTCCAACTACTTCGAAACACCTTGATGAGATTCACCCATTCCACTGCTTGATACTTTACGGGATGCATCAGCAGTTAGACTTTGACCCAGTGGCTTCGGTGTATTTCTCTATCATCGTCCACAGTATGTCGTTATCCCAGTCAGTCTATATGTCATTCGGTCATATCATCACTGCCTGGCTGGAGTCGGTTGACATCGACGTTTCACAGGGCCGAATTGTGCCGATGATTCAACAGGACTGCCATCTGGATCGTCGCATGCTTGCTCAGTCCGGCAATGTTCTCGGGACCGAGGGGCTGAGGTGGAAGGATCGCAACCGCGCAAGGGAGCTACCGCGGGCAGTTCATGACCAGGGGCACCAGCTATTACTGCAGATTATGATGAGTGGGCTCCTGATCTACACTGGCAGATTGCGGAGATAGAGCGGAAGATAGAGCACGAGTTACACATCTCCGAGCTTTGGCGACAGGAGGTCAGCTCCGAGTTTCAGTCTTTTGATCGCCGTTTTGATGCCCTTGCATCTAATGTCTCTGAGATGAGCTCGTTCCAGGATAGATGGTATGAAGAGTGGTATCATCATCGTTTCCTGATGGTGCGTCCCCCAGTGGCCCTTCACCCGGGGATATCATATATATCGATGATTCCGACGATGATGCCGCTGACGATTGCTGAATTCTTGATTTGTGTGACTTGTGGGCTGAATGCCCTGCGACTTGACTATTGTGGCCTTGTGCCACACGTATCTTCTCTTGATGCATGTGTCCTGCATCTTGCTACTTTTCTGATGTTTACGCTTTGACTTGTCTAACTTTACCTCACATGCTTATCTAATCTTAGTATGTCTATTGTTGATGCCATGATTGTTTATATGAGTTTTATCTGCATGTTTGCTACATTGCCATGTTCATGCTTATAATGCCATGTCTAGTTGATACATATGACTGTCATGACATGCTTTGTGAGTTGTTCATGACATGCTTTGTGAGTTGTTACTTCCTGTTCGTATGATGCATGTGATTGCTATATCTTGCTCTATCTTTTCACATGTGTTCATATGGTTATTCTACAACCTATCACATCTTTGTTGATTTGGGATACCCCTAGGGTTGAGGGGGAGTTTGGTTTAGACTTAACAGCCCTTCTAGACCCCTTTTCGGTGTTCGACAAAGGGGGAGAGTGTGGTTGGTTAAGTTTAGGTTGATCATGTTGTAGGGGGAGGATCCTGATTCCCCTATGATTCTGGATTTGAGGAAATGGATTGAGAATACCTAAACTTAGATCGGGTTGTCAAACAACAAAAAGGGGGAGATTGTTGATGCAGTCTGGCCTTGATTGTTATTTTGGTGTTGACACCGATTTAAGTTTAGGTTGATGACTATGATTATGTTTAAGTCCTGATCGAGGATTAGGCATGGTTTGGAAAATCCTAGCCTGGAGGGTTAGGTGTTGAAAATCCTAGTCTGGAGGGCTAGGTGTTGAAAAATCCTAACCTGGAGGGTTAGGTGTTGAAAATCCTAGTCTGGAGGGCTAGGTGTTTGAAAAGTCCTAATTCGGAAGGGTTGGGTAAAAAGTCCTAGCTTGGAGGGCTAGGTGAAAAGTCCTAACTTGGAGGGTTAGGTGCAAATTCCCATCCTGGAGAATTAGGTGAAAAAGTCCTGATTTGGAGGGTCAGTGCCTAGCTTGGAGGGCTAGGTTGGATGATGTTCTAACTCAGAAGGGTTGGGTGAAAAGTCCTAGCTTGGAGGGCTAGGTGAAAAGTCCTAACTTGGAGGGTTAGGTGCAAATTCCCAACTTGGAGAGTTAGATGGAAAAATCCTTAGCTTGGAGGGCTAAGGTGGATGGAAACTTAGCTTGGAGGGCTAAGTTTAAGTCCCTGGATCAGTCTGGTGACCGATCAGGGAATCTGGCACGCTGCTCCAACGTGGATCGGTCGGGTGACCGATCCAGCAATGACTAATCGGTCTGGTGACCGATCAAGGAGCACACAGTGAGGTTGGGAACCTACTGTACTGCTCCTGATTGATCCGGTGACCGATCAGGGAGTGCGTGTTTCACCCACTGCTTGGCTTCTGATCGGGGGCTGGTGACCGATCAGAGAGCAAACAGTGAGGTTGAGTTCCCCTGCTGATCTGCACCTGATCAGTCTGGTGACCGATCAGGATCACTGTGCAGATCGTTCTGGAGAACGATCCAGCTTCGCGGGTTTCTCACTAAGATCGATCAGGACGGTGCCTGATCGGTCTGGTGATGATCTGATCGGACTGGTGACCGATCAGGAGAACCCCTGATCGGTCAGTTGAGCGATCAGAAGGATTAGGCTGAGAAACTCAGAAATCGCCCGATATAAGGGTGGATTGGTCCGGTGAACGATCCACGACCTGGGATCGGTCTGGTGATCGGTCCAGAAGAATCTCAAAGAAATCGCGATTTCTGATAGAGCGTTGGGGATCGATCAGGACGGAGCCTGATCGGTCTGGACCCAGCCTGATCGGTCTGGTGACCGATCAGGAGGCTCTCTGATCGGTCAGGTGACCGATCACTTTAATTTAAATTGCACTGTCAGACGCTCTGATCGCGTCTGACCGTATCCGATTCGCTGCTACTTGCCTCTGATATTTGATTTGCTGTGTGATATACTGCTCTAACAGTCTGATTAAGCTGCAGGTGACAGGGGAGGATTCAAACACTCAAGGAGAAGTCAATGGAGGCTTTCCTTGGAGCAGGTTTGTCCATTTCTCATCTCAAGTTGCAACGGCTGGAGCTGCAGGACTGAAGCCGCTGACTGAAGCTTGGCTGAGGGAGCTCAGGAAGTTCAGTAAGGGTTCAGTGGTAGCTGGCGTTGGCAGTGAGGCAGCTGGAGGCTGCTGGAGATGAGGTCACTTGATGCTTAGTGGAGAAACAAAAGGGACGAGAGACAACTTCGGTGAAGCAGAGTTCTATAGCTTGGGTTTTGAGTTCTTGCCGCCTGGAGTTCTCCACGACTGCTTGCTGTGTTCTTGAAGTTTCCATCATTCTGAGCAAGCAATTGAGAAGCAATCATCCATTACTTGAGCGCTTGAAGGAGAGAATGAGAAGCTTGGAGTCCGACAGTGGGAAGACACTGATAAGTGTCATTTTGTTGATCATTTCATATGCTTAAATCCGTATTTGATCCATATTTTACTTATATAATTGTGGATTTACTCTAGATTCTAGGATTTATACTCTTTTGGACTTAATTGCAAATTTTGATATTTTCGAGTTGTTTTGCTACTAAATTTTTGATCAACTTTTGCAGGCTCGGAGGGATCATGACCTAGGTTATGTTGGGTCAAGGCTGAGTCAAAAGTGGACCAGATCAAAGGAATCAAGCGTCGACTCATTTGGACCGTCCGATGCAAGAACGGTTAGATCTAGACCATCTGAGAACTTCTGATCGATCCGAGCTGGAGTTAAGGCTAATCGAGCGATCAGATCAAGATCTGAGAGTTTCAGCCCAATCGGAGATCATCTAGCCGTTGGATTATGATTAGAGTAATCTAGAACGTCCATTTCAAATATCAGTTTGATCTGAGCCATCCGCTACAGATCTGGCAGATCCGAGCTACCACGAGGATGATCCTGACCTCTGATCAAGATCTGGAAATTTTGAATCAAATCGGAAGAGGATCCACCGTTGGATGAAGCGGGATGAATCTCAGCCGTCCATTAATTACCTACTTAAACTGCCGTCAGATCTGATTTTTGCTCTGTCGCGTCTTCGCAGCTTCAGCTCGTTCTTCTTCGTTCTTCTCCGGTTTTACTGCATTTCTTCGGCGATTTTCTTCAGTGAAGGCGTGGCCAACTCGATCACAATCTTGGATCAAGATCTGGATCATTGGGAGAAGGTTTCAATGGCGAATTTGACTCCAGATTGCGCCAGATGCAATTTAGAGCAGATCTGACATTGGAGTTTAATTCTTAGCGATTTGCGAGTTTAAGGGGTTCTTGGCTTGCCCTTGCGTGACGAACAAGGTGGTCTTGATACAAGGAATGGTCGAGACTTAATTTTAATCGCATTTCTTTTGTTTTCATAGCTGTAATTTCAGTTTCTGCAAGTTGTTCTTGTTCTGTTTTGTATCAGCTGTTTCATTTTCGTTTCTGAATCTTTCCAGCTTTAATTAGGTTCTATATTGCAAATATATTAGTTAGTGAACTTGTTCAATGATCCATTGCATTCAATTTTAATGAATTCTTAGTTTACAGCTTGCGATTTAATCCTATTATCAGTGTATCAGTCTGTTTTCTGCATTTCTCTTATTGTTCCTGAACTTTGTATCAGAGATTTCATCTCTTGATTTGTTTTCGCAATTGTTAGCTTGTAATTCAGCATCTTAAGTAGATATTAGCAGTGAACAATTGTACTCAGTTGATCAGATTTAAACCTAGCTACATCTCTGAATCGATTTTGACTAAACTGTTGCGTATCAGTTTTCTAAAACTGATCTTGCGTATCAGTCTTTGCTAGGGCTCTGAATTTTGTATCCCATAAGTCTTAGAGTCTCTTCTGAAGTTCCATGGTAGCTGGTTCCATTCGTATAGCACTTCCTTTCAATTTCTGCTTCAAATTTCAGTAGCGTATCAATTTCAGTTTCTGCCATTGAGTTTCAGTTTCAGATGTATTCCAATCTTGAGTTCCTGAATCGTGTACTCAGATAGATGTAGTTTTATTTTCTGAAGTTAGGTTGTAGCTTGTCTCTTCTACTAGGAAGTCGAATTAAATTTCTGAACTTGATCTCCTAAGATGCACTTCAGTTTATTTCTGCAAAGTTAGTTAAATTTCTGCAAACTAGGCATTTCAGAATTGTTTCAGTTAAATGTTTCAGCAAATTCCAAGTTTCCATCTCTGAAATCAATTGTTTGGTTCACTTGTTTACCGAATCAGTAGCTGCATTCCTGTTCTTGAGTTTCCGAAGTCTTCATTCCATTTCTGCAGTAGTCTCCAGCCTGTGCATATAAGGTTGCATAATTCTGCAAGCTTAGTTTCATTTCAGTAATTTCAGCTAAAAGTTTATGATGTTTGTGCCAAGTACATGCTTCATGTAGAGTCAGCTTCCGGCACAACAGATTTCTTTTGTTTCTGCATATTAATTGTTTCATTTCTGCCCTTTGCATCAAGTGAGTTCTTGCACTAGTTTCAATTGCAAATTCAGCTATTGTGTTACTTCATTTGTTTAGCCTTTGATTTGAAGCATCATATCTTGCTGTCATGTGTTGAATTGCTGCATTTGAATTCTGAATCTAACTCATTTCTTGTTGCTGCACTCATTTTCGAATTTCTTCCTTAATTCATACTCAGTTGAAGTGATTAGTATTCAGTTGTCAATTTCAGTTTTGGCTCTTATCATCATCTTAGCATCAGATTCTTTTAGTCCCTACATATCAAGAGTTTTCTTATTCATTTGTTCAGTATTTGTTTCGCATTCAACTTTAGACTTATTCTCCAAAACTCAGTTAAGTAGCAATGGTGATAAAGTTTTCCATTAGTTGAATTCATTAGCTACCATTACCTTGGTTAGTTTCTTAGTTAAGTCTCATTTCCTTGTCATTTCTTTTTATTGCATTTTCTTGTCTAATCGAAACAAAACCCCAAGATTTAACTTGAAACCCAAAAATAGTAACGACACATAACTCAAGTACTAATCAAACAACTTGAACTAGTCCTTGGAAAAATACGACCTGTGGCCCCTTACTACGCTTTTCTTCTTTGATTGCAAAAAGGGTTTCCAGCACATATATAAATTTCTAAATTTGAGACTCACTTTCGTGACAGTCATTTTGGGTCCATCAAATTTTTGGCGCCGTTGCCGGGGAACATACTAGTTGAGTTGATTGATTTTTGCTTGTGTACTCATTTCATATTTTTCTTGATCCATTTTTCTTGCATTTACTGCTATATCATCTGATTTGATTCTATTTGTTTCATCTTTCTATATACTTGTACTGTGATTTGTTCTTATTTTTATGACCAGGTCTACAGGTGGTGACCTAGAGGATTTTGACCCTGAGATTGAGACGACTTTCAGAGCTAGGAGGAACCAGCTCAGTGTTTCAGAGGCTTTTGGCATTATTCCTACTCAGTCTATTTCCACTTATTCAGTTGATCAGATGGCAGACCACCAGAAGACCATGAAAGAACTAGCAGCACCAGATGCTTCATTCCAGTATTCTAGCATTGCCTATCCAGAGCTGGGTGGAGATTTTGAGCTCAGATCTGGACTTATCCATCTTTTGCCTAAATTTCAAGGTTTATCTGGAGAAGATCCAAACAGACACTTGCATGAGTTTCATGTTGTTTGCTCCACTATGAAGCCTCAGGGTATTTCAGAGGAAGACATCAAGCTGAGGGCTTTTCCTTTTTCTTTGACTGGAGCAGCTAAGGATTGGTTTTACTATTTACCTACTGGGCATGTGTCTAGTTGGATCTCCATGAAGAAGGCTTTCTTAGAGAAATATTTTCCAGCCTCCAGAACAGCAATTATCAGAAAAAGTATCTGTGGCATTCAGCAGATAGTGGGAGAGACACTCTATGACTATTGGGAGAGATTCAACAAGTTGTGCTCCAGTTGTCCCCAGCATCAGATTAGTGAGCAGCTCCTCATCCAGTACTTTTATGAGGGATTATTACAGATGGATAGGATTTTGATTGATGCAGCAGCTGGAGGGGCTTTAGTTAACAAGACACCATATCAAGCCAGGGAGCTTATTTCAAATATGGCTGAGAACTCACAACAATTTGGAGGCAGGGCATTATCTACTCGAGGGGTTAATGAAGTTCAAGGGGTTTCTAATGATCAAAAGGAGATTAGTAGTGCATTGTTAGAACTCACATCAGCTGTTAAGCAAATGGGTCTTCAGATTTCAAGTAAAAATTCAATTCCTTCAACACCTCCACAATCAAATCAAATGGTGATGAGTGTATGTGGTATTTGTTCTAGCAAGGAACACACTTCAGATTTATGTCCCAACCTTCAACAAGATGAGTCAGTAGCAGCTTTGGTTAGGGGACAATTTCAAGCTAGGAACAACCCATATTCGCCTACTTTCAACCCCGGGTGGAGGGATCATCCAAACTTGAACTATGGGAATTCTTTTTGCCAACAAGGCCCACCTCAACATCAATCACAGCAACCCCAACAAATGTTTCAGCAAGGGCAGTAGCAACCATTACAATCACAGCAACAAAATCAGCAAATTCAGCCCCTAAATCAGCCTTTCCAACAACAATTTCAGCAGCCATTTCAAGGGTTTCAACAAGGATTTCAAGGTAATTTGAGTTATCCACAGCCATATCAACCTCCACAGCAACAAGTTCAACAACCACAGCAAAATTTCCAGCCTTGGAACCAAGGTTTTCAGCCCCAACAAGCCCAACAACCACATTTCCAAAGATCCCAGCAAATCCAACAATTTCAGCCTACTTCCTCATCATATCAAGGTCAATCAAGGACCTATGCTAATCAAGGAGGCTATGGGAACTCAAATGGAGGAGATCCACAGCAACAACAAATGATGGAGATGCTACAACAAGTGCTCCAACAACAACAACAACAACAACAACACACTCAATATCTTGAGAAACAAATTGGGCAAATGGCTAGTAACATAAATCAAAATAAAGCTCAAGGATCAGACCTATTACCTTCCCAAGCTGTTCCTAACCCTAGAGGAAATGTTAGCGCAATTTATTTGAGGAGTGGGAAGGTGGCATCAACTCCAAATGACCCAAGAGCTGAATTTTCAGAAAACAGGGCAGCATCTTCGTTTCCAGCCCAAATCAGTGCCGAAACCACTCCAAATTCAGTGGATACCACCCCTAGCTCGTGCCCAACTTCTTCATCTATCAATCCTCCAATTTTGGTGGAAAACGGAACACAAAACAGTGGCGAGACAGTTCCTACAGCAGCTACGGAAAACAGGGCAGCAACAAAAAAATCAGCCCCACCCATTTTGGTTCATGAGGAGGAAGTTCCTATTCCTTTGCCTTTTCCAAATGGGAGAACTCCAACCAGAAGACAAGGGGAAGAGGAGAAAGCAAAAGAGTACAACGAATTGGTAAAACTTTTTAGTAAAGTTGAAATTAATGTACCCTTGCTGACAATGATTAAACAGGTTCCTAAATATGCGAAATTTTTGAAAGATCTTTGTGTTAACAAGAGAAAGCTTAAGGAGAATGAAATGGTCAGCATGGGGAAGAATGTTTCATCACTCATACATGCCATCCCTCAGAAATGTGAAGACCCTGGCATGTTCACTGTATCTTGTGAGATTGGAAGCACCACGCTACATGATGCTATGCTTGATTTAGGAGCTTCTATTAATGTCATGCCCAGGACAGTCTTCCAGATGCTTGGCATTGGACCTCTACAGCCCACTGGAATTATGATTCAGTTAGCAGACCGGAGTCAGACCCGCCCGGCAGGAGTCATTGAAGATGTGTTGGTTAAAGTGAAAGAATTGATTTTCCCTGCGGACTTCTACATCCTAGACATGGAGGGAGAGTACCTGGCACGTAGATCCCCACTTATCCTCGGAAGGCCTTTTCTGAAGACTGCAAGAACCAAAATTGATGTATATGCTGGCACCCTTTCGATGGAGGTGGGAGACACAGTAGTCCAGTTTAGCATTTTCGACGCCATGAAGGACCCTCAGGGGAATAGTTCTATTCTGAGCATAGACACCTTAGATGAGATTGCTGAGGCACAGACCATTGCTGATGGTGGTACATTTGATATAGTGAGAGGAGAGTTAGTTTCAGAGGAGGATTCACCTGATTTTTCTTGCTTTGTATTTTGTGATGATATTATTTTTGATAGCCCTATTCTTTTTAATGAGGTTGTTGCAGAGATTACTCAGGAGGCATGCACAGGAGATTATTCTATAGGTGTAGGGGATTGCACAGAGCCCCAGGGACCACCACCACTTTCAGAAAGTGTAGGGACTTGCAAAATTGGAGCAAGTACCCAAGGATCACCCATTCTAGTTGATTGTTCACCAGATTTTGAGCCCGAGATGGAGGTATTTCTTGTAGACCTAGTAGACACTTTTCATCATGAACAGGTAAGTATTTCTTCTTTTCCTTTAGAGAAATTTAGGGAGATGTCTAGATTTGCTTGTGAAGAATATCTTGATTCATCATTTGTGAAAAATAATTGTGAAAATTCTTTAGAGGTACCCAGGCTTGATTTCATGCATTGCTATGATATTCTTGAGACAGATTATGCTAAAATTGATTTTGAAAAATTTTTAGAGCCTGAAATTGAAGTAGTTTATTGTGAAGAATCTCTGGCTATCTCTTATGCTGAAATTGAATGTGAAAAACTTCTAGAGGTACCTGAGATTGATTTTATGGATTGTGAAACTTTTCTTGATATACCTCAAGTAGAATATGCTTGTGAAAAATTCATTGAGGTACCCAAAATTGACTTTATTGGATGTGATGCATTTTTAGATACATGTTATGTAGAGATTGATGATATTGCATTTTATCTTACCCTGCACGCTTGAGGAAGGTTTTACATGGTTTTGCAGGGTCCCAGAGTTTCTTGAGTGGGTTCTACATCTAGACAGTCTCAACCACCTGGAAGATTTTTCAAAAAGAATAAAGAGGGAGGAGATGAACTTGCTTTAACTTAATCACTCCACCTCAGAAGTGGCTATTGTACTTAAATCACCTTCGGCCACCTGGACATTTTATTGTGAAGAATAAGTGTGGGGGAGTGAGCAAAATAAAATTGAGCAAATAAAGGAATTTTTTAGCTACTCCTACTTCCCCCTACCCAGATGGAGATTATTCCTTGATAGACTCCGACCGCCAGAAATAAAAGGGAGTTTACTTTTTCTTGCATTTTCTTTCATTGCCTTTTTCATCTTTATGCTCGCTAGAAGTAGAATTTTCTTTTGAAATGAATTCTTGCTAATAAATGCTTGAATAGAGTAGAATTAATAAATAGGCATTAAAATGCCATTTTTATGTCTTTGGGCACTTTTCCTTGATTAATAGGAATAAATGTATCCCTTTAGGTTATTTTCATAGCATTTAGAGTCTTTTGAAAACAAATTAAATTTGGTTGTTAAAACTTAGGGTTTAAGCTCATGGATGAAATCTTGGATGCTTGAGTACTACTTGGCCATGGATTCTTGATTGAGGACTTGAGATGAATTATTTTTACCTAGTGAGGGTTAGCCTTATTTTGTGAAACATACATGTGATTGTACTCTAGAACTTGCTTAGGTTCTTTCAAAGTCATATTTCAATGTTTAGATCACTTCTATAGAGGCTAATAAATTTGTTTACCTTTCCATATCAATTCTTGATTCTAATCATGTTCTTTCTATTTTCTTTCCTTATCTTCTACTCTTAACCATGCTTTCTAGGGTTTGTTTGTTTGGAGATGTTCTTTGATGTTATTTTGCCCGAGACGGACAAAAGATTAAGTGTGGGGGAGTGGATAGTGTGATGGAAACATTTGAAAAAAAAAATTCATTTCATTGATTGAGTTGAAGCCAAAAATTGCCAATTGGAGTGGAGTTTGGTATCAAGATCAAGCAAGAAGAAGTAGTTAAGGATGATAACAAGTGAGGCATCTAGATTCTTGCTCATCATTTGAAGATCCAATGAAAACAAGTGGCATACAAAAAAAAAAAAATGTTTCGGCAATGTAGAGGAAAGAAATGGCAACAAATTGAAGAAGATGTATCAAGATTGCCTTGGGAGCATGTTTCGGCTATTAAGCTAGAGGATGAATGGCAGCTGAGTTAACATGATGCTAATGCGGAAATTATTGGGAAGTTTAAAAAAAAACAGTGAGAAAAAAAAACAGTTTGTATCAATTTGAAGTTGATTGTGCCATGGATGGAACTTGAAATTTGTGAGCTGAAGTTCTCAAATGAAGCATATGAATTCTCCACTGTTATGTGAAGCTAATTGTTGTGAGAAATCAGAGATTGCAAGGTCTGAATCAATTGGTTTAAATCTGAGACAAAAACAGTTGGAAAACAGAAAAAAAAAAACAGAATTTTGAGTTGGTTTCACTTGAGTGCTCTAAATTTTGGAGAAGTTTGGAAGCTGATCACACCATGAATAAAATAAGAAGAAGCTGTAGAAAAATCTGGAATTCAGCAGCTGAAAAGGAAAAAAAAAAGAAGAAGACAGTTTGAAAAAAAAAACAGTTTGAAAAAGGAAGAAAAATACAAAGAAGACCAAGTGGCACATCAATGAGTTTCACAATGGATTAATGAAAATACTCTCATCCAAATTGAAGATTTGCTCCATTACATTATGATTTCAGTAGAGAAAAGAAAGAGAGGAAATTTCAGAAAAGAAAAGATATGAAATAAGTTGGCACATAACAAGAAGAAGTTGGCACAAAGGAATTATTGAATTCTTTTCATAAGATTTTTGAAGGACATTGCAAAGACTCACTTCATCACACTTTGACTTCATTATATGGACTGAAAGGAGGGCAAAAATGCATCAAGAATATCCTTGAACACCCAAGTCTTCCAATTCATTCAAATTAGCTATTTACTTTGCTTTTATTCAATTTCTACCATTTCCTATTTCTTTCACTTTTGAATAAGTTTTTATAGATGATTGATTCTAATCTTGGATAATGGTAGAGAGTAGATAATAAGCAAGCTTATGGTAGTACAAGAAGCATGTGTGTAAGAGTGAGCTCCATTTTCATTATGTCTTTAGAATTTAGGAAGAGAGCCACCAAAAGTTTCCCTTGAGAGGTTTAGTGAGTGGAATTCATCTCAATGAATCATAAAGGTTGAATTTGTTAAGTTGTTGACTTAAGGACAAGATACTAGTCTATTGAGCTTAGATTTTTGAGAATTAACAATCCTAGGTAATTTCTTTTCAATTGCTTCTACTTATGTTTGGAAATAAACTAGGGGATACATATTTAGTACTTTTCGCGAGACGCTCAAGCTTAAGTGTGGGGGAGTTGATAAGTGTCATTTTATTGATCATTTTATATGTTTAAATCTGTGTTTGACCCATATTTTACTTGTGTAATTATGGATTTACCCTAGGTTTTAGGATTTATACCCTTTTTGGACTTAATTGCAAATTTTGATATTTTCGAGTTGTTTTGCTACTAAATTTTTGATCAACTTTTGCAGGCTCGGAGGGGTCATGACCTAGGTTATGTTGGGTCAAGGCTGAGTCAAAAGTGGACCAGATCAAAGGAATCAAGCGTCGACTCATTTGGACCGTCCGATGCAAGAACGGTTAGATCTAGACCATCTGAGAACTTCTGATCGATCCGAGCTGGGGTTAAGGCTAATCGAGCGATCAGATCAAGATCTGAGAGTTTCAGCCCAATCGGAGATCATCTAGCCGTTGGATTATGATTAGAGTAATCTAGAACGTCCATTTCAAATATCAGTTTGATCTGAGCCATCCGCTACAGATCTGGCAGATCCGAGCTACCACGAGGATGATCCTGACCTCTGATCAAGATCTGGAAATTTTGAATCAAATCGGAAGAGGATCCACCGTTGGATGAAGCGGGATGAATCTCAGCCGTCCATTAATTACCTACTTAAACTGCCTTCAGATCTGATTTTTGCTCTGTCGCGTCTTCGCAGCTTCAGCTCGTTCTTCTTCGTTCTTCTCCGGTTTTACTGCATTTCTTCGGCGATTTTCTTCAGTGAAGGCGTGGCCAACTCGATCACAATCTTGGATCAAGATCTGGATCATTGGGAGAAGGTTTCAATGGCGAATTTGACTCCAGATTGCGCCAGATGCAATTTAGAGCAGATCTGACATTGGAGTTTAATTCTTAGCGATTTGCGAGTTTAAGGGGTTCTTGGCTTGCCCTTGCGTGACGAACAAGGTGGTCTTGATACAAGGAATGGTCGAGACTTAATTTTAATCGCATTTCTTTTGTTTTCATAGCTGTAATTTCAGTTTCTGCAAGTTGTTCTTGTTCTGTTTTGTATCAGCTGTTTCATTTTCGTTTCTGAATCTTTCCAGCTTTAATTAGGTTCTATATTGCAAATATATTAGTTAGTGAACTTGTTCAATGATCCATTGTATTCAATTTTAATGAATTCTTAGTTTACAGCTTGCGATTTAATCCTATTATCAGTGTATCAGTCTGTTTTCTGCATTTCTCTTATTGTTCCTGAACTTTGTATCAGAGATTTCATCTCTTGATTTGTTTTCGCAATTGTTAGCTTGTAATTCAGCATCTTAAGTAGATATTAGCAGTGAACAATTGTACTCAGTTGATCAGATTTAAACCTAGCTGCATCTCTGAATCGATTTTGACTAAACTGTTGCGTATCAGTTTTCTAAAACTGATCTTGCGTATCAGTCTTTGCTAGGGCTCTGAATTTTGTATCCCATAAGTCTTAGAGTCTCTTCTGAAGTTCCATGGTAGCTGGTTCCATTCGTATAGCACTTCCTTTCAATTTCTGCTTCAAATTTCAGTAGCGTATCAATTTCAGTTTCTGCCATTGAGTTTCAGTTTCAGATGTATTCCAATCTTGAGTTCCTGAATCGTGTACTCAGATAGATGTAGTTTTATTTTCTGAAGTTAGGTTGTAGCTTGTCTCTTCTACTAGGAAGTCGAATTAAATTTCTGAACTTGATCTCCTAAGATGCACTTCAGTTTATTTCTGCAAAGTTAGTTAAATTTCTGCAAACTAGGCATTTCAGAATTGTTTCAGTTAAATGTTTCAGCAAATTCCAAGTTTCCATCTCTGAAATCAATTGTTTGGTTCACTTGTTTACCGAATCAGTAGCTGCATTCCTGTTCTTGAGTTTCCGAAGTCTTCATTCCATTTCTGCAGTAGTCTCCAGCCTGTGCATATAAGGTTGCATAATTCTGCAAGCTTAGTTTCATTTCAGTAATTTCAGCTAAAAGTTTATGATGTTTGTGCCAAGTACATGCTTCATGTAGAGTCAGCTTCCGGCACAACAGATTTCTTTTGTTTCTGCATATTAATTGTTTCATTTCTGCCCTTTGCATCAAGTGAGTTCTTGCACTAGTTTCAATTGCAAATTCAGCTATTGTGTTACTTCATTTGTTTAGCCTTTGATTTGAAGCATCATATCTTGCTGTCATGTGTTGAATTGCTGCATTTGAATTCTGAATCTAACTCATTTCTTGTTGCTGCACTCATTTTCGAATTTCTTCCTTAATTCATACTCAGTTGAAGTGATTAGTATTCAGTTGTCAATTTCAGTTTTGGCTCTTATCATCATCTTAGCATCAGATTCTTTTAGTCCCTGCATATCAAGAGTTTTCTTATTCATTTGTTCAGTATTTGTTTCGCATTCAACTTTAGACTTATTCTCCAAAACTCAGTTAAGTAGCAATGGTGATAAAGTTTTCCATTAGTTGAATTCATTAGCTACCATTACCTTGGTTAGTTTCTTAGTTAAGTCTCATTTCCTTGTCATTTCTTTTTATTGCATTTTCTTGTCTAATCGAAACAAAACCCCAAGATTTAACTTGAAACCCAAAAATAGTAACGACACATAACTCAAGTACTAATCAAACAACTTGAACTAGTCCTTGGAAAAATACGACCTATGGCCCCTTACTACGCTTTTCTTCTTTGATTGCAAAAAGGGTTTCCAGCACATATATAAATTTCTAAATTTGAGACCCACTTTCGTGACAGTCATTTTGGGTCCATCAAAGCACGACACGACTCTTGTGTGTAACGAAGTGCTGCTAGTGCCAAGAGTCCTTAGCCCTTCCTCTAGTAATTACTTGCATCTTGTAAAGAGGAAGAGCACAAGATTGTAAAGGTTTTCTCCACCTTGAAGGAGAGTTTCATAGTGGAGGTGGTGAACTCGTGCGGATCCTTGGATTAGTCACCCTTAGGGGTGGATACCAAGTAAAACACTGTGAGTTAGCATTGTTTGTATTCTATATATTGTATTGTGCTAACCGTCTTGTAGAGAAAAGCCGAGCCATCGATCCTAACAGTTGGTATCAAAGCGCAAGGACGCCTTCGACGGACTAACCGCCAAGAAGAGCAATCACTGAAATGGCCGGCTCACATATTCAACCGCCGAAATTCGAGGGAGAATTTTCATGGAGGAAGAAGAGAATGAAGGTATTTTTCAACACTGACTTTGATATTATGCTAATCATGGAGAATGGTTTTGAGATACCTAGGGATCAAGAAAATAAGAATCTTGAGAAAGTAAGGTGGAGCAAAAAGCAAAAGGATGATCACTTAGCAAACTCAAAAGCCTTACATCATCTACTTAGTGTTCTTCCTCAACAAGAAGTGACAAGAATTGGAAACTACTCAAGTGTCAAGGACTTATGGGACAAGTTGGTGGAACTTCATGAAGGCACTTCGGAGGCGAAGATGGCAAAAAGGGATCTTCTTCGGTCCCAACTAAATAATATCAAGCTTGATAAAGGAGAGAAGGTAATGAGTTTACATGCTAGATTTAAAGAAATTCTCATTGGGCTAACAAGTGTAGGAGACCAATTACCCAACCGAGACATCTTGATGAAAGCAATCAATGCCTTCCCAAGAACATCAACATGGAGCTTAATGGTGGATTCGTACTACATCTCAAAGGACCTAGAGAAAACGTCTCTAGAGGAGTTTTTCTCAACCATGGAGCTACATGAGACAAGAGTTGGAGGTGCAATCGAAGAATCATACTACAAGCCAAAGAGTATAGCCCTTGTGGCAAACAAGGGAAAAGGTAAGAAAAAGGAGATCTCATCATCCGATTCGGAGGAATCAAGTGCTTCCATGGGTAGTGATGCGGAAGCCTACATGGTAAGAAAGGTAAGAAAAGCCTTTAAATAATTTTCCACTAACAAGTCTCATGGTAGGAAAGAATCGAGAAGCAAACATAAACCAAGAATGATTATTTGCTACAACTGCCAAGGAGAAGGCCACATGAGAGATGAGTGCCCTCTCTTGAAAAATAAGGAAGAAAAGAAGAAGGAAGGAAAGAAGAAATCAAAAGTGAAGGAGAAGAAGGTTCAAAACTTGAAGGCTACATGGGATGATCCATCTTCATCGGATGAGGAGGAGCCTTTTGTTTCCCATTTTGCACTAATGGGAATTGATGATCTTGCCTCCACGGCATCCGAGTTTGAAGAGGAGAAAAGCTCAAGTGAAGACGAATGGAGCTCTAGTGAAGGGGGAGGCTCCACCTCGGAATCGGACTTCTCGGTAAGTGAGGTACACAACTTACCCACTTCCATTCTTGCAAAAATAATTTCAAGCACTAGTGATGACTTAGTAGATGCTAAAAGAAGATCAAGTGCCTAAAAAGGGAAAATTACATGTTAAAGGATAGATTAGCATCAATGGAGATTAAGGACAATGAGCATGCTTCTTCTTCTAATACAAATGACTCATTTTTAGAAGAAGAAAATAAGAATTTAAGGGAAAAGGTAGATAGCCTTACCCAAGCACTTAGGAAGTTTGAAGTTGGCTCAAAAATATTAGATATGATAATTGGGAGCCAAAGAGCAAGCTTTAGGAAAGAAGGATTAGAGTTTGGAAAATCTAGCAATGAGAAAACCTACCATTGTTTAATTGCTAGAGGACAATCAAAGACCAAGACCCTTAGTAAGAAATGGATCCCCAAGGAGTACTTGGTTAACCCAATTAGGAAACGCTCCTATTGGGTACCAAAGTCAATTCTAACGGGTTAGAGGATTTGGGATAAGTCAACCATGATATTACAATTTCAAATTTTTGGAATTTGGTTGACTTGAGACATTGAGGGGGAGGTTGTAGCCTATAGTAGAAATTCATGATGAATTAGGGCAAAAACAAGGCTTACCTTGAAAATATCTCATATTACTTAGTCTATAATTGTATTCTTACATATGGGATGTTAGGATGATACATTGGTTCACTTGTGCTTATGGCATAGTATTGAATCATTAAAGGTATCAAATTCATTGAAAATAGACCAATCATGGGGAAGGCATGTGTTTAATTAATGAATACATTGCCCAAAGATCATGGTTGGACACCTTTTTAAATATTGAAAACCATTCCATGTTTTATTTATGTTGGCATGACTTTGGAACATGTATGGTTACATATGTAGATTGAAAACTTGATACAAATTTAGTATTTTTTTGAGTAATTTGGACTTTGGTCAAAAGTCAAGCATGCTTAAAATTTTATATGATCTTATATTTTTTTCCTGATAGAGTATAACATTTCAAACATGTATGCAAAATTTTACAATTTTTGAAATTTTCTGGAATTTTCTGGGGGTTTCTAAAATTCGGCTCAGAAACTCAATTTTCAGACTGAGATAGTATCAGTCGACTGCCCTTGGGGCAGTCGACTGGCACGCCTGAATTCAGGTACTCAGATTTTATTTCAGAAATGAGTCATTCCCTCATTTGATGCTATATGTTGTGGGCAATCATTTTGATGGTGTCAAAAGGGGAGAATGGGTGGTTTAAGGGTTTAAGTTAAATTTTTTACTTAAGTTTGGATTATGAGGAAGAATTGGAAATAGGAAAAGACATGGGTTAAGGGGGAGGTTTCTCTTGCTTTTATTATGTTTTGTTTTTTCAATTCCTACTGTTATTTACTGTTGACTGGTATTATTTATTCCCTAACTTAAACATATTGTCACACATCAAAAAGGGGGAGATTGTTGAGGCAATCGGCCTAAGAATGATCGGGAAGATCATGGTTTTGATGTGTGTGCAAATATGTTTAAGGTTAGGGTGTTGGTTGTATTTGATATGTGTGATCAAGTTTGCAGGACTTGGAGAATCACACTTGGGAAACATATCCGAGGAACGAGAGCCGAGGGAGGAGAGCTCCAAGGGCAAGTCGGGAAGTGGACTTCAAGAGCACACGTGAAGGATGACATGGAGGCAAGCCGAGGGAAGGCTTGTATGCGCATCCGAGGGACGATAGCCAGAAGAAGATGACTTTAAGGGGCGAGTCAAGGGAGCATACCTGAAGGCGTACGTGAAGGAGAGTGTTTGGAGAAGTTGTAAGTGAGTTGAGAGGCAGGGCAGTCGACTGGTCAGATGGCAGTCGACTGCCAAAACTCACAGAGAGTTTACAGTCTCGGACCAGTCGACTGCCCCAGGGGCAGTCGACTGGTAACCCCTAAAAACTAGCCGTTGGCTAGCATTTAAGGCTAGGCCAGTCGACTGCCAAATGGGCAGTCGACTGGTGCGGGTTGGACAGCTTGCGAAGCTGTCCTTTACTCATATAAAAGGAGGACTATTTAGCTCAAGCATTATACGACTCTTGTATGTAACGAAGTGCTGCTAGTGCCAAGAGTCCTTAGCCCTTCCTCTAGTAATTACTTGCATCTCGTAAAGAGGAAGAGCACAAGATTGTAAAGGTTTTCTCCACCTTGAAGGAGGATTTCATAGTGGAGGTGGTGAACTCGTGCGGATCCTTGGATTAGTCACCCTTAGGGGTGGATACCAAGTAAAACACTGTGAGTTAGCATTGTTTGTATTCTATATATTGTATTGTGCTAACCGTCTTGTAGAGAAAAGCCGAGCCATCGATCCTAACAGACCCATGGATGGACGGCGCTGGCCAGCCTAGCTAACTCATCAGCCTTGGAATTGTCTCTTCGGGGAATCTGTAAGACCTGAACCTCTTGAAACTCAGTCTGTAATTGCTTGTAGGCATCTACATAGGTCTGATGTTTTTCATCATTCACCTCAAATTGTCCTGCCAACTACCGAGTCGCTAACTGAGAGTCTGAGTATAGCATGACCCGGGTGGCTCCCACAAGTTTAGCAGCTTGTAGGCTTGCCAGGAGAGTTTCATATTCTGCTTGATTGTTAGTGGCTCGGTACTCCAGACGCACGGCCAGATGAAGTTGGTCTCCCCTAGGAGAGACTAATAAGACTCCCACGCCACTCCCTGCCCGAGTGGCCGACCCATCCACATATACCTTCCAAGTCTTCTTCTTCCTCTATATGGATTTCACTGAGAAAATCAGTCAATGCCTGAGCTTTGATTGACGTTCGGGGCTGGTACTGGATATCATACTCACTCAACTCTGTTGTCCACTTAATCATTCGACCTGAGACTTTAGGGTTAACCAACACCTTCCCGAGCGTGCTGTTAGTCAACACTCGGATTGGATGAGCCAAGAAGTAGGGGTGCAGGTGCCGAGCCATCAATACAAGAACGTAGGCCAATTTCTCGAGTGTAGTATACCTACACTCGGCTTCCTTAAGTAAATGCCCAAAGAAGTAGACCGGCTGTTGTTCAGTCTCCTTTTGGGTTACAAGTACAGCACTCACAGCTCCCTCAGTGGCTGATAAATAAACATATAACGGCTCTCCCTCTTCAGGCTTAGCTAAGACCGCCAGGCTGACCAAATAAGCCTTCAGTTCTTCAAAGGCTTGGTCACACTCAGCATCCCACTGGAACTTGGTGGCCTTGCGTAAAATCTTAAAGAAGGGCAGACTCCTATCAGCCGACCGGGAGATGAATCGGGAGAGGGATGTGATCCTTCCCGTCAGCCGCTGGACTTCCTTCAAGTTTCTGGGTGGAGGCATGTCTAGCAGAGCTTTTACCTTGCCCGTATTAACCTCTATTCCTCGTTCAGTCAGGATGTAGCTAAGGAATTTTCCACTCTTAGCTCCAAATAGGCACTTAGACGGATTGAGCTTAAGGCCATACCTTCTGAGGGTGCAACAAGTTTCTCTCACGTCTGCTATCAGGTTGGCAGCCCGAAGGGATTTGATGAGAATATCATCTACATATACCTCCACATTCCTCCCGAGATGCCCTTTAAACACCCTGTTCATCGACCTTTGGTATGTTGCCCCTGCATTCTTGAGCCCGAATGGCATGACCGTGTAACAGTAGGTGCCCTCAGCTATGACAAAGCTAACCTTTTCTTGATCATCTGGGGGCAGCGGCACTTGATGGTATCCTTGATAAGCATCCAGCATGCAAATGAGCTCACTCCCCGCAGTGGAGTCTACCCTCTGATCGATTCGGGGGAGTGGATAGCAGTCTTTGGGGTAAACTTTATTGAGATCTCTGAAGTCTATGCAGACTCTCCATTTGTCTCCTGGCTTGGAGACTAGCACCACATTGGCAAGCCAGGCTGGGAATTGTACTTCTCGGATATGCCCTACCTCCAGCAACCTTTCCACTTCTGCCTGTATGATTTTGTTCTGGTCAGGGCTAAAATCTCCCTTCCTTTGCTTCACTGGTCTGGCATCAGGATAAATATGCAGTTTGTGCTCCATGACCTCGGGTCTGACCCCTTTCAGATCTCGCTGGGACCAAGCAAACACATCTTTATTTTCGGTCAGACACTCTACCAACTGTCGCCTGAGGTCGGGCTGCATTCCGGGGGCTATCCTCACCTTGGTCTCTTCTCGGTCGGGCAGGAGCTGGACTTCTTCCTTTTCTTCTATCAGCTCAGCGCAGGGAGAGGGTTGCACCATATTACAACTGGCCGGAGGAGCTCGGAAGGTCTTCCTTACCTCTACCCGGACATCGTCAACATAGCACTGGCGCGCTACCTTTTGATCCCCTCTAGCCTCGCCAACTTGGTCTCCTTCTAGAAATTTGACCTTCAGATAGAAGGTTGACACCACGGCTCAGAATTCGTTAAGTGCTGGTCTGACCAGGATAGCATTATAAGCAGAAGGTGCATCCACTACTAGGAAGGTCGACCACCTGGTCCTTCTCAAGGGCTCTTCTCCAAGTGAGATGGCCAATTTGATTTGGCCAAGGGGCTGAACTTCATTTCCTGTGAATCCAAACAAGGGCGTGGCCACCGGCTACAGCTCGGTGGTCTCGATCTGTAGCTGCTCAAATGCTTTTAAATATAAAATGTTCACTGAACTCCCTGTGTCTACAATGGTCCTATGGACCTGATAATTTGCTATGACTGCCATGATGACCAGTGTGTCATCATGAGGCACTTCCACTCCTTTCAAGTCTGAAGGACCAAAACTAATTTGTGGCCCCTGGGCTTGGGCCGAACTGCTGCCCACCTGGTAGATGTCCAGACGTCTAACCTGGGATTTCCGAGCTCGGTTAGAGTCTCCATAAGTAGGGCCACCAAAGATCATATTGATGGACCCGTGTACGACATTCTGTTGGTTAGCCTGTTCTTCATGGGCACTCCCTCGCCCGAGGGAGCCGGGGGTCGAGAATAATTGTCTGGCCGCAGGAGTGGTCGCTCGGGCATCGTGCTCTTGCTGGTTCTTCATGGGCACTTCCTCTGCCTCAACCACTTCCCTAATGAGCTCCTCTCGGGGTCCCTCGGCCGGTGCGACCTCGACCCCGACTGGCCTGCCAGCAGTCCTGGAGGTCGTGGGTGTGGCTGTTGTGGAAAGAATAGTAAGGCTGCCACATGGCAGGGAGGAAACCCTGAGCCACCTGCTGAACTATGCCCCGCTCGGCTCCCTGCCTGTGTCCCATAGCTCGGGGACTTCTGAGAGGTCCTCCAGGAGGCATAGTTCTCTGATGATGCTGAGGAGTCTCGGGTGCAGGTCTGGCTTCCGGCCGTCTGGCAGCTTGCGCTTCTTTCACATCTACATACTTAATAGCTTTGCCCAGGAGGCTTTCGAAATCCTTTGGAGGCTTTCGGATCAGTGACCTGAAGAATTCACCTTCCTGTAGGCCTTGGGCAAAGGCACTGATCGGCACCTCGGATGTGGCAGTAGGTACATCCAATGCAACCTGATTGAATCTTCTAATGTAAGCCTTCAAGGGCTCCTTGGGGCCCTGCTTCAAGGTGAATAGGTTCAAGCTGGTCTTATGGTGTCTCTTGCTACTTGTAAAATGCTGGAGGAATAATCTCTTAAAGTCGGTAAAATCTCTCACAGATCCCTCTGGGAGTCTGTCGAACCACCGCTGAGCCAACCCTGCTAAGGTAGTCAAGAAGGCTCGGCACTTTATACCATCTAAATATTGATACAGTAGCAAGGCGTTCTCAAACTTCATCAGATGCTCTTCTGGGTCTGTAGCCCCTCCATACTCGGGGATGGATAGGAGTCAGAAGTGCTTGGGAACTGGTTATTGTAAGACTTGACTAGAGAAGGGGAATCCGGTACGCTAGACCGGGGTCTGGCTGAGGGGAGCTTTCCCTTTGTTGGCTTTGGCTTGACTGGAAGAAGCTTCATGAGGATTGGATTGTCTTGCCTCCTCCACCGGGCCAAACAGTGCTCGGTGAAAATGAGGGATGTCCCCCTAGCGAACTCCTCCTTCAGTGCCCACGCGAGCGGTGGGCTTGGCTAGGCCTTCCTGAGTGGGTCGAGCGGTTGTCTGCTGTCCTGCCGCCAACTTCCTAACTTTAGCTTCCACTAGCAGATCAAGGTCTTCCTGTGAGAGCATCACGGTCACCTGGTTGGAGTCACTCATCTTCAACTTTCGATCAGGCAGATTTCCCATAGACGACGCCAAATTTGATCCTGTCGACAAGCGAAGATTGGTTCTCGCCCTGCTGGCTCGGTCTGACCAAGACGACCCGGTCTGCTGTGGCTCGGGGGTCGGGGTCAGGCTCGAACAGGGACAAGGCTCAAGCCACTCGGCTCGGACCAAAATGGAGCTCACAAAGTGATGGTGTGGTTGCGAAATGACAGCAAGCCCCCCTTGAAGCCTAAAGGGGGGTTTATATAGGGGAGGGGAAGCTCTCTGTCTTGTCAGAGCTGTCATGTCTCATTAAGGAATGGTCAGTTGATAGGCTGAGCCTATGGCAGCTTTATTAGACCTGTGAGACTGCCGTAGCCACCTGACACCCTGTCCACACTGCCTCCTCTGATTCTCATTAACATTCGGCGGCTCTGTCAGGTGATGATGATGTCAGAGATCTGCTTCATCATTACTATAGAGGTGGTCCCATTTATTATTCGGTCGGCTTGCCCCAGCTCCCAGTCTGAGTCAGCTGGATAAGTCTGGGTCCTAAGCCTCCGCGCATGGGGCGAACTCAGGGCGTTCGACTGGGGGTACCCGACCCGAGTGACCAACCTGCTGACTGACCTTGGAGGGCCGATACTGAGTGGCTGAGCTTAGATGACCAGCTCTGAGTGGCCGACCTCAGGTGCATGACCCGGAGTGGCTGGTCTCGGATGATCGACCCCGAGTAGCCGACTTCGAGTGACCGACCCCGAGTGGCCGGCCTCGGGTGACCGACCCCGAGTGGCCGACCTCGGGTGACCGACCCCGAGTGGCCGACCTCGGGTGACCGACCCCGAGTCGCCGACCTCAGGGTGACTGACCCCAAGTGGCCGACCTCGGGTGAACGACCCCAGTGGCCGCCCTCGGGTGACTGACCCCGAGTGGCCGACCTCGGGTGAACGACCCCGAGTGGCCGACCTCGGGTGAACGACCCCGAGTGGCCACCCTCGGGTGACTGATCCCGAGTGGCCGACCTCAGGTGAACGACCCCGAGTGGCCGCCCTCGGGTGACTGACCCTGAGTGGCCAACCTCGGGTGACCGACCTCGAACATCTGAACCCGAACTAGTGGCCTTATCTGCCCTGACCCCCACTCTTCCTATTGAGACTCAAGCCCGGTCCAAGGGGCCAAGGACAACTCGTCTTACCTTTCCTTAATCTGGGTCACACTTAATCGAACCCGACCGGGCCTCCGATTCTCCTAAAAAAAACACTCGCCCGGATCACTATACTTTGTCCCCAATCTCAAAGCTGCGGGCGCTCACCCGACGATTATAGGCTTGCTGCATCCTTCTTCAATACGCCTCCAACCATGCTGCGGCTTTGTCCCGCACCTCCGAGATGAGGTCCAGATCAATCAGCCGCTCCTGATCATTGTCTTCTTTGCGATAATATTGTCTGCGGGCAGACTCTTCCCCTACCTCCACTGGCAGAACGACCTCAGTCTCATAGAACAGTTGGAAAGGGCTCTCGTCTGTTCCATCTCGCGGGGTAGTATGATAGGACCACAGGATACTGGGGAGTTCTTCTACCCAACTGCCCCACGTGGTCTAGCTTTATCTTGAGTCCACGCAGGATTTCTTGATTGACTACCTCGGCCTGTCCATTGCTCTACGGGTATGCGACTGAGGTAAAGGCCTGCTTAATGCCTAACCCTTCGCACCACTCTTTCAGTTTACGTCCAGAGAATTGTCTTCCATTGTTTGACACCAGCTGGTGAGGAATGCCGTATCGGCAGACAATGTCCCTCCATAGGACTTTCATCACTTCCGCCTCCGTGATGTTGGCTAGAGGTTCAGGTTCAACCCATTTGGAGAAGTAATCAATGAGGACCAGTAAAAATTTCTTCTGCTGGGGCCCACGATGTCCATCCCCCATTGATTGAAAGGGCAGGACACTATAGAAAATCGCAAGGGCTCCATCGGACGGTGAGTCACATGTTGATGTCTTTGACAAGCTTCGCACCCAGCCACGAATTTGAGAGCATCGACCTGCAAGGTAGGCCAAAAGTACCCTACCAAAAGGATCTTCCGGGATAGGGATTTTCCTCCGATGTGATTACCGCAGATGCCTTTATGTACCTCTCTCATCACGTAGTTAGCCTCCCTCGGTCCGATGCACTTGAGGAGAGGCCGTACAAAGACCCTCCTATACAGTTGATCACCCACCAGCGTGAATCTGATTGCCCGGCGGCAGAATAGTCGGCTTTCTCGATCCTGGCTTGGAACGTTCCCATTACACAATAACGCCACGTAGGGATCCCTCCAGTCGGTCTAAACGTTGCCTCCGGCTTCTTCTCCAATTTGTGCGACTGTCTCCTCCATGATACTAGATTCATTCAGCTGCCAAGTGGATATGGAGCTAGCCAGTTTGGCTAGCTCATCCGCCCGAACATTATCAGTCCTGGAGATCTTTTGTAGAATAACCTCCCCGAAGGAAGCCTTCAGTTGCTCGTAAAGGAATACATATTTCTATAAGCGCTCGCACATGACTTCAAAATCGCCTTTTATTTGTTGTGATACCAACTGAGAATCCGAATATACAATGACCCGACTGGCCCCTATGTGCTTAGCTACTTGCAGGCCAGCTAGGATCGCCTCGTATTCATCTTCGTTGTTGGTAGCTTTGAAGTGTAGCCGGATGGACAAATGTAATGCATCTCTCCGAGGGGAAATCATTAGCACCCCAACCCCGCTATGCTAGTTGTTGGAGGGCCCATCCACATAGATCTTCCACATCCCTTTGGTCTCGGCCTCTGGGACAGTCTCCAGCATGAAGTCGGAGAGGGCTTGGGCCTTGATAGCGCCACGAGGCTGATATTCGCTGTCGTATTCGCTTAACTCGGTTATCCATTTGATTAACCTGCTCGAAGCCTCAGGATTAGTGAGGACCCGTGCGAGCGGGCTATCGGTGAGGACCATAATGGGGGTGCTAAGAAATATGACCTTAATTGTTGGGCCCTTAGGACCAAGGCATAGGCCAGTTTCTCCATCATGGTGTATCGTGTTTCAGCGTCCTTTAGAAGATGCCCGAAGAAGTAAACAGGATACTGCACCTGGTCTTTTTCTCGAACGAGTGCCGACCCTACCACTTGCTCTGCTGCCGATAGGTAAACAAACAAGGTCTCCCCTTCCACATGTTTGTAGAGAATGGGGAGGGTGGCGAGATAAGTCTTCAAATCTGCAAAGGCTTTTTCACACTAGTCATCCCACTCGAACTTGGCGGTCTTTCTTAAAATCTTGAAGAATGGGAGGGTCTTGTCCGCGGACTTGGAGATGAATCCGGATAACGTCATGATTCTTCCATTCAGTCGTTGTACCTCCTTGAAGTTGCGAGGAGGCGGCATATCCAGAATAGCTTTTACCTTTTCTGCGTTGGCTTCGATCCCCCTCTCTATCACCATGTACCCCAAGAACCTGCCGCTTTTTACCCCGAACAAACACTTAGTCGGGTTTAATTTCAGCCTATTGGACCTCAGGGTGGCGAAGGTTTCTTCCAGGTCGGCTATCATGTCGCCTCCTTTATCAGTCTTTACTAGGATATCGTCCACATACACCTCGATGTTTCTCCCGATCTGGTGCCTGAAGACTTTGTCCATCATCCGTTGGTACGTGGCACCAGCATTGTGTAAGCCAAAAGGCATGATGTTGTAACAATATGTGCCGTCAGCTGTCACAAAACTGACTTTCCCCTGGTCCTCGGGAGCTAGCAGGACTTGGTGGTAGCCTTGGTAAGCATCCAACATTGAGATGAACTCATAACCGGCTGTGGAGTCTACCAATTGGTCTATTCGAGGCAGGGGATAACAGTTTTTGGGGCAGACTTTGTTCAAGTCGCGAAAGTCAATGCAGACCCGCCATTTGTCTCCTGGCTTAGGAACCATGACCACGTTAGCCAACTAGGCTGGGAATTGCATTTCTCTGATATGTCCGACTTTTAATAACTTCTAAACAACGTCTCGAATAGTCTTATCTTGATCAGGGGGAAAGTGCCTCCGTTTCTGCTTCACAGGATAAGCTCCCGGCGTAACATGCAGGTGATGCATGGCCAACGCCGGTGGAACCCCTTTGATTTCTTCGGCGGCCCAAGCGAAAACGTCTTTGTGGCTACACAGGCAGTCTACGAGACAACTTCTTAGTTCCGACGCGAGGTCGAGGGAGATGCACGTAACTCCCCCTCCATGTTGAGGGTGAATCTGTACTTCCTCACTCTCGACCTCTCTTCTTTCCTCCTTGGGTCCTTTATCTCCTCGCGGGTTGGCGAGGTCCTCTGGCGAGACTTCGCGGAGATCCAAGTCCTCCTTTGTCTGCGTCACGGGTTCTTCCATCGGTTCCGCCATTGGTGCTCCTTCAGATGCTTTGCTGGATTTCCATAGACGACATCAAATTTGTTCCGGAAGGAGTCGACGATGATGGCCAGTCACCGAGGTTCTGCCCACGTGGAAGTTGACAGGAGGGGAAGAACTCTGCGCCCTGCGAGATCAACACGAGCATTATGGGAACACGCCGGAGGTTGTCCGGCGGAGCCCACTCCGACGCTCAAGTCAGTACCTCATGAAGAAAGGTGTAGGACAGGAAAGAAAGCATGAGTCGTAGAGAGTGCTCTCCCCTCCCTTACCGGAGGAGTATCGTTTATACCTGCCGTAGTCATACGTGTTTCCACACTCTTCGCCACGTTCCCCCATCTTCGTTACAGGATCGCCTTTGTAACGACCATTGCAGTCATTAAATCTAGTCCGTTGTAAGGATGAGGACGATAATGGCCATGGATTACAGGTCATGATCTCCCCGTAATTATTGATGATCCTTATCCCTGGAGCCGTAAATAGGGGGTCCGTTATTCGAGGTCGAGGTGGCTTGGGCTCCACTTCCCCAAGGTGGTCTCGGGCCCCGACTTTCCGGGATGATCCCGAGAGGGGGTTTTTCGCTTTGCTCTTCCAAGGAATGTATCCCGAGAGGAGTCCGGGGGTTCTAGAAGAAGAGTAGCTTAGACTCGCTGTGTCGTGTCACGCAACTTCTTCATCCCCATGCCCGCCACGGGCTATTTAACTCCATCACTTAGTTTAGTCATAATTTGACCAAATCAACTTTAAATCAATTCTAATTTAAATTAATATAATTTTTATTTTCATACTTGAATTTAGTTCAAACTTGATTTAATTTTCATATAGCACCGTTACTTCTTACCCTATGATTTAGTTTATCTATTAATTAATATATACTTTATTTTAAAATTTAATACTTAATATTTAAAATCATGATATTTTTTTATAAAAGTTGAACCAATGATAGCTTAGATAATGAACTTTCTAAATATATGAATAATTTTAATTTTAGATGATAGATTGATTAATTAAAATAATAACAAGAACTTTTAAAATATATATAATTTTTTTAACAAAATATAAGAGGGGCGTTAGAACCTCACTCCTTAGCGTGACTATGTCCCTAATTATAATTCACAATTAACGTATAAAGATAAGATTCTATTTCAACATTGATTAGTTACTCTGGTACAATGAAAAAACGATCAATTATTATCTTAAATATTTATAATTTAATCCTCATATATTTTATAATAATTTTTCCTCTAAATAAAATGTAAATGTTCGGACGTTGGGCTTTTGAATCATTCATCGTGAGTACTTTCGATTTATCCTGACGACCGACAAAATATTTTTATAAGATCGAATCGATCGTCCGAAATTCGATATTACTAATCTCATTAATCATTTTTTTTAATTTCAACGTCGATGCTCTATTACAGTGGCAATCAACTGTCATAACAACAATAAATACTAGTTGCACAATATCGTAGAATTATAATTTATAATAATTACTACAATATAAATATTGATAGAATTATTAAAATGTAAACCTCAAAATTAAGGGTATTATGGTCAAATCAATAGGAGAAAGGGTGTGTTATTTTAACGGTAAATTATAGAAAACTCTCCAATCTCCATTTGATCTTTGCTTCCACTTCCCATTTGATAAATTCTTTGCATTTATTCCATGATAAATTGAGTATAAAAAAGTAAAAATTGAGTATACATTAGTGAAAAATGAGTATAAAAGAGTGAAAAATGAGTATAAAAGAGTGAAAATTGAGTACACAGTTTCTTGATGTAGTGGATGCAACCTTATATATTCAAATTTTTAACTTTTATATTTAATTTTTTTTCAAATTATACTTATCAAATTGTCTTGTCAATTGACGGGCCCAAATGTACTAATTAAAGTTGTCACGAAAGTGTGGGCTCATCAGATTTTAATTTATATGAAATGCTGGAAACCCTTTTACAATCAAAAGTATGAAAATGTAATATAGGGGCCACAGGTCGTATTTTTCTCGGGGACTAGTTGACGTTGTTTGATTCGCGCTTGTATTTATGTGTCGTTTGTGAATTTTGGGTTTCGAATGTAAATTGGGTCTGGTTTCAATTAAAAATGAAATCAAAATGAAAAGTTGGGAGACAAAACCATTGGGAAAGGCTCTGCATGAATAAGTGAAGGAAGCAATAAACTTGAAACTGTCTAATGTAAAAACTGATCGAATTCTAAACCAAATGCAGATTTGCAATACAATTTAAACACAGAACAAACAAACCGAAAACAGGAATCTATGTAATAATCCACAATTCAGAAAAGCTGAGGAGAACCAATGGTTATTTGGCATGCACTCAGAAATGATACCTGTAACCTGCTGGAATAACACTGATACTCAAGCTGATTCGCATAAACTGAGACCTACTGTCGAAATGAAATTGAAGCCCTTGGAGAATGCAACAGGATACAATGGAAATTTAAACAAGAGAGCATAAAACTAACTTGATACAAAATTCAGCAACTTGTACCCGAAACTAGCAGAATTGTCACAAAATTCAGCAACTCTAGACGTGCATCTAAGTTTAGAAACTAAAGCTAAGACAATCTAGATGCAAAAAGGATTCTACAATTCAGAACAGGAACATTGCAAAATCTGGGAAGAAGCAATTTGCAGCACTGATTTGAATTCAGAAGTCCATAATAACTAATTCAGCAACAAACTGCAGAACATTTGACAAAACCAAATGCTGAAACAAAAGCTGATGCATGCGACGTAGCTTAAACCAAATGCAGAAACCTATGCCAATTGCTATGAAAATGAAACCACTTCAATATGAAATCAGGAAACAAAATCTAGACATCACTTGGCAAAAAATTTAGGAATCGAATGGCAAAACTGATGCGCAGCAACTTAAAGGCAGAAATGAAATGCAGGCTTTAAGGGACACGCATACAAAGATTTCAGCAGCCAATTGAATGCAAAAGCTAACATATAGCTGAAAACAATTTCCCCAAGTGAGTGTTCAGACACTATTCAGAAACAATTGTGCACAGAAATACTCAGAGATTGCAGAAATAAAATCAAATTTCTAAACAACCCAAATCAATTGAATAAGTAAACTAAATGCGAACTTCAATTGCAGTGAATAAACGAAATACCAATCGAAGTGGAAAGAAACTGTAAAAATCAGAAACTAAAGCTTGGCACGCAGAACAGATTGGCACGCAGCTGATACGCAAGGTGATAAGACGAATGTAAGCAATTAAACATGAAATGAGCTGAAATCTTAAACTATTGTTCACTAAACACATTCATTAACTACTTAACTTGAGAAACCAAACCTAATTTAAGCAAAACAATTGCATTAAACGAAGTTAACGAATCTGAAACCAAGAGAAACGAAATTACAGCTAATGAAACAGATATGAGAATTCAGAATCGAAATTACAGCTAGAAACATGAAATTAACTAGCTAAACTACTCCTCAATCACTCCCTTAGCTCAAGTGCTTCTTGGTCGTCAAGCAAGAGTGAGCCTCGAACCCGCAAGCTCAGCAAATCATCAAGAAACTGTCTCTGCGATTCAATTCCAACTCAGCTTGCTCAAATCTGAATTTCTCATTCGGCATCCTTCAATTCAGCTGTGTCCGCGATTGGTGATGAGTTGGGGATGATCCAAGCAATCTAGGGAACCCCTCCAGAAGCTCGGGTGGATGGAAATGGAGCACAACCGATCCAAAGGCAGCAATTGAACAAAACTGCGGAAACCTCTCAACAGCTCTGTTTTTGGGCAAATCTGAGCTAGAACCTCACCGATGAAACCTTCCAAATGACCTAACACATGATCTAAGAAAGGAATTGAAGGGTCGCGCCCCTTGGATGAAGAAAACTATTGAAAAACTGATGAACAAAATGAAGGAGACGAAGCTGCGGCGAGGAAACGCGACAGGGAAGAGCTGCTGCGCATTTCTGATTAAATAGAAACAAATGGACGGCTCAGATTGCTTTGATGAAATCCAACGGTAGATCTTGATCTGATTTGAGCCAAACTTTTATGATGATGATCTGGGGTCAGGATCTGCCTTGTGGTAGCTCGGATCCTCCAGATATGCAACGGATGGTCCAGATCAACTCTATCTGTGAATGGACGCTCTAGAGCCCTCCTTGCTTGATCCAACGGTTAATTGAGCTCTGATTGGAATGAAACCTTCAGATCTTGATCATAGAGCTTGATCAACCCTAACCCTAGCTCGGATTACTTCAGATCATCCCGGATGGCTCAGATCTAGCTGCTCTTGAATCGGACGGCCCGGATTAATTGTAAGCTTGATAATTCGATCCGGTTCACATCCGACTCAAGTTTGACCCAGTATGCCCTAGGTCCAGCATCCTTTCGTGCCTACAAAAATATATCAGAAAATTAGTGGCCAAATAATCCAAAAAATGTGTAATTTTGCAATTAAGTCCAAAATAAGATAAAGTTCCAAAACCTAGGGTAAAATCATAATTAAGCAATAAAAACATGGGTCAAACATGGATTTTAGCAATTAAAATAATCAATAAAATGGTGCTTATCAACTCCCCCACACTTAAGCTTGAGCGTCTCGCGAAACTACTAAATATGTATCCCTTAGATTTTCTTAAGCATAATTAGAAACAAATGAAAAGAAATTACCTAGGGTCGTCAATTCTTATAAATCTAAGCTCTATGGATTAGTATCTTGTCCTTAAATCAACAACTTAACCTTTTCATCCATCATGAGTCATTGAGATGAATTTAAATCACTAGCCTTTCATGGGAAGTTTGGTGGCTCTCTCCTTAAGTTCTAAGTTGATGATGGAAGTGGAGCTCACTCATACACACATGTTTCTTGCACTATCATAGGCTTGCTTATTATCTACTCTCCACCATTAATCATGATTAGGATCAACAACTATAAAAACAAATGAAAACATGAAAAATGGTGAGAAATGGAATAAAAATTAAGGAAATGGAAAAATTGATGGAATGGGAGACTTGGTTGCTCAAAAATGTTTCCAATGTGCTTTGCCCCATCTTAACAGTCCTCTAATGATATCAAAAGTATGGTGGAGTGAAACTTGAATAAATTTCTTTGATTTGGATGAAAAACCTTTCTTTGACTTCCTTGTGCCAAGTTTTCCAATTGTGTGCCAATTCTTCTCTTTGTTTTGTTTTCTGAATTTTTTCTCTCTTTCTTCCTTTTCTCTACTGCAATCAGAATGATGGTGGAACAAATCTTCAATTTGCATGAGCTACCGTGAGCTTCAAGAATTCCATGGTGCCGAAATTTCAAAGGTGTGCCACTTATTTCTTTGTTTTTTTTTCAAACTGTCTGCTTTTTTTTTCTTTTCTGCAATTGGTCTTAGCTGGAGCATATCAGATCTTGCAACACTCTGATTTCTTCAATTCAGTTGGTATTTAGGATTAGTGGGGCATTTGGCAGTGGACAGCCTTGAAAAAATCAAATTCAGCTTCAAGTTAACACAAGTTCTGCTCAAACTGCACTACCAATCTGCTTTTTTTTCGGCTGCAATTTTCAAACAGTCCTTCAAGATATTCATCACTTTGCAGCTTACATGGAATCAGCTTGTATCATTTCAGTAGCTCCCAGATGCACCACTCAGCAGCAATTTTCTGCACTTCACAGAAATTTCTTCTGTTCTCTGTTTTTGGCACAATTCCTTTGTTAACTGCTCAGATTTCCTGAATTTTCTCTTGGCACAGCAGTTGTATCATTTCAGCAGCTCAAAGTTGAAGTATCTCAGCTTCAATTCAGATTGTATCCAGCTGGAATTCAGCTTGTGTTCAGCTGGAATTCAGCTTGTATCATTTCAGTAATTTGCACAGAATTTAGACTTTTCTTCCTCAGTTTTTGGCACCGATTTGCTCTGCATTGATCTCAGATTTTTCCAGCTGCAGTTCTTCATTCATCAGCTCTGAAATTCAACTTCAATTCAGCATTTGGCAACAATTTAAATTCCAGAATTTTGGATTTCGGCCATGGCACAATTGTCTTCAAATGTGATACACTGATTTTTTTTTTCTTTTTGGCATGGCATAGATTTTCAAATTTTTTCCATTGATTACCACGTGAATCTTCAAAGTGTAGTAAAGAATCTAAATCTCCAATTGCTTCCACCTCTCTTGCTCATTCTTGGCACCAAACTCACTCACTTGGCACATGAAATTTTTTTTTTTTCGAATTGAAGTGCATCCTTGATAAAAATTGCTTTCATATCACTAGTCACTCCCCCACACTTAATTCTTTGTCCTTCTCGGGCAAAATAGCATTAGAACATTCCCAAACAAACAAGTCCATAGAAAGCATGGTTAGGAGTAGAAAATAAGGAAGGAAAAAGGGATTGAACATGATTTTTGCCAAAATTGATATGGAAAGTAAAACAAAGTGATTAGCCTTTATAGATGTGATCCAATCATTGAAATATGGTTTTGAAAGAACCTAAGCAAGTTCTAGAGTTTAATAACATGTGTGTCACAAATATAAGGCTAATTCTCACTAGGTGCAAATGATTCATCTCAAATCGTCAATTAAAATTTAAAGCAAAGTAGTACTCAAGCATCCAAGATTTCATCCATGAACTCAAATCCTAAGTTTTAACAATCAAATTTAATTTGTTTTCAAAAGACTCTAAAATGATATGGAGAATATCTAAAGGGATACTTTTATTTTTACTCATGCAAGAAAAAGTGACAAAAGAAATAACATGCATTTATTTACAAGGACTCAGTTCAAAGGAAAATTCTAATTCTAGGAAGCATGGAAATGAAAAATAAAATAAAAGAAAAATACAAGAAAAATCAAACTCCCCTTTATTCTGGTGGGCGGAGTCTATCCAAAAGTAGCCTCCATCGTGGTAGTGGAGGAGTCTGGGTGGCTGAGTGATTTGGGACTCCCCCACACTTGAACTTCACAAAAAATTGCTCTGGTGGCCTAAGTCGATTCAGGTTCAAAATCCACTGAAGGAATGGAGTTCTTCGAATTAAAGCAAAATCATCTCCTCCTTCTTTATACCTTTCAGAAGTCCTTCCAGGAGGCTGAAGTCTGTTCAGTTGGAGCACCCACTCCTGAAGTCTTCTGGACCCTGCAAAACAATGTAATACCTCTCTCAAGTGTGCAGGGTCAGAAAGAAATAAAATAATATCAGTCTCTGCATAAAGTGAATCCAAAACTGCATCATGTCTAATTAAATCAAATTCTGGTATCTCAATGAAATTTTCAAAAAATTTTCCTACCAAATTTGCATCCAGATACTCATCACAAATAAAGAAATCAAGTTCTGGCTCATCAATAGAAATTTCACAATTATTTTCAATCAAGCATGTATCAAGTAATGTGTCACAGCCAATCAAATCAATCTCAGATATTTCTATAAGTTTCTCACATTCAACCTCAGCATAAGATATAGCAAGAGACTCATTAAAATAAATAACATCCATTTCAGGCACTTCTAAAAAAATTTCTCTGTCCATATCCACAAAAGATGTATTAAGTGATTCATCATAAAAAACTACATCAATTATGGGTGCCTCTAAAATTATTTCGCAATCCATATTTACAAGGGATGTGTCAAGTAATGCATGATGATCAATAAAATCAATGTGTGGTACCTCTATTGGATTTTCACAAACAATTTCTACACAAGGTATATCAATAAACTCATCAGAATCAATAAAGTCAAAACTAGGTGCCTCGCTGCAGTTTTCTGAAGAAAGGGGAGAAAGACTTACCTGAGCATGCTGGAGAATACCTGGAGATTCTACAAGGGTAGATGTGTCCATGGCTTCCTCCTGGTCAAGTACATGCTCCTCTTCAGCCTCAGACTCTGGTGGACACTCAACTAAAACAGGTGATCCTTGGGTGCTTGCTTCCACCACGCAAGTCCCTACACTTTCTGGTTCATCTTCTGAATCTTCTAATGTACCAGTCAACTGTGGTGGTCCCTGGGGCTTAGTGCAATCCCCTACACTTATGGAATCATCTCCTCTGCATGCTTCTCCTGTAATATCTGCAACAACAGTATCAGAAAAATTAGGACCATCAATAATGCTATCATCAGAAAATAAAAGTCTAGAATGGTCCTGTGGAGCTTCCGTATCTTCTTCTGGAGCTGCAAAATTTGAAAATGAATTTTGAGTAGGAATCTCCAGAGGGATGCATGCTGTAGGTGCCCAATATTTGATGATTACATCATCTTCTTCTTCTTCCAAAATTTTAAGATCACTTGAAGAAGGACTTGGCCAGGCACTAGGGTCACCTTGAACTTGCATTTGATTCATTTGACTAGCAATTTGCCCAACGCCTCTTTCTATGTCTTGAAGCCTTTGCTGCTGTTGATGATATTGTACAACTAGTTGTTAAATCTCCTCCATTCTTTGTTGTTGTGCCTCATTCTCATTAAGATTCTCAAAGCCTCCTTGGTTAGCATAGCTCCATGATTGATTTTGAAAGGATGAATTAGTTGGCTGAAATGGTGGAGCTTGCTGATTTTGTTGAAAACATGGAATTTGGGGCTGATTAAAGGACTGATTAGAGGGCTGATATTCTTGGAAACTTTGCTGGGAGTTGTAGCCTTGAAAGTTCTGATTTTGGTGTGGAAAATTCTGTGGCAAGGGCTGAAAATTCTGATTTTGAAACCCTTGGTTGTAAGGCTGAAAATTTTGATTCAAGGGCTGTGTGGGCTGATAAAATGGCTGGTTTTGAGGCGGATCTTGCTGAAATGTTTGACACACTTGCTGCCCCTGTTGATATGGCTGGAATTGAGGTTGAAATTGATTATTTCCATGCTGAAAATTTTCAAAAGGCTGCTGGAAATTTTGGTTAAAATGCTGAAATTCTTGCTGAAATTGTTGTGGTGGCTGGAATTGTTGTAGTTGCTGAATTTGAGGCTGACAAAACTGATATGGTTGCTCAAATTGGGGCTGATAGCTCTGAAATGGTGGCTGCCCATGCTGAAACTGTTGAAAATTTTGTTGACTTGGCTGCTGAAATTGGAAGGGCTGACTTGGCTGACAATTAGGCTGAAAAAACTGATTTGGTTGCTGAAAATTTGCACAGGAATGTTTGAAATCTTGATTTGGTTGCTGATTTTGTTGGAATTGTTGACACGACTGCTGGTAAGTAGATAGAAACATTCTGAGCTGGCAGTCCTGTCACAAAACAAACAAGAAAAAATGGCAGCAACCGTATACAAAAGATAAAGCAAAATAAAACAGAACCCAATGATATATCAAAAAGCATACAAGCAAAAATCAAACAAATCAACTAGTTGCTTCCCCGGCAACGGCGCAAAAAATTTGACAGGCCCAAATTAACTAATTAAAGTTGTCATGAATGTGGGTCTCAAATTTAGAATTTATAAATGAAGCTGGAAACCCTTTTACAATCAAAAGTATGAAAATGTAATATAGGGGCCACAGGTCGTATTTTTCTTGGGGACTAGTTGACGTTGTTTGATTCGCGCTTGTATTTATGTGTCGTTTGTGAATTTTGGGTTTCGAATGTAAATTGGGTCTGGTTTCAATTAAAAATGAAATCAAAATGAAAAGTTGGGAGACAAAACCATTGGGAAAGGCTCTGCATGAATAAGTGAAGGAAGCAATAAACTTGAAACTGTCTAATGTAAAAACTGATCGAATTCTAAACCAAATGCAGATTTGCAATACAATTTAAACACAGAACAAACAAACCGAAAACAGGAATCTATGTAATAATCCACAATTCAGAAAAGCTGTGGAGAACCAATGGTTATTTGGCATGCACTCAGAAATGATACCTGTAACCTGCTGGAATAACACTGATACTCAAGCTGATTCGCACAAACTGAGACCTACTGTCGAAATGAAATTGAATCCCTTGGAGAATGCAACAGGATACAATGGAAATTTAAACAAGAGAGCATAAAACTAACTTGATACAAAATTCAGCAACTTGTACCCGAAACTAGCAGAATTGTCACAAAATTCAGCAACTCTAGACGTGCATCTAAGTTTAGAAACTAAAGCTAAGACAATCTAGATGCAAAAAGGATTCTACAATTCAGAACAGGAACATTGCAAAATCTGGGAAGAAGCAATTTGCAGCACTGATTTGAATTCAGAAGTCCATAATAACTAATTCAGCAACAAACTGCAGAACATTTGGCAAAACCAAATGCTGAAACAAAAGCTGATGCATGCGACGTAGCTTAAACCAAATGCAGAAACCTATGCCAATTGCTATGAAAATGAAACCACTTCAATATGAAATCAGGAAACAAAATCTAGACTGTTAGGATCTTTGCCCTAGCTAGAGGGGGGTGAATAGCTATCTTTCGATTTTTCTCTCCTACAAACACGTTAGCGGAAACAATACAAATAGAAATATGAAGGTAGGAAAGAAATCAATACTAACTCACTGATTTTACTTGGTATCCACCTCTTCAAGGTGACTAATCCAAGGATCCACACACACCACACAAAACCCTTCACTATGAACTTCTCCTTCTCAAGATCACACTTGAAGGTGGAGAAACCCTAACACAATGATCTCCCTCCTCTTACAAATGAAATGAAAGCTTGGAGGAGGAGATTGAGAGAGTTGTGAAGCTTGGAGAGCTCTAAAATGATCACACACTTCGTACCCAAGGAAAGCCCTCCTTTTCTCCAAGATAAAACACTAGGTTTTATATCTTCGTCCGCGACTCCAGTCGACTGATCACTTACCAGTCGACTGGTAGGCTTCAACGGCTACAAAATATGCAATGAGTGCCTCAGCCGCCTTCGGAACGGTCGACCTCCAGTCGACTGGTACAGGACCAGTCTGTAGCAACCGACCTTCTCCACCTTTGACGGATCGTTACTTTATCTACTTCTTGACTCTAATGCACGACTAAGAATGCGGAACTTCTTTTTTTTTCTTTTAAATTCATCTAGGGATGATATTCTAACTCTAATAGTCATGCATGATACAATGACATACTTCCTTTCTCTAGAACTTCACTGCAATGGTACCAGTCGACTGCCATCTAACCAGTCGACTGGTATCGGCCACAGAAAGTTTCTGGGCGCGGCACCAGTCGACTGGCCTCTTGGCAGTCGACTGATGCATCAAACAGAAGCTGCCGTTCGATAGGGCAGTCGACTGATACTAAACCAGTCGACTGGCACGCCTGAAAATCTGAAATTCAGATTCGAAACCTTGCCTCAATGGTCCACCAAACTTATAGTTTCAAGCCATACAAAGACACAACGCCATTTCTATACTCTATACTAGTTTCCTAAACATTTTAGCCAATCAAAACAACTTCATAAACTCGAAATTAGAACTTTTGCGGAAGAAATTAAGTTATGAAAATCTATATGAACTTTAAACTAGAGTTTTGTACCAAACTTAACTCCTATGCATTCATAATACCAAAACACATGTTCTACACCTTACTAAAGCATTTTGGAATGTAATGCAACTTTTCTAGGCATATTTTTAGCAATAAAAACTTGATTCAAAGGGAAACTCACAATATCTTGGCACATGCATCAAATAGCTCCATCAAGTATCAATATTCAAAACTACTCACACTTATACTCATCCAATGCAATCATAAGGATATGTATGCTAAATAAAATGACATGGAATCTTTACTCATGGTTTTAGGATATGCAAAATATCTAAAACGCAAATACTTGGATAAATGCTATATGATCTAACTTAAACTAAGACTTTATAATAAATGCACTTTAAGTCCTTCATTCATCTTGTCCCAAGGACCTCTCCAAGGTCAGCCACCACACACACGTCACTCAGCACCGCCTTGTCGCCTTCCTTCAGAATTGCTTGCCTTTACCTTTACCTGCAGCAAGAGGAAATGCAACTAATAAGCAAAAAGCTTAGTAAGTACTATCTAGCTCACAAAATCTCGAAAATGTGCAAACATGCTTTTTAAACAATGTGAAATCACATGAGATACTTTTATGCTTAAGAGAAAAACTAAACCATGTATACTCAAGCATTAATAAGTCTCAACTTACTTGTTCTTGGCTTAACTTGAACTTTAGCAATTCTTTAACTTTAAATCTTCCTTTAACTTTTAGAAAACTTCTTTAAACTTTAGAAAAACTTTGCTAAAGCATATACTTGAAAATAATAACTCACTTGGATCCACTTAAGACGTAAGTACCATCTTATGCGTGTTCCCTAAAAGGTTGGGGTAGCGAGCCACCAATCCTAATAGAGCAGACCTTGGTCTACCAGGGCCAAGACCTTAGAATTGGACACCTGGATTTCTTTAACGACGCCCTTGGACGCCGGGTACTGGCCTTAGAAAATAAAATACTTACTTTTTCTTATCTTGAATGCCTTGGCATTTTAACGAGCACCTTATGTGGCCAAATCCCTAAGTCTTGACTTTTGGGGATTTCTTAAGGCCTTGGCCTTTTCTTTTCTTATCTTTATCTTCTCTTTTCTTTTCTTATAACTTTTCTTAGACCCTAACCTCATATAGGGTACTTAATTAAACTTATACAAGCATGGATTAAACTAGAGTTACATGCAAAATCATAAACTCAAGGAAAATTGCACTTTTAACTTTCTAACGGGAAAAACTTACGGAAAAACCGCCTCTTACTGCAGGTGAGCAGTACTTACTTTGATATCTTGGACTTACAACCAAAATTGACGTCTAGGGCTCGGGAGAAACTTGAGATCTCGATGAACCGTTCGCGCCTACGCGTTCCTCTCGTCGAGACGAACGAAACGCTCCGCACCCTTTGGTTCTTCCTTGGCCGGCGCCCCCTTAGAGGAGGAGAGGAGGTGTGGGGCGTGCGCCCAAGAGAGGGGAAGAGGGGGGTCGGCGTGAGGGCTTGGGCGAGGGAGAGAGGGTTTAGGTTGAGAGAAAATAAAATTCCTCTCTTTAATGATCTATTTATACTTAGGGTATTTAAGTCCAACTTTATAACTTAACTTAATATTTCTCTATTTTAGTTCAGCACACCCCTGCTGGGGCTCCTGGTTAACCCGACCAACTTAAGTCGTTGATCCCACGGGAGGTCTCGGGTTCAAAACTCATCCAGGCAACTTTTTGCCGAAAACTCTATTTCTTTTAATAAAAATACTAAACGGACTCGGAAAATTCCCTAAAAATATTCTAAAAATTCCTAAAAATATCTAGAATATTTCTAAAACAAATCTAACTAATTTCAAGGACTTTAAGGACTTAAAGTGGAAATTTTGGGGCGTTACACAGTCGACTGGAGCCAGTCGACTGGAACCAATTCCAGTCGACTGGCAGTCGACTGGTCGACCCTCCTTGGGTCGACCCGATTCTCTGTGTGTTGTGGTCCCAGTCGACTGACAACTTACCAGTCGACTGATGAAGCTGAGAAATCACATTTCAGCTTTCCTTTTCATCCCTTAGTCTTGACTCACGCCTTCAAACACCTTCCACAAGCCTTGTGCCTCTCTTGGATGCTTCCGAGTCCACGACTCCTCATCCTTGCACTTGCTTGAAGTGTTTCCATCGGCTTCGTCATACTAAGTCTCCCTTTTGCCAAGAGGTCACACCTCCGGGACTTCCTTTGCCAAGACTCTCTTCTTGGACTTTCCTGCTTACTCAAAGCACACAAGTTAGAACACAAAACATTGCCTAACTTAAACTTGTTTAGCCAAACATGAAAACCATAATTACTTGGAGCAAGATTGCACCAACAATCTCCCCCTTTTTGATGTTTGGCAAAACTCATTTAAGTTAGGTCTTTAAATATCACAACATGCTTTAAGTATAATGATATATGAACATGAGGCATATAAAGATAAGCATATGAATATAATCATGCAACATTTCATGTAATCTAAAACACATAATCACGATTAAGAGCTAACTTAATCTATTTCTCCCCCTTTTTGACAAAAATCACAAAAGGGAGTGACAACACTCAAGCGAGGAATGAGTCATGAGATAAGTCAAGATAGACCCTAGTAATTCTCCTCCTTGGATAATGGAATCTACCATCCCTTGATAGACATGTACCCGTTAAAGGCTTGCTCCCCCTAAAGCCTTGCTCCCCTTGGATCATTGCACCAATAATGTCCTTGATTCATTTTGAAGGCAACAACAACAATTCTTAGCCATCAATACAGATTAAAAAAAATTCGAGCCTCTTCCCATAACGTAACAACGTTGCGTGTCAACTTGAATCCAATGACTCTCTTGACCAATCCTATTATCCAAGATAAGATTACATGCAGGCCATATCACTTCCAATTGATACAAGGTATCAGAGAACTCACAGGGTTCAAAGGACGGACAAAACTTCAATTTCAGCACAAAACAGAGTCACCCGGTCGACCTCTGGTCGACTGCTACCAGTCGACTGGTACAGTGCCAGTCGACTGGTAGCTGATAAATGCAGTTTTCAGCTCCCGAAATTCAGAAATGCAGAAATAAATGTACAGTGATCGAAAAATTCTGAAATTTCACCCCAACATTTCTTAAGTTACCCACTATTCATGAAAAATATTTTGAAAAATATATGCACCTTGAAATAGTGGTTTGATACAAAGTTTGAAAAGTCCAGAAATAACTTGATACTCATGAAACTATGTATCAATCTAGGCACCAACTATAGCCATCAATAAAAGACCTATGCTATGCCATTCTATGGGGATTAGGAAATGTGTTCAAGGCAAATTTAAGATTCATGATCAATGATTACCAAGAATACATGGATATGGCCATAAATAAGACTCTTGTTCTTAACCAACAATTCCTTAATCCATTATGCCATTAAAAATTCATACTGATCATAAATAGGGCTGATGGCAGCAAGAAAAATAAGAGTATAGATTTTACACTGCCAAAGTGAATATAGTATCAAACATAATCCAAAACAACTCATATGATCACCAACCCAAAATGACGAAACTACTTCATAACTGCAAATAGAGTTTTTACATAACTAAAAACACATAAACAGAAGTGAAATCAACTATAGCCAGGTAAATAAAGTGCCATCCAAATACATCAACCAGAAAGACCTGCGTCCGAGATACAATATATGGACTAATAAAACAAGTCTCGACGCCAGGAAATCCAAAAAAAAAAAAAACCAACTCAATCTACTCAATCATTACTCCCCCTACAGTAGACTTAAGGATGTGCTCATGACCACCTATGGAACGTAAATATACAAAAAATTCCTTAAGGAGTGTGACATTGACATCGATTTTGCATCCAGTCAATTTGTTTAGGTGGTAGTAGTCAATTATTTCAATGAGGTGTGGGGTTCTCTCTTGAAAATATGAACGATTTAGATACCGGCAATCCATCAAATGGAACTCGGTATCTTCAAACGTTCTTTGAGCGGCCGCAGAGTAGAACCTAGGCACACGCACCCCCGGTCTAGGAGGAGAGGGTTGCTGGGAGCTTCCCTCTCCTTGACGACGAGGTGGTGGAGGGGATTGCTGGGAGCTACTCTTACCCTTTTTGGATGCAACACGTTTTTGCCTAACCCTTCGTTCCATGATGGTTGAGAGTAGGAAGGTATAGCAAAATCGTCCAAAAGCCAATAGGTGCCCAAGCAACACCTTTACAAACCCTAATCTCACTCAAAAGGGATGGAGAAGATGGAGTAGGAGCAAAACCTAGGGCTTGGAGGGGTTGGGGAAGTTCGGCAAGCTCAAAGAGAGAAGGGGCGTCGAAGAGGAGAAGTAGATCTAGGGTTTTAGGCGACCGGTCGAGTGCCCCTTTATATAGAAAATCGCCAGTCCAGTCGACTGGGATGGTCTCAGTCGACTGTCTCCAGTCGACTGGGGTATTCCCAGTCGATTGCCCTTCAGTTTTTCTTGCGTACAGAGATCCCGGTCGACCTCCCAGTCGACCCCCAGTCGCCTGCCACCAGTCGACTGGTATCTGAGCCAGTCGACTGGTGGCTGAATTTCAGCCCTCTTTGGTGAATTTCAGAAATGTCGTAGAAATTCCAGAAAATTCGAAAAATCTTGAAGTTTTGCAGACATCTTTCCTACACCATGTATGATCAAGGAAAAATAGTGCAACATAAAAATTCAAGATAGTTTAGGAGTTTGGTACAACCTCGAGAAGTGAACTTATTTGATATACTTTGTACCAAACTCAAGATCTGATTTGAATTCTTATAGAGGTTGATTACACACTAGCATGAATACACCCCAGAAATGGTTTTAAGCCATTTAAAATGTCCAACCATGATCGATGGGCAAGATATCCATAAATTGAACATTTGCTTTCCCCATGGTTGGTATTTAACATTCAATATTGATACACATGATATTTCATCAACATGCCACAAGCACAAGTGAAATATGAGCATCATCCCTAGCATCCCACAATATAGCAAAGTGAAAACACAATCAAGCCAACCTACAGTCCTTGTGAGATGTATTTAAGTGCCTCCATGCTAAGGGATCAAGTAATACTAAATTCCTAGAATTCCACAAAGCACATACCAAGTTCCCTCCGAAGTGTGGTGAATTCGGCCTCGGGTAGGGGTTTGGTAAAGATGTCGGCAAGATTCGATTTAGATTCAATATAATGTAATTCAATATCTCCTCTTGCCACATGATCTCTAATGAAATGATGTTTTATCTCAATGTGCTTGGTCCTAGAGTGGTGTACCGGATTTTTTGTCAAGTTGATGGTACTCATATTGTCACATAGGATTTTGACCTTGGAGTAGTGAAACTCATAATCTTCTAAGGTGTGCATCATCCATAATAATTGAGCCACACATCCTCCTAAGGCTACATATTTGGCTTCGGTAGTAGATAAAGCAACACATGGTTGCTTCCTACTACACCAACTTACTAGGGAGGATCCAAGGAATTGGCAACCACCACTAGTACTTTTCCTATCTAACTTACACCCGGCATAATCCGAGTCGGTATATCCTATTAGGTCAAAGTTTTGATTTCTAGGATACCAAAGTCCTACATTTAGGGTGCCCTTTCTTTGTGTATTTGATTTTTGAAAACTTGCTCACATCCCCGGTCATGTGGCTTGAACATCCGCTATCCAAGATCCACATGCTTGTGTCCTTCTTTTCTTTTACCTAGACAACATAAAACACATCACTCTTAGGTACCCAAAGGTTTGAGTCACTAACATTTTTGAGGTATTTCTTAGGCACCCATGCTTGTTTTACCTTGCCCTTAAGGTTTGAACCCTTTGCATTTTTTACATCCTTCTTTGGAACCCACACTTGTTTCACATTACCCTTGACACCCTTTTTCTGGATGATCCTTTTCTATTTACAAGGGAAATATAGGAGACTTCTTTATCTTTATATCCTAGCCCGGCCTTCCTATAGGCAACCCTTTGACTATTTAGGAGTAAGTCAAGTCCTTTTGATCCAATTGAGAATTTCTCTAAGCGCTTCTTTAGATCAACAACTTCCTCCTTTAATTTGATGTTCTCCTCATTCACTTTACTTACATCACATGATTCCTCTTTGTCCTCCTTAAGGGTCCTAATTTCTTCCTTTAGCCCCTTGACCTTAGTTTTTGACCTAACCAAAAGCATTCTTAAGATATGCAATAGTATCATAAAGAATTTTTCTTTGGGAGAATCCATTACCTCATCTTCGCTAGATGATGATTCATCGCTACTTGAGTTCTCTTCTTCGCTTGATGTGTCTTGATCACTTTGATGTGCCATTAATGCCATGTGCCTTGTGATGTGGCACAACTCCTCTTCATCATCCGATGATTCGCTACTTGAATTGTCCCATTTGGCTTGAGCCACCATCACTTCTTTCTTTTTCTTCTCTTTCCTTTTGTGTTCTTTTTCTTCCTTCTTTTTCAACTCCGGGCAATTCGTCTTGATGTGCCCTTTCTTGTTGCACTCATAACACGTGACATTAGGAATGGAATTAGAACTTTGACTACTCTTACCTTTTGGGGATGTGAACATTTTCCTCACATCCCTTCTTGTAAATCTTTTGGATCTTCCCATCATCTTCTTCACATAATGTGCTACTTCTTTTGCGGACATTTCTTCCTCACTATCCGAGGAGTCTTGCTCCGGATTCGGATGAGGACACCTCCTTCTTCTCCTTCTTCTTGCTCTTCTTCTCCTTCTTTTCTACAAATAGAGCAATGCCTTTTCCTTGGAAGACAAGTTAGTTTGTTCATGTAGTTCGAATTCACAAAATAATTCATCAACTTTGACAATTGAAAGATCCCTAGACACCTTGTAAGCATCCACCATTGATGCCCATAAGGTAGTTCTAGGGAAAGCTTGAAGAACATACCTCACCAAATCTCGGTTCTCAACTTTCTCACCTATCACATGAAGACCGTTCACGATCTCCTTGAATCTTCCGTGCATTTGACTTACGGTCTCATGAGGCTTCATGGAGAAAGTTTGAAGTTGGCCGACAAGAAGACCCTCTGGCTCTTCTTGATTCACTTGACCCTTCATTCAACTCAATGAGCTTTTCCCAAAGCTCCTTTGCCGAGTTGAAAGGTCCAACCTTGTTTAGTTGTTCCTTTGACAATCCACATTGCAAAGTCGTGATAGCCTTGGCGTTTGCTTGAGCCTCTTTTCTTATCTCTTTTGGCCACGCCTTGATCGGAAGAGTTTCTCCTTGTTCATTCGTTGGCTTCTCGAAACCTTCCACAATACTAAGCCAAGTTTCAAAGTCATTCATTAAGTAAAACTCCATCCTACCTTTCCAATAAGCAAAATCGTTCCCGTCGAAGTAAGGTGGTCGTGTGGTGCTATATCCCTCTTGATGAGCCATTCTTTATGCTTTGTAGATTGTTAGATCTTCCCAAAGCTAACCAAGGCTCTGATACCACTTGTTAGGATCTTTGCCCTAGCTAGAGGGGGTGAAATAGCTATCTTTCGATTTTTTCTCTCTACAAACACGTTAGCGGAAGCAATACAAATAGAATATGAAGGTAGGAAAGAAATCAATACTAACTCACTGATTTTACTTGGTATCCACCTCTTCAAGGTGACTATCCAAGGATCCACACACACCACACAAAACCCTTCACTATGAACTTCTCCTTCTCAAGATCACACTTGAAGGTGGAGAAACCCTAACACAATGATCTCCCTCCTCTTACAAAGAAATGAAAGCTTGGAGGAGGAGATTGAGAGAGTTGTGAAGCTTGGAGAGCTCTAAAATGATCACACACTTCGTACCCAAGAAAAGCCCTCCTTTTCTCCAAGATAAAACACTAGGTTTTATATCTTCGTCCGCGACTCCAGTCGACTGTCACTTACCAGTCGACTGGTAGGCTTCAACGGCTACAAAATATGCAATGAGTGCCTCAGCCGCCTTCGCAACGGTCGACCTTCAGTCGACTGGTACAGGACAGTCGACTGGAGCCAGTCGACTGGAACCAATTCCAGTCACTGGCAGTCGACTGGTCGACCCTCCTTGGGTCGACCCGATTCTCTGTGTGTTGTGGTCCCAGTCGACTGACAACTTACCAGTCGACTGATGAAGCTGAGAAATCACATTTCAGCTTCCCTTTTCATCCCTTAGTCTTGACTCACGCCTTCAAACACCTTCCACAAGCCTTGTGCCTCTCTTGGATGCTTCCGAGTCCACGACTCCTCATCCTTGCACTTGCTTGAAGTGTTTCCATCGGCTTCGTCATACTAAGTCTCCCTTTTGCCAAGAGGTCACACCTCCGGGACTTCCTTTGCCAAGACTCTCTTCTTGGACTTTCCTGCTTACTCAAAGCACACAAGTTAGAACACAAACATTGCCTAACTTAAACTTGTTTAGCCAAACATGAAAACCATAATTACTTGGAGCAAGATTGCACCAACATAGACATCACTTGGCAAAAAATTAGGAATCGAATGACTAAACGATGCGCAGCAACTTAAAGGCAGAAATGAAATGCAGGCTTTAAGGGACACGCATACAAAGATTTCAGCAGCCAATTGAATGCAAAACGCTAACATATAGCTGAAAACAATTT